>OX451219.1:112051881-112368886 GCA_949628195.1 Phasia obesa
CGGTTTTTAAAATTCTTTTCATTTGCTTTATAAAGGAATTTCTTGCATTATTAAGGGCTTTTTTAATAAGAGAAACGGGCGAGTGAAAAACAAATTGTTTTAAAGCGTACAAATACGGATAACTGTTTAAATAAAAATTAAAAATAATAAAATTTAAATTGTGTTCTAAAATAAATAAATAAAATAAAGATTGTTCAATTTGTCGCTCTTAAAAGTTGCGTTTCATTTAACTTTGTTTCTCGAAGCCAACAATTCTTTAAAACAATTTTAAAAGTTTTCAAATAAAAGAACAACTAGTGCGCTTAAAAAATAAAATAAATTAAAATCGAGTCTATAATAAATAAAAAGAAAATGGCTCAAACAGATTTTAATTGCAACAAGTGCGAATTAAAAGACACCGATCGTATGGTGCAGTGCGACTCGTGCGACAAGTGGTTCCATTTCGAGTGTGTTGGAGTCAATAGTGATGTGGCCGACGTGAGCTGGAATTGCTCCTGCGGTAAGGATCAGCCCGTTGCGTTAAAAAATAGTGTCCCCACGCAAACTTCAACAAGAGGAACGAATACACTGCCACTTGTTAATGTTACAGAGGAGTTCAGTGCAGATTTACTGGCAGCCTCATCACCAACTAGCCATATTTTAAGATCCTTTCCAGGTGCGCACGGAGCATCGGAAGGGAAAAATACCGTGCATCCGCCTAATCAGCCCAAAGTTGTCCATAGAATAGTGCATGAATACTTCAACAAAGATGCTCTAGGTAATCCAGTAGTGGCTAAAGACAAGATACTACCAGCTGCAGGTGAACAGTGTGGACAAAATATAAATAGTCAATCTGGCCCAAGTACGTCGAGTGGTTCTTTGTCAGCTCACGCACAATTACAGTTGCAGATGCTGGAAGAGGAAAAGGAATTGCAGCGGAAGTATTTGGAGAAAAAATATAGTATCCTATCCCAAGGTGATGTGTCCCAAAATTTGAATTCCTTTTGTAATCAAAGTTCCTTTCAGCCAACTGCCTCACAAATCGCAGCCAGACAGGTAATACCTAAGGAGTTACCGAATTTCGATGGTAATCCCGAAGACTGGCCCCTATTTATTAGCAACTACAAAAATAGTACTGAGATCGCTGGTTATACTGACGGTGAGAATCTAATGCGATTGCAGTCGTGCCTAAAGGGCCGAGCGAAGGAGCTGGTGAAAAGTAAACTTCTCATCCCATCTATGGTGAATGAAATCATCCAGACTCTAGAGATGTGTTTTGGTCGCCCAGAGCACATTCTTGATAGCATGATTGAAAAGGCAACCAAGATTCCACCGCTAAAGGATAGGCTCGATAGCATCATCGAGTATGCTCTAACCATACGGAATATTTGCTCAACAATGGAGGCATGTAATTTGGTGGCCCATTTGAACAACCCGTTGTTGGTAAAAACGCTGGTCGATAAGTTGCCCAACAACCACAAGCTCAATTGGGCGATGCATGCTAAGGACGACAAGGTTCCAGTGGTGAAATCCTTCAGCGATTGGATCTATAATATAGCTGCTGCTGCTAGCCAAGTTGTGTCTCCTGTCGGCTCCAAGAGAAGTGCTCCGGTCAATACTCATTCAGAACAACCTGCTACCAGATACTTACTCTGCGTTTATTGTAAGAGTGAGGAACACAAGGTCCAAAATTGCGGTGAGTTCCAATCATTAAGTTTAGATTCAAAGTGGAATGTGGTGAAAGAAAATAAATTGTGCCGCCAGTGTTTGAATGCTCATCGGCGCAAGTGTTTTTCGAAGAAATTGTGTGATATTGCAAATTGTAACGCAAAACACCATCCTTTGTTGCACAAATATATTACGTCGGCCCATCCAAACACAGCACAAATGGCCATATCTGCTCCCAGTGGAAGCGTGAATGCTCACAACGACCGCAATAATAAACCGTATTTCAGAATACTCCCGATTCGACTACATTACAATGGTGGGTCTTTAGAAACGTTTGCCTTTCTAGACGAAGGATCATCAGTGACCTTAATGGAACAAGGTCTTTTTAACAAATTGGGGCTCTCTGGTGAGAAGGAACCCCTGGAGCTACGATGGACCGGTAATACAACACGATCCGAAAAAAATTCCGTCAAAATTAATATTGAGGTATCTGGTCCAAGCAGCGATAGTAGATTTACACTTCATAATGTTCGTACTGTAAGCAATCTTGGTCTGCCCATACAGTCAATTAATTTTGATGACATCGTGAAAGCCTATCCGTATCTCAAAGGTTTACCGGTTCAATCGTACAATAACGCTAAACCCATGGTCCTAATTGGTCTTAATAACTGGAGAGTTGCTGTTCCATTGAAAATAAGGGAAGGTGGTCGAGATCAGCCCATTGCAACAAAAACTCGATTGGGGTGGACCCTTCAGGGTAGTGGCTCCGATTCAAGCCAGGCTTCGTCCTTGAACATCCATACCTGTGAATGCGAAAAACGATATAGGGTTCTGCACGATGAAGTCAAGGAATATTTTAACCTAGATGCCCCGAAAGAGAAATCTATTTTGTCGCCCGAAAACAACAGGGCTTTGAAGATACTTGAAACCACAGCCATCAAGAAGAATCAGCAATACGAAGTTGGACTACTGTGGAAAGATGATGTCCCTATGCTGCCCGAGAGCTATCAAGTAGCAAGCCATCGCCTAAAGTGTCTCCAAAAGAAGTTTGTCAAAGACCCGCTACTACAGCAGACTATGCAAGCGGAAATAGACAAACTAGTTTCTAAAGGATACGCGAGAAAGGTGCAAGAAGCAGAAAGGTCATCATATGAGGGACATACATGGTACCTGCCAATATTTGTCGCTCTTAATCCAAATAAACCTGGCAAAGTTCGTCTGGTCTGGGACGCAGCAGCGAAGTCGCATAATAAGTCCCTGAATGACTTTATAATTTGTGGTCCTGATTTACTTACGTCACTTTTTAGCATTTTAATAGAATTTCGTGTGGGTCAAATCGCTATATGTGGCGATATTGCAGAAATGTTTCATCGTATTAACGTTAGAGACGACGATATGCATGCTCAACGATTTTTGTGGTTCGAAAATGGCGACAACAACAAGCGCTGTGAGTACGTAATGAAGGCCCTAACATTTGGTATAAGCTGCGCACCCTTTATAGCCCATTACATTCGGAATAAGAATGCAGATGAATTTCGTGACCAGTACCCACGAGCCGTTAAAGCAATTCAACAATACCACTATATGGACGATTTTATTGACAGTGTGGATACCGAGGAAGAGGCGATGGAACTAGCGGTCCAAGTACGCACAATACATGCATCTGGTGGATTCCATATGAGGAACTGGGTAACAAACTCTGAAAGCGTACGAAAACATTTAAGCGATGATGGCTCAACAACGCAAACCTCATTCAAGGCTATAGAAAAAATACTTGGTATGTATTGGGAATCAAATAATGACGTTTTCCAATATAATTCTAGATTCTCGAGGCTCCGAAGGGATGTATTTCAGCCACATGTGGTCCCTACTAAGAGGGAAGTTCTGCAAGTCCTAATGTCAATTTTCGATCCTTTGGGATTCGTAGCCCATTATACGATTGGACTCAAGATGCTCCTACAAGATATTTGGCGCTCAGGAATAAAATGGGACGACGACTTATCCGAAGAACTTTTATTGAAATGGTCCTCATGGTTATCTAATCTGACTAGGATATCATCTATATTCATCCCTCGGTGCTACTCGAGGCTCCTAAAAATAACGACCAAGGTCCAGCTGCATACGTTTGTCGATGCTGGTGAAAATGCATATGCTGCAGTAAGCTACTTCAGAATCCAGTGCAATGACGATGTCGATGTGCGAATCGTAGCTGCTAAATCGAAGGTGACTCCGCTAAAACCAATATCCATACCAAGACTAGAGCTTCAAGCTGCTTTAATTGGTTCAAGGCTAGCGTCAAAAATTCGAAGCACCACGCGTCTCAGCTGTGAAGAGAGCTTCTTTTGGTCCGATTCGAAAACCGTTCTAAAGTGGCTCTCCATGGATCCCAAAAATTTTAAGGCGTTCGTCATGTACAGAGTTGGCGAAATCTTAGAAACTACCAACGTGACGCAATGGAATTGGGTAGCGTCCAAATTAAACCCTGCAGACCGTGCAACGAAAATTCATAGTTCAGACGACGGTATATGGCTCAATGGTCCTGCATTTCTGAAAGACGAGAAACATACATGGCCCAAATGTCCAGAACTCAACGTCGTCAATAATGAAGAAATACGAAATCATCTTCTTATTATCGATAAGGCTAGTGGTTTCACAATCAATACCAAATATTTTTCGTCCTGGAAACGACTATACTTGGCTCTTTCTCACTTCGTCCTTTACATTGAAAAATTGAAGTCCAGAATTCGAGGTGAAAAGCCGCAGCTCATGTGTTTTGAGTACATACAAAGGGCTAAGAACATTTTGTTTAAATATGCCCAAGCCAGCGAATTTGACGAAGAAATATGGTGCCTTAAAAATAGTAAGAAGCTGCCTGCCGGAAGTAAACTTAAGCAGCTTAATATTTTTCTCGATGAAGACGGAGTAATACGTGCCTATGGTAGAGTCGAGTCCCTGAATTGCAACAACGCCATAATTTTGCCTCATGGTCACTACATAACCTTTTTGTTGGTCCGAAGTTACCATGAAGATTATCATCATTGTCTTCATGAAGCTACAATGTCCAAAATAAAGTCACGATTTTACATCCCAAAGCTAAGAGCACTTTATAAAAGTATGCGAAGAAAATGTCAACGCTGTAAGAACGAGTCAGCAGTTCCACATCCTCCATTAATGGCATCTCTGCCTGCAGCAAGATTGGGTTCCTTTGAGCGTCCATTTACTTATGTCGGTATCGACTTTTTTGGCCCTTTACAAGTAGCAGTAGGGAGACGTAGTGAAAAAAGATGGGGCGTTGTTTTTACATGTTTGACAGTTCGCGCTATACATATTGAAGTCGCCCACAGCCTAGATACCAGCTCGTGTATCATGTGCATTCAAAATTTTATAAGTCGACGT
The DNA here is from genome assembly GCA_949628195.1 of Phasia obesa. Taxonomy (NCBI): domain Eukaryota; kingdom Metazoa; phylum Arthropoda; class Insecta; order Diptera; family Tachinidae; genus Phasia; species Phasia obesa. Next base: position 112,056,925 of record OX451219.1, read on the forward strand.
GGTTCCCCGAAGGAGATATACACCGACAACGGTACTAACTTCAAATCAGTCGAAAGGGTCCTACGAGAGGAAAAGCAAAACATCGACTTACATCAAGTCTTCATAAAACATCACGAAATCAAATGGAGGTTCAATCCACCTGCGGCCCCACATATGGGTGGTGCTTGGGAAAGGCTAGTACGTACAGTGAAAACAATCCTCTACGCCATGTGTCCTGCTTTCAAATTTAATGACGAGACCTTGAGAAGCACCTTGTGTGAAATCGAGTTCATGATAAATTCCCGTCCTTTAACATTTGTAGCTCTCGATTCAACTGAAGACGATGCATTAACACCAAATCATCTTCTACTTGGCTCTGCTGATGGGCACAAGCCCCTATGTGAAACCAATTATGATCTCCGTCAGCGATGGCACCAGACGCAAAAATTTGCCAATCACTTCTGGAGCAGATGGGTTCGTGAGTACGGTCCAATGTTAGTCGGCCGTAGCAAGTGGTTCGAGAAGGTGAAACCCCCATCCGTTGGTGATATAGTCGTTATTGTGGACGATACACTTCCCAGAAATTGTTGGCCCAAGGGTGTCATTATCGAGACAACTACTGCTAATGATGGCCAAGTTCGGCGGGTTAAAGTCAAAACCAGTACAAGCACATTGGATAGGCCCGTGACTAAGGTAGCTGTTCTAGACGTCGGTAATAGATAGGATTGCAAGCTCATGGCCCCATAATTCGCTTACGAAGGGGGGAATGTTACCGCCGCCACCCTAATGTTTTTAAAAAATCTTTACTGTTTCTATTTACTTATGTTTACTTAATAATTTCTTGTTTTCACTCAAAGCAAACATACACACAAATATGAATAATATATATTCGTACATATTTACATGTATGTATGCTTGCTTTGCTCCTCTTTCTCGTTGCCCAATTGCTTAATAGCGGTTTTTAAAATTCTTTTCATTTGCTTTATAAAGGAATTTCTTGCATTATTAAGGGCTTTTTTAATAAGAGAAACGGGCGAGTGAAAAACAAATTGTTTTAAAGCGTACAAATACGGATAACTGTTTAAATAAAAATTAAAAATAATAAAATTTAAATTGTGTTCTAAAATAAATAAATAAAATAAAGATTGTTCAATTTGTCGCTCTTAAAAGTTGCGTTTCATTTAACTTTGTTTCTCGAAGCCAACACTACGTATTTATCTTCACACACAATAAAATAACTAGGTAGACCTGTAAGTATCTAAAATGTCATTACTTTTCAACAAAAAAAAAAAAAATACAACTGCAGTTTGCTTGAAGCTTACTTCATTATCGAACGATCTATCAAAATCTGTTTTTCCAACTGCAAACCGCTTACGCCACATTATTTGGGTTTGCTTTATAATTTTATATGTAAATTAGAACTTTTGTCAGATAGATTACGTTTGACTCGTTAATTTAGGTTTGGCTGTCTATCGGAAAGCTCTTTATATAATATTTAAATAATTTTAAACTCTTGACAAAAAATAAATAAATAAATAAATTTAATGTTATATTTGTAAACTTATTTCATTTTAATAAGTCAAAGTTGAGAACTGTGTTATATGAAGTCTTGCCATATAAAGTAATTATCACAGAGGGAAAATTTATATTTAGAAATCTACAAAGATAAAGTTATTTCAAATAAGACAAGTGTTTTAATAAAAATACACTTAGAGAAAAAACACCCATACTGATTTATAACAAATATTTGTTAAAAATATTAATAAAAAAAACTAAACATTTAGCCCAAGATGATCTAGTAGTTTGACTAGCAACCAGCGTTACCATTGTTAGGCTATTTCTACCAAATTTGATAGACTTTTTTAGGCTTAGTAGGATGCTAAACTATCAGGCCTGTCACAGAATTTGTTCGGAATGGTTTTGATTACGAATTTTCAATTCGATCGAATTTCTTTTGCCTTCTTCAGACTTTGATTGATTTGCTTCATTTCGATAAATTCTAGTTTTTTTAGTTTTAAGTTAAATGTGGCAATATTGATCACTAAATATGGCTATATTGTGAAAACCAACACAAAAACATATGGTTATTAAAGAAGAAAATAAAGTTAAATAGAACAGACAAATTTTTATATTAAATTAAAAAAAAGTTTCAAACAAAATGCCTGGAGTTTCAACCGTTGCGGTTTTGACTGCACAAACACGACAACACTCCGCCGAAAAATTGAGACGTAGGAGGTTAATGGATGCCTCGAATCCCTTTTCTTGTCCAAACGCAGTGTAAGTGTTCTTATTTTTGCCACAATCAGACATACTACATATAAATGTAATTCCATATGCATTTTAAGGTTTATAAGTTATTATCGACTAAGCAAAGAAGCATTTGTAATGATTTTAAACAAACTGAGTCGTCATTTAAAAAATTCTTCAATTCCACCAATTATACAAGTGACGACCACACTGCGGTTTTTGGCCACAGGCTCGTTTCAAGGTGTTATAAATAAGTATTGTGTACATTTGTCACAAGAACATAAATGATTAAATATATTACTTTTAGCTAAGGACAATGATATTAATTTTGGGAGGAGTACGGTTTCAACGTTGATGTGGAGGGTAATAAAAAATAAAATAAAAAATTTAGTTAAAAGCTTAACAAATTATTTTTTTTATTGGAAGAAGAAAGTTTTAAGTTTGTTTTTGTACAAAAAATACGAATTCGATCATGAAATTAAAAGTGGTTTCATTTCGAGGAAATTTGTCGATTTTGATTTTCTGAAGAAGCTTTTTCGGAATTGAAATAACTTTCGATCGAAATGAATTTCTGTGACAGGCCTGTGTAGCCAATTTTGGTAGGTTTGAGAAAATGTAATCCCTTAAAATTTTTCTTTGAATAAAGCTGCATAAATTTTAAGTGTATACCTATTACGGTTCGAATAAAAAGGTCTTAGCAGATCTTAACATTAGCAAGTCTTCTGTACAGATGGTACTATAGCACTGGTATTAAAGCTGTGTTCTTCGGTGCTAGCATGTCCATTAGCGACTCTTTTCAGTACTTTGTATCATACTGATAAACTTCCAACGTTCTGGAAGGTAGCTAAAGTAACGAGAGCCCTCAACAAGGGAGAGATTAACAACCTTTAAAATTATCTCCCAATTGCAATTTGTTCTACGCTTTCTAAGGTTATGGAAAGTATGATAAATGTTCATAATTTCAAGTATTTAGAGTACAACATTATACTAAATGACCGCCCATGTAATGTCCGTAGGGGGCGTTCTACATTAATTTCGGGAAAATTGTGTCATTCCATACACCATTTTGGTAAAAGTAAAATGGTGGCTCTAGATATTTGATCGAGGGTAGCCCTCAGGGTTGCACTATACGAGTTGTTATATATGAGATTTTATGAAACGAGTTCAACATAATTAATGGGTAACGCAAGGCTCCGCTCTTTCTACCACCCTATTTCTTTTCTTTCCACTCTTTTGCAAATGACAGCAGCATATGCCATTTGTATTCATTCTACCGTTGGCTGAGCCTGTTAGATACTGGTACCAACATGCAAAATATAAATGATATGCTCAATCACAATATTGTAACAATATCTGATAGGGTCTATTTTAATGCTTGTAGACGAAATATCGTACGGTTACGCACAGAAGATCGACCGAAAATGGTGCTGCATTTGTAATTTTGGGTGATATAATTATTAAAGGAATCTGAAACTCTTGATGATCTTGGCATGATAATTTAATGCGATATTTGAAGTCTCGAAACATGCTTTCAAGAGCGTCAGTTTTTTAAAATGGCGTAAAAGATGCTTCACTCCACCTGATCTCCTTACAATTTATACTGCCTACATCCGGCCAAGATTGAAATACAATTCTCATGTTTAGGTCAGTGCTTCAATGTCGGGTTTGGAGCTATTCGACTACGTGGAGGGCGATGAAGCTTATAGGTGCAGTAGGAGACAATGTGGGATGTGTTTTGCTGCTCTGTCGTTACTAAAATGAAATTTGTTTTAATGACATTAGGGAACTTGTTGCCTCTTTTGACGTACAATACTTTTTTTCATTAAAAGCTCATCTATTCATGGTCGATTGGCCAGTGAATCGCACTTTGCATTACAGAGAGAATTCGTTTTTGAGCCGATAAGTTCGCATGTGGAATCAACATCAGGGGTCTTTTATGTCCCTGTCAATGTGGAAATTTTCACATCGTATGTCCACAAACACTACTCCCTTTATCCTTCTTCCAATAACCTAATTTCCTAGTTCTGCCACAATGCATTGCATGAGTAGGGTACTCCCCTAAGTGTTGGTCCGAGTTTGCAGGATTTTTGTGTAAAAAAAATCATAGGATAAATTATTTTCCAGTGGCAGCTGTTTTAAAGCACTTCTTCATTTACTTTTAGTTGTCAAACAGTTCGTAAACTTGGTTGTGAAATTTGGGTTTCTACATTTCAATATAATATTAAGAAATGATTCTTATTAATTATTTTTCTCAGTGTATAACAACTAACACTTGTGTGTTTTGAACCAAAATTGTTTGCCTGTGAATTTATTCTCTTCCGTTTTACAAAAGTTTATAGGGTTTGTGAGTGTGTGTGTGTATGTCTATGGGTGCAAGCTTGAGCCATTGACTCAATGATTAAATGACAGACCTACTGACTGACATAATAAGACAATGTTTGAATGAAAGGCTGAGACACGATGATGATTGAGGAGAGTGCATGTTTGCCCACATTCATTCATAAAAATATAAAGACAAAAGAAGAATCATGCCATCAAACAAACCAACAAACAGCAATGAAATGAGAAAAGATTTTAAGCCGGTAAAACTGAAAACAATATAAAACAAAAGAAGTATGTACATAAGTATGTATGTATTTAAATATGTACATATTTATATTTTTTATAACTTAAAATGCTAACGACCCACTAAAAATGAGTGGAAAAGAAAAAAAAAAAGAAAAGAAATGAAAATATTGTTTAGGTCGTAATATGAGAAATTGAAGTTTTTTATTAAAAAATAAATAAATAAAAAAGTACAATGTGACTTTAATAAAAACATTTTAACGGAAAAAAACTACATTGTCTGAGAGTTGTTTTAGCTGTCACAAAAAAAAAAAACAAAATTTAAATTATACAAATGCAACTTTATTTTTTCGAAATTCGAGGTTTAATTATAAAAAGAACTTCCATAATAACTTTAAGGTGCAAATGCGGTATTAAGAAGATGAAAAATGCTTTAATTACAATTTTTCCTAGCTTTCTAACTAGTAAAATTCCAGCTTCTTCCGTATGACACTATCACCCATAACTCTAAGAAACTGATTATAACGTTTTGGAGAACTTTGAAGCACCAAGATGCTTACATTCTCAAATGGTTTAGATTACTGCACAAGTAAAAAAAGGTGGCGCAAAATTAATCACCCTATAGAAAGATGTTATAATTTTTTCAAATGGCGCCGTATGTCAATCATGACATTTGTGAGCTAGTCGGCTGCAGTATACAAACAGGAAAACAACGAACATGTGTGTCTTTGAGGGTGCTGTAGATGAGTTACAGTTATCACGTCAATTACTACGCATATATGTTGGCTTTAGTCGTCGGCTCGTATCCCAGCCGCGACAAGCTATTAACATCAATTTTTTCTGATATGTATAAATTTTGTCTCCTCTTACTGCTTTATATCACATCGCCCTCCTTCACCGGTATTAGTCTATAGGACAAAATCGTCGGCGAAGTAAAATATTAATAAAATGGCTATACAGCTTCAAAATCAATGTGTATACTTAACACCAGAGGCACAGCAAAACTGTTTTAAGAATAAATATGACTTGCAGTTGCAGTGTTGCCAGAATTCAAGCTTTTCTCTATTAATTTATTTCACAGCTGTTTTACCTTTACTCTATCACTTTTCGAAAGAAAGTAACACAATTAATTGGCTGGCATAATTGCCTGAGTGTTACTTCTCTTTTCAAAAAAATAATAAAGTGGTGTACTTCGCAAGAGCGTGAAGTAGTTAGCTCAGCTTAGCTGCTCGACTCAAACAAAATAGAACCACAAAAAACTTTGCAGGGCGTGGTCGCCTACGGACTGCTCGTTCTGTCAAGAATATTGCGATTGTGGCTGCTGATGTACCTGAGAACGAAGAAACATCAACCAGACGACATGCAACGCCAATAGACATCGCGAGACGGACTCTACAGAGAGTTTTAGTTATAGACTTACACATGTCCCCGTACAAAGTGCGAACAGTGCATCTTTGAACCGTAAGTCGCAAATGAATTATGGTGAGGACATCCTCAATCACAACAATGAAGAGGGTGATTTTGAGTCGACGAGGCGCATTTTCACTAAAGCGGTTTCGTTCATAAACAAAATCTTTGTTGAAAATCCGTGTATGATGCACGAAAAGCCGTTACTACATCTAGTCAAGGCCACTGTATGGTGCGACGTCACGCAGGGGGAGAGATTGGGCTGTATTTTTTTTAAGGGCATCATCGGTTGCTAGCGACCGCTACATGGCCATAAAAAACTTCTTACTGCCGGAATTGAATAAGTGGGTCTTGAAGATCATGTGGTTTGAATAAGACGCAATCGCACAAACAACAGAAGCCACAATAGATATTGTAAAGGGAGCGTTTTTAGAGGGCAAAAACATATAAATGTATCACCAAAATTACGTTTCAAGAATTCAGTATAACTCTAGACTTAACATACCCCCAAAGAAAATAACCAAGCAGCGTTAAATCGAACAATTTTGAAGGCCAAGAAATAGGTCCTTTTTGTGAAATATTATTATGACCAAAACGAGGTTTCAATAATTCGATGGTTTTGCATTGATTTGTTTATATCATTGATTTTTCGATATGGTATATCCATTCACCGTAACGGTAGTTTCGACCGCATTTCGAAGGAATTATGGAAATGGAAGATACCGTTGGCTGTCAATCCTCATAAAACAGTAAATTTTTGTGGGTACGATAGTGTCTTATTTAACTGTCACTTTTTTTTTTTACTTCATATTTAGCAATTTTCTTCTTGACGTATCCATTTAACAAAAAAAAAAAAAAATAGCCTAATTCCGACAAAAAATTTGTATCAGTTTGCAATTGTTCATGAGACCAATCAGCAATTCTTCAACAAGTTGAATCTTGTAGGGATGTGAATTAAGTTGTCTTCATACATTCCATGTGGTGGACGGACAAAGCCAACTGAGATCGGCGGTGTATAGCCAAACCAGGATTATTGTCAACACTTCAACGTACAGATGCGATGGTTTCTTTAGTACCAAAATATCTTTGTCTTGTTATAATGGCTTAATGTCAGGTAGTGAATCAGTGATGCAAAATTTTTCAAGAATTCGCTGAATAGCACGACAATAGAACGACGATTATGTCCAACATAAAATTCAAGAAGTGCTCTATAAGTTCGTCGAACAGATTTTTTTTAAGAAGTAACACTCAGGCATTTAATGTCTATATTAAACGTGTTTCTTCTTTCGGAAAGGAATAGGGAGTAGATACAGATGTGTCCTAGATTAACGTGGGTACCTGCCACGGTGGCTTAATCCCACGGTGCTCCAAACACCGAGTGAAACTAAGACGTAGACTAGCGCCCCCACTGTGTAGTAACGGCGCACCCTACGATAACGTGTCCTGTGTAAGAGGCACGATATACGAAGTTTAGATGTGTCGAACAGTGAGTAGCAAATTTTAGAACATGGCAAGCCATGGACCCATGTTCTAACCTCTTGCTTAGGGGTTGGAGACTATCCCACTCCTTCTGTTGAGAATGCAACAGCACATTTTGATCAACAATGCATCCACCCTGCATACATCGATCTTAAACCACCGAAGGGGACCTCATCAATAACCGGTCACAAAGACAGGGGAGTCTCTGTGGGGCCACCGATTTCCCTGGTACCAGTCGTTTGGATACCGGTCGGGCCTCGAAGAGAACCCGTGTTATAAAACAACAGACCTTTTCTGCCAGATTTAGGCTCCAGGAACCCTAGCGTCTTGTGCCCCTATTTTCCCCGTGTAAACCGCGTCAAAGCATATGCAATTTACTGCAGTGACAATTGGAACCCCCGGGAGTAGGGAGTAGATACATGGAACAGGGTTTGCAGCGCCTTTGGTGCTATTTAGGCGTATTAATTTAATTTATAATTATTTTACTTCGCCGGCGATATAGTGATATATGGTAGCACTGAATCGATATTGCCAAGGCTTAGTATTGAACTCGTGGCCACGCTGTAGTAGTCAACGTGCTAACAACTTAAGCTACAGCACCCTCTAACTTGCAATCGTTGCTGGATCGTTCATGGTGACTTGCAAAAACTTACTGAAAAGAACAGTAAAAACGAATTACAGTTTAAAATTTAATACTTGTATATAATTGAAGTAGGCTCGAGTTCGTTAAAAGAATATTTTTTTTACAAATTAAATAATTAATTTTGAAAGAAAGATGCATAAAAGTTTTATTTTAGACACTAGCTGAATATAATTTCCTAGACTGCAACAACCTTCTTCAGCATTCTCCTTTATCTATCTATCACCTAATTTGTAAAAAATATTCATTGAACGATATTTAGTATTCAGAGAGAATAAACGAACTTGAAATATTAATAAATATTTCGACTAATGTTATTGTTAAATATACATAGTTATCCCAGCCGAAAGAGCGAACAAGCTAAAAAAGCACTCTTGAAATTATTTTTTCCCCATATTTCTATTTTTCAACTGTTAAAAATATGCCGTTTTAAAATGTTGCTTGTGTGAACAATAAATTTAGATTTTATTCTAAATTTACTTAAAACAAATTATAAACAAATATTGATTTTTATTCAAAATTAAAATTACTTTGAACTGACCTTGACTAAAAACATTTGAAATCATTTGAAACACTGAACAAAAAAACACATACACACACACATGTGTGTGTAATTTAAAATGTTTAAATTAAATAAATAAATTAAATAAATAAACTCGTAGCGAAAAAAAAAACAATGAATGGAATTACTTGTGATGTAAATATAATAAATGACGGAATTACTTCATAGTTAAGGTGAAGAGATATAGAAAACAAATAAACTCAAGATTGTTACAAAACTTGATTATATATACGCCTTCGTATTAAGAACTTGCTTTTGTCGTTGTTGTTGTGTCTGTGTTTTAAATTGACACTCACGCATTCATTGACATCTGGTTCATTTTTTTTGTATATTTTACAAGAATATACCTTGTGGTAATATAGGCGCTACATGCACAATGGCTTAAATATGCGAAAAATTTATAAATCAGGTTAATGTTTTTGTTTTTAAACCGTAATTTGTCGGTTTTAACCGGGTTGATTTGGATATAAGCGAAGTCGCAATTATCCATACATATATTAAAAAACAGTAACTCGTTTCCTGCGTCTTAAATTTTCTTGGTATTCGCATCACATAAAAACAACTGGATGTATTTTAAAAAAACTTAGCGGAGAGGTAGTTGGTACCTCCTCACAAAGTTTTCTGATTCCAAGTAGGATACTTTTTCCGCAAAAATATCTTATTTCCAACAGAAAGTGGAGAAAAAGCCGATTTTTATACCGATCTTTTATTTTTGAAAGCAATAGCGCAATAGATGGCGCTATTTTAAAATAATGAGTAACTCACTTCCTGTCTGTCTATTACAGAGCTTTACAATAATTTTTAGAATTTTAGAATTTTATATAAATTTTAGAATTTTATCCAGGAATGGTTAATTTCATAAAAAGTAAAGAAATTTATATATATTTATAGAAAGCGCTTGTTCCAGAGTAATCATCCAGGGAGGGGTATCTCCATATTAAGTAAATATATAAACCATAATTGAATCACTATAAAAGTTAAAGTCTTAAAATTTGGTTCGAATTACTTTCCAAGCTAAATCGAGTTAACGATCCCTGGAAAATTACTCAGGGACGAAGGCTTTACATAATATTCTAAAATGTATACTAAATATCAATGTATGTAAAAAATTTATCTATATGGAATTTAACTAGAATTAGAAATCTCCTAAGAATTTTTTTTGTCATAAGTACGTATTTAACACGTTCCCTGTCAAGTGTACCGTTTGCGCTTCACTCTAAAATACATTTTAACTGCGGCTTAATATATCTTAAAGTAATTGTTGGTAACACTTTTTGTGTTACCTAATGATGTTTACATGAGTCTTGTCCTTGTTTTGTCAGTTTAATATTTATATTTATGAAAATAATATACGAGGGCAATTTGATAATTCATGAGTTAAAAAAAAAAAAAGATATATTTTTTCGGCAACATTTTGTTTCTCCTCACAGTGTCCTTCTTTAAGCTCGATACATTTAGTTCAACGTAGTTTTTGGTATTTATTTCTTCAAGGTCCTTTAAGGTCCTTAAAACATTTGTTTTGTCACCCAGCCATTTTTACTTTACCATACGTAGTATAAAGTATCGTGAAAAAAATCGAGATCGGGTTTTCAACGGATTTATACGTTTTGAGGTCTCCTGAAACCATTTTGGCTATTTTCGCGATGATGTCTGTGAGTGGTCATACTAATTGACATATCAAAGTGAAATTCAGTATGTGCCTTTGGTATGTGGAGATAAAAAGCTGTGTAAATTTTGGACATAATATGGAAGCGGCAGGGGTAGTTTACCTACTCCCAAATTTTGTAAACGCTCTACAGGTCGCAGGTAAACGCTCTGTGGTCTATAACTTTGTTGGCCGACAGACTCACCTAGGATGCACGTTTAGCCGAAGAAACTCCAACTGTTTTGTTTGTCCTCACTCACACAGCTCAGAGTTACATAGCGACGAAAAAACTGGTTTGAATTGCCCCTGAATAATATCAAACACTTCTTTGATGAGGTCACACGGTTGCGCTTAATGATGGCTAATATGAACAATCGCGATACACATCGCGTGAATATCTTTTTCGTATATATATATTCATGCACAATGTGATATGTCCGATCGCTTGACATGCCAATATACCAATGTCATTCTGTGAATTTTATTGATTATTTGGAGCGTGGTGACACCTTTTGGGCATCATTTGGGGTGGTGCGACTTTAGCGGAATGATTGTACGCAGTCCCCGATGATGGTTTCTTATATGTAAAAACAAATTCACATTTTCCACATTCGTTGAAATTAACGAAGTTTCAATCATGTCGTAATCAATCTTATATATAGTTTCCTTCAAATCCGCCAGATGTCTAGTAATAGATATCGAGTGCCTCGATAGACCAATTGGTAGCGCGCAAGTCTATCAGTCGGGGGATTGCGGGTTCGATTCCTGGCAAAGACTCTGGGTGTTTACTGCAGACAAGCAAAAAGCTTCGCAGATTGTGTTGTCATTTAAAAAAAAAAATTTACGAGAGCATTATTGCATTGAAAGTACCTACGCTGGAAATAAAAAACAATCATGGAATTATAACACTGGCATCGTATAATCTTTTAAAAACAAAAACAAACAAAATAGTTATTAATACCAAATTATTTAACCTTAATACCGTGTACTCAAAAACAGTACATTGAGTCTGAAAATGACACCTCCTCATTAACCACACAGCAGGGAACGTGTTTTCAGAAGTAAGTTTGCTATTGAAAAATTTAGAAAAATCAAGTTGTTTCAGTAAGTAGTTGCCTCTTTTACACTCGTGTGTTGTTGTATTTTATGCAAAATAAAACCCAATTTATACATAATAAAATAAATCTGTTTTGCTACCATGGAATTCTTTTAATATTACAAAACTTTTATTTTAATAAACAAATAAATATAGAAAGTAAAATTGTATTCGTGTGAGATTTTGAGAATTTTGTTTGTTTTTGTTTTGTTTTGTGTGACCCAAAAGCACCTACATTTTTATATGCGCAACTTTATATGTACTTGTGTCGAATGTTAAATCAACTTTTTTCATTTCTTTTTCTCTCATTTTGTCAAGAATGGTATAAATTAAACGAATTTTCATATTATTTTAAAATATAAAATGCGTTGAAACGTGCTGCAAAAATGTGCTGTTTTGAAAAGAATTCTATGACCTGTTATAACGCGTGAGGTTCGAGGTTCCCTACTTTTTTAAAGAAAAAAACACAGTAAATTCAAATTTAATGGAGAATGTTTATTATCATTTGAAAGAACATTCTTTGGCATTTATTTTTTGAAGATTATGACCACTTTTACACCTTGCAATAAACGCCGCAACTTTTTCATGCAACTTTTTTCTTGTTAGTAAGAGGGGTTGGGAGGCAAGCGGGATTGAAAAAAATGCATGACAAAGCCTGACGAGCCATTTTTTGTTTTTGATTATTTTCATTTTATTTTTTTAAAGTGTTGTCTACTTTTGACTACAGAAAAAAACGACAAGATGTATTTTTGTTTTGTATAAAAAAATTATTTCCAAATTATAATTTAAGATATATATGTATATATAAAAATTTAATTTTAAACAAAAATGTCACAAGAACAAATTGGGCGGTACTCTTAGTTTCGCAGTTACGGACCCCATTAAATTTGTATGTAAAGTATGGTAAATCTCGACTATTTTAGGGTAGAATGAGGTAATATGCGTGCGATTGGAATGGTAATTAAAAGTATTCTCCAAATAAAATGAAATTAATAAAAATAAATCAGCCAAATGCGAGTCAGAATCACACAAGCATGGTTTCGAACTATGTTCAGTTCAACTTTAAAAATTCAAGTCTATAAGTTTTTACGTCTTATGAGGCTTGCTTTAATTTTAAATTATTTTTTCTACTAGAGCATAGTACTAAATATCCTACAAGGTTAAGAAGAGAAAGGCAAATTCCGCAACTTTGAGACATTAAGGGACCAACCCATTATTATTAAATTTATTTTCGTTTCTTGTTGTTACTGCAGATATTGTTAAATATAATTTTAAGTGTCAATATAAGGTTGTATATGTAAAATCGAGTCATTATCGAAACACCCTTTAATTTTTGGTTTTGATATTTGTTCTAGGGGACAAATTTGTACATAGTTTGCGTACGTGTAAAGTGTCTACCCGTTCCGGTTCAAAAATTAGGCTACAACTATTCGAAAATATTTGCCACTCTCGCAAAACCCTTTATTTTTATTTTTTGTATTTTTCCATATACTCACGTTTTAAAAATAACACTCATATTCGCGAAAACTCCATCACTATCGAAATACTCATTATATTTTAGTAATTATTGTTATAGCTTTATATGAAAATAATAGGAGCTTACCTATTGCGGGAAAAAAGGCAATATAAGTGAAAAATATGTCCCTGTCCTAACACAGTAATTCACCTTCTGTAAAAATTTAAAGAATCTAACTATTATGGTTCAAAATTTAGACCGTAAATGCAAATCTCCTCACTATTTATTTATATAAATTTTAACTTTATTCCTCTTACTGATTAAGAAATAAACACATATACGTGAAAAACGAGTCCCTTTCGGAACACCCTAAAAGTTTTAGTAGTTGTTGTAGCGGCCACAGATATACACCTTCTGTAAAAATTTCAAGAGTCTACCTATAACGATTCCAAAGATAGAAGGCGCTGACATACATTGTAGCGAAAACAATTGGATTACTCTTTACCTTTGGGAAACATTTTAGGTGAACAAATATTTTTTTTTAATTTTCATTCTTTTTGTCAGAACATAGACAAGAAAATCCTTTAAAAAAAAATTTTTTTGTGCTTGCTTGATAATTTATAATAATTTTCATTAATGTCAATTTAGTCAGATAGTACTTTTAATTAACATTCCAGTGATACTCATATTATCTCATTTCATTAAATAGTTGAGATATACAGAACTTTACATAGAAACTTTAGGCGTCCGTAACTCCAAAACAAATTAAAATTAATTTTACAACAATATATTACTTATTTTTAAATATTTATAATATGTGTGTTAATATTATATTAAGAATGTTTAATCGCTTAATCATAATAAAATACGTTTAGTTGACAATACATTTTTTTGTATATTTATTAATAACACAGAAAAGCATAAAAAACAAAACTTTCAAAAATAAATATTTTGAAAAAATTCAAATGTAAAAGAATACGGGGTTTCGAAGCAACTTTAAAAAAGAATAGGTGTAAGGTGTAAAAACGGTCTATGTCTATCAAATATTGGCCGTTGCAACGTCGCAGATGGTCCATCCGTTGAGTCCAATTTTCGATGAGCATTTCGACTGGTAACTGGCGAATGACAGGCGTGATGTTTTCCTCCAAGGCCTGAATCGAAGCGGGTTTGTCCGCATAAACTTCAGACTTTACATATCCCCACAGAAAAAAGTCTAACGATGTGATATCACACGATCTTGGTGGCCGATCGAAGCAAATGTCGCCGAGATCACGAGCTTCAATTTCAGGCATCAAATAGTCGGTTATCATGGCACGATAACGGTCGCTATTGACGCTTACGTTCGCACCGGCATCATTTTTAAAGAAATATGGACCGATGATTCCACCGGCCCACAAACCGCACCAAACCGTTGTTTTTTCTGGATATAGTGGCAGCTCTTGAATCTCTTCAGGTTGCTTTTCGTCCCAAATGCGGCAATTTTGTTTGTTTACATACCCATTGAGCCAGAAATGGGCTTCATCGCTAAACAAAATTTGCCTCGAACACGTCGGATCTTCTTAAAACTTTTCAAGAGCCCATAGAGCGAAGCGAGGTCGTTTGAGAAGGTCCAGTTTGAGAACTCACAGCTACGGCCGCTATATTTTCTTCACAGCGTGCTGGTCGTGGTCTATTCGGTCGTATATTATACAATAATGAATGCTGGGTCTCATAATGGGTGATGGTGTTGCGAATAGTACGCTCAGTAGGCCGATTATGTTGACCATAAGTTGAGCGAAGTGCACGAAACAACGAATTTTCGTAATAAAGTTGAACGATTTGTAAACGTTGTTTAGGCGTAATTCTTTCCATTATGAAATGCCAAACAATACTAAACAAAAATAACATGACAGCATGACACGACTCACACGAGATCTATCAAAAAAGGCTATTGAAAATAGTATCTCTACTTGAATCACCCATTATATATTGCGAAAACTAAAGTACATATACACCAGGGTACCAAAATGCTCACAAGCTGCTCAATGATGGGTTATTATGTACATTTTCTTTTTTTCTGCTTCTTCTTATATATATGTATGTGTTAGAGACTAGCAAATATTTTGTGTGTGTTCATTTATGAGTGAGATGATTTATTTTTTGCCTTTCTATTCAAAAGTGTATAATGAAAAAATATTTTGTTTTTCTCGCAAGTGCTCATATATGAGAATTTACAAATTTGTTAATGTTTCATAAATGAAAAGATCGTAGAAAAAAGTGTTGTTTATACTGCAACCGAATGACATACATATTTTAAACTAGACAGCCTAGTGACAGTACTTTCACTTGACATAGCTTTAATGCAATCACCAAATATAATTAAAAGTAACTAACACATCCTTTGGTCTTACTCTATTTTTTTTGTAATATCTCATTTTGACGCAGGGCATAAAATGCCTTTAAGCAACTATCCTTTAGCTAAAATATATGTCTTTTCTTTTAATGCCAATAATGATAATTCTAGAGGTAAAATATACGTTTAAAACATAAAATGTAGTAAAAGGCAGCAATACCAGCAGCTACATTTATTTCTTTACCAACGTAAACACATATTTACACTCATTAACAACCTTGTAATAGTTTTGCCTTTTCATCATTTTGCATCTCACAAACGTAAGAGTACTTTGTTTTATTATTTATGGATTTTTGATGCTTTAATACAAATGTAACCAGGTCATATGCGTTTTTCATAAGGGCATTTCCTTTTCTTTTTTTTAGTTCGTGGTACTACGAGTAATACGACACGTGGTGGTGAACTTTTCCATTTTCTATTTCTTTCTTCTCAAAGTATTTTTAGTATTATTAATCATCATCATTGTGGACATGATAAATTTCCGTTTTTATTTCAAATAATTACATACGAGTATGTTAATCATATCATAATAATGATACTTGTAATCTTATCTTTGATATTCTCATGTGATAAAATGCGTAAGATTTATTTATTCTTTTTAGTTCGCTTTTATAAAGGGTGGCGTAAAAGAAATGCCAGAATCAGTTTAAATTTTTGCAAATGACAGACATAGAATTAGATGACAACTCTCAGCGACATACATACACTCAAAATACGTGAAATTATTGTAACTGATTTCCAAACGGAGAAGTCATTAATAATAATTAGGATAAAAAAAATTAACTTGACGTATTTTATCTACAACAACATCAGGCCGGGGCACATAGAATCCGTCATAGGCTATACTTTAACGTTCTCAACACAAATCAAGGTCAAAAATTTAATTTTGAGAGAGAGAAACAAAGAGAAACCAATAATTAATAGCTTTCAACGTAAGTCAAAAGTTAAAAGTTGCCCAACTTTCGTACTTTGCGTTGACGGAGACGTACTGATTGTGACAACACTATTTAAAAAACCTGTAATTAAACTTTCTTGTACGTTGAAAAAGACGACGTATAACGTATGACGGATTCTATGTGCCTCAGCCACTTATCCACTTACTTATATCCCTCGTAGCAGAATAAAATTTATCCATAAAATCCAGGGTTCAGAAATTTTCAATTATGAGCGATGAAATTTTAACATTTGTTATATTTCTCATAAATGAGATTATTAAAATTTTATAATTTTTTTCACGGTCATAAATGAACAACAAAAAACACTCTGTATTCACACATGAATGAGTGTAACTGTTTGTTTTTTAGGGTTCCGTACCCAAAGGCAAAAAACAAAACCTATTGTTTTCGCTAAAATGTCTGTCCGTCCGTCTGTAAGCGCCTTATATCCACTATAGAAACAAATACTAAAACGTATAGGGTGTTCCGAAAGTGACGTGTTATTCGCGTATACGTTTTATTTCTTGAACTGTAGATGGCAGACTCTTAAAATTTACACACAATAATTAAAACTATGTTCGCTATATAAACAAGTATGCAAAAATATACTTTAATATGGCCCAATTTTTGAACCCTAACAGATAGACTCTTGAAATTTTCACAGGTGAAGTATTACTATTGCTTTAGTAATAATTAATAAAAAAATAAATGGTGTTCATACAGTGACTTAATATGCATGTATATGGCCTTAGCTTTGAACCATAATAGGTAGACTCTTAAAAGTTTCACAGAAGGTCTATTACTTTGGCCACTACAAAAAATATTATAAATGAAAGGGTGTTCCGACAGGAACATGATTTGATCCGTAATAGGTAGACTCTTGAAATTTTTATACTATATGTGTTGCTACAGCCGCTATAGCCGTTACTACAAATTAAAGGTTGTCCGATAATGACATGATATATTGATGTTGATAATCGCTATTAAAAATAATAAAATTAAAGGGTAATCCTACAGTTACATGATTGGCACGTAATGACCCTAATATAATAATAGCTAGACTCTTGAAATTTTTACAGAAGATTTGTCGCCACGGCCGCTATAACTATATTATTACTATATTACTAAAAATTAAAGGGTATTCCGACAGTGACAACTTTTTTAAGTATATTATTTCTTGAACGGCAATAACAAAAATAAAATTAATAAAAAAATAATTAAAAATTGAATAGTGTCTCATAAGATGTGACAAAAGTAACAACTTGTACTTTTAAAGTTGTACTGAACATAATACGGAACCTTATGTGTGTGTCTGACTTGCATTTGACTGATTTTTATTTAACTTACATACATAAACGGTAAAACACGAAGAATATCCGTATTATTCATATGTGATAAGTAATCAATTAGCTTATTCTCAATAATGCTCTTTCACACAAATGTTTGCATTTTTTTTCATTTAAGCACGTTTTCATTTATGAGTTTTCATTTATGAAATTTCTCATTAATGAGATTTCTAAAACACTTTGTTACTGCATACGCCATTACAAAATATGTACATTTATGCGAATGCTTAGTGCAAACATTTTTCCTATGAAAAATTAACAAAATTGTAAATTCTCATATATGAGCACTTGTGTGAAAAGCAAAATATTTTTCTATTTATTCACTTTTGAAAAGAAAGGAAAAGAAAATAAATCATCTCACTCATAAATGAACAAACACAAAATATTTCCTAGTCTCTCACACGTACAAATATGAAAAAAAGCAGAAAAAATCTAAAATGTACATACTCACACATAATTGAGCAATATGTGAACATTTCGGTACTCTGATAAAATCTAACATTTTTTACTGCTTTCATCGTGAGTAATATAAATCCCTACGCTATCATGAAACTTTTAACATTCGCTTGTCATTCATTTTAATGTAAATAGATTTTATCATGTAGATAAGATTACAAAGAATTTATCTTTTCTATCGTCAGAACAAATCTTTAAGATGGCTTTTGTTTCATACAACTTTTAGGCAACAATAATGGTAGATAATAAAATGAAATCTTGAACATTTCAAACATTATACGACATTATACGACTTCAGAAAAAAGTACTAACAATTTTTTTTTGCAAAACATATTTAAAAATTTATGAGTATCTAGTCTAGTTTGTCTACACAATACAAAAAAAACAAAATATTTAACTCAGAAGTGTTTCAATTTTACTTCAGAAGAGTGCCAAAAAGATTTTAATGCAAAGCTAGCTCCACGTTGTGATTTCATTATCAACCCTCTCTTATAATTGCTAGCATTTGTCAATGCCATGTGGTACCCATGGCATTGACATTTAACAAGGAGTGCATTAGGAGTGCCTTTAGAGATTAACCCGCCCACCTCTTGAGAAATATTCGTGACCATTTTTTCCGGCTAATAAAAAGCACAGGTTCTTCAGCGACTGAACTCTTTCGAGGCTTCCTTTTCATCGCTGTCGCATTCTCACTGTCCAGTGTGGTGTTACCAAAGTTAGATTTCATAAAAGTTACAGTAATGGAAGAAAGCTATTTACCCACCCTGAGCTCTATATGCGCATGTAAGTCTATATTAAAAAGTCTTAAGGCATCTACAGCTTGCTCGACTTAATTTAGGCAAGCTCCCAACAGAGACAAAATCTAACTAGGTTACCTTTAAGGCTGACAAGTTTTAAGTACACTAAGTTACAGTGAACCATACTCTGGAGCCGACGGCCTAACGACAATTGCTAACAACAGACCTCAGCTATATGTCACACAATTGACGTCACATGGAGAATAATGCACGAGTAATTGGAAACCTCGAGTAGTATATTTTACCTACAGGCGGCGATGTAAACTGACTTTTGTTAAAGAGTTTCCTTATTTTGAATGTTTATGCCAGTAAGCCACAAATGACCAGTGCCTTTACTGGTAGTTTCACATGGTTGATTCAACCATAATTAACATATGATTGAATTATACGGTTGTAGTCTAAAAATGTTGGGTGTCGGCATGGTATAGTGGTTAAGTGCTTGCTTACAAAATCACACTAGGTTCGATCCCTGACAGAGCACGAACAATTTTTACCATTTTTTTGAGTTTTAAAAAATTAAATCCATCAAAGAAGTTCCCTTGACCAACCCCTGAAGATCATGACAAAGGGTCAGGCAGTCGCCACCTCCTGGGAAAAAAAAGAAAAAGGTAGAAATAAATGATTAGCAAAGTTTCACACCCCTACACCAAATAAACGGAGGGCGTGGTTTCTAGTCAACGATATATGGTATTGCATTACATTCCCATTATCCTGGGACACGCTACAGCAGACCTTATCATCTACTTAGTTGTAACAGCAACCGATTAACTAAACTATAACAAGACACTGAATCTTACGGCAACACTGTTGGCGTTTTAATTTTAACAGTCGTTTCTATGTCGTTGTCGTTTTTATCGTCGTTTCGTTCCTAAATTTGTATTCTTGAAATATATTGAAACGATGAAGAAACATTATCCAAAACAAAGAGAAAAGTGAATAAAGTGTGGTAGCACTGCAATTTTGTTTTGTTATTATTTATGACATTTTTGTAAATTTCTGAAAACTTTGTTTTTTAACCGACTTCAAAAAAAGAAGGAGGTTATCTATTCGTCTGAATGTTGCTTTTTTATGTTTGTGCCCGCAGAACTCAGTCATTTCTGAACCGATTTTCAAAATTTTTTCTTTATTAGAAAGGAAATGCTTACAGATTGGTCCCATTTTAAAAGAAGTTCAGAATTTTGAAAATTAAAGGGTGTCTCCATACAACATACGTTTTTTACGTGTGTTATGAACCGTAAAGAGCACCCTTTCAAAAATTTTAAAAAACTGCATATCACTATAGCTGCCAATAACAGAAATTAACAAAAAAAATAAACTTAAAAATTAAAGGGTGTCGCCATATGTGACGTCAATTTAAATATATGAACCATTTGAACCATAGTAAACAATCACTTGAAAATTGGACAGAATGTCCAATATTTATAATCAGAAATTAAATATTTATCATTAGAAGTTAAAGGGTGTCCCAATAGTTGATGTAATTTGATGTATATTGCAAAACTTTTGAACCCTAACAGAGAGACGGTTGAAATTTACAAAGAACTTGTATATCTAAGTCCTTTATAACATCAAGTATATAATTTAAATTTGGAAACTAAAGGGTGTCCCCTTAATTAATAAAATTTTATCTATCTAGCCCTATCTTTTGAACCGTTATAGACAAACACTTGAAAATTAGATAGAATCTCCACTACTATGTCCCGTATAATAACATTTATAAATATTTAAAATTATAAAGGGTGTCTCAATAGTTGATGTAATTGATGCATATGGCCACACTTTTGAACCGTTTTAGACAGGACATTTGAAATTGACAAAGAATCTGTCCTTTAAAATAAGTGTTTAATTTAAAATTTTACATAAAAGGGTGTCCACTAGGAGATATTGTTTAACCTATATGGCCCTATCTTTGGAACCGTTACTTTTTATTGCTGTATCAGTAATAACAAGTGTAAAAAAATAAAGGGTGTCCTCATATCTAAGGTAATTTGTCGTATATGGCTTTATCTGCTGAACCGTTATGGATAGACATTTGAATGTACAGAACGTATATTACTGTGTCCGTTAGAGCAACAAGTATAAAAGTATTTGATTTGAGTACTATTTCTTACAGATTACTTCCTTTTAAATTTTTAGTTAAGAATTGATGCACATATATTTGTTTTGTAGTCGGTTTTTTTTTGCAAGAATTATTCTTTGTAAGTTTTAACAAAATATTGCGTGTACTGAATTTTACTTTTCAAGTTCAAGTTCAAGTGATAATAATGACATAATGGATATCGGCAGATGCTACGTCAGTACGTTAACGCTTTTGTCATCCCAGATCCTAAGTACGAAACTCGATTAGAAGCGATCCAACTTCTTCGTAGTCGGCGAATACCACTACATTTCCTTTCGGGTTAATTTGTTTTTAAAATTTTAATAGGTTTGACACCGCTTCCTCCAATGGTGAAAAGTGCACCTGTTTATAACAGCCTTCCCTTGTTGCTCTGGAATTCAGAGTTTCTTTTTTATCTTGATTTATTTTAATAAAAAAAAATGGATATTTTCTGGTAATTTAGTTTTACTTACATTATTGATTTCTCATAACGCATAATTCCTTTTTTTTAATTCATTATTATATAGTCATCCAAACAGATTACTATTAGTAAAGCATATCCATATAGCTATTTCACTGGTGCTTACCCAGATCGTCAGTGGACTTTTTTACATTATCGGAATAAAAACCCAGATTCTTATGCTCAAAATTTAATAAACCAAATGAGAAGTTTATTAAGTCTAGAAAGCAAGAAAAAATCAAAAATTTCTAAACAAAAAACATAGTAACCATTTTAAATTTAAAAATTTAAAAACTTTACTTTTCTTTTTCTTGCTATTTTCTACATTAAGGGTTTCCATTGGATATCATTCATAATGTATCAAAAAGAGTTTCTGAAAAACAAAAATAAAAATTGAAAAAATTAAAAAATACGAAAATTGTATTTATGCACCGTGAGCATGCTATTACCATTTTAAATTTAAAAAATTAAAAACTTTACTTTTCTTTTTATGCGTTATGAGAAATAAATAATATTATTTAAAAATTCCAAATATAATTTTTTTAAATAGTTTTACTTACTTTATGCCAACCTTCTTCATCAAGAACTGGAGGCCCAAACGGATTTAATTTCTCATAAAGTTTTAGGGTTTTATACCCCTTCGAAAGTCCTTAGCATAAGCGGGATGTTTTTTTCATTTAAGAAACTAAAATTTCGAACTGCCTTGATGTACTTTTTTCATTTTGAAAATTTTTTTTCTTATAGACGTTTGAATTTGGTCGCCTACAATGACGACAGAAAACGAATATTTTATTGTCGTTTCTAGCTTCGTTTTAAAATAGAGAATACCGGTGTATAAACGATGAATGTCGTTAACGCCTACGGTGATGCCAAATTGTCGTTTTTAATTGAAGGAAAAAAATTAAAATTAAAATTAAGCTTGAGGTCAAGATGTTTTTATTTCGTTTTCAAACTACAATGCCGCCAAAATGAATAGGACGAATTGTTACATTTTTACGTGATGTGAACACAAACGAAAAGGCTGAAATGAGTTACTGTGTTATTATATATTAATACTTATTATGAATATGGGCATAAACCGCTAATCTGTAAAATTTACTTTTCTAACCTTAGGTCCCTTTCTATTTGCGCTTTCACATATGATGTTATTATAATATAATAAAATTTTATTATATTATGATTATTATTTATCATTAATGATCATAATATGTTATATAATTCTTGCAAAAAAACCGACTACAAAACAAATATATGTATGTATGTGCATCAATTCTTAACTAAAAATTTAAAAGGAAGTAATCTGTAAGAAATAGTACTCAAATCAAATACTTCTATACTTGTTGCTCTAACGGACAAGTAATATACGTTCTGTACATTCAAATGTCTATCCATAACGACAAATTACGTCAGATATAAGGACACCCTTTATTTTTTTACAGTTATTATTACTGACACAGCAATAAAAAGTAACGGTTCCAAAGATATGGCCATATAGGTTAAGTAATATCACCTAGGGGACACCCTTTAATGTAAAATTTTAAATTAAACTCTTATTTTAAAGGACAAATTATTTGTAAATTTCAAATGTCTGTCTAAAACGGTTCAAAAGTTTGGCCATATGCATCAATTTACATCAACTATTGAGACACCCTTTATAATTTTAAATATTTATAAATGTTATTATACGGGACATAGACATAGTAGTGGAGATTCTGTCTAATTTTCAAGTGTTTGTCTATAACGGTTCAAAAGATAGGGCTAGATAGGTTAAATTATATCAATTATGGGGACACCGTTTAGTTTCCAAACTTAAATTATAAACTTGATGTTATAAAGGACTTAGATATACAGTTTCTTTGTAAATTTCAACCGTCTCTCTATTAAGGTTCAAAAATTTGGTAATATACATCAAATTACATCAACTATTGGGACACCCTTTAACTTCTAATTATAAATATTTAATTTCTGATTATAAATATTTGACATTCTGTCCAATTTTCAAGTGATTGTCTACAATGGTTCAAATGGTTCATATATTTAAATTGACGTCACATATGGGGACACCCTTTAATTTTTAAGTTTATTTTTTTTTATTAATTTCTGTTATTGGCAGCTATAGTTATATGCTGTTTTTTAAAATTTTAAAAAGGGTGCCCTTTACGGTTCATAATACACGTAAAAAACACGTATGTTTTATGGGGACACCCTTTAATTTTCAAAATTCTGAACTTCTTTTAAAATGGGACCAATCTGTAAGCATTTCCTTTCTAATAAAGGATTTTTTAAAATCGGTTCAGAAATGACTGAGTTCTGCGGGCACAAACATAAAAAAAGCAACATTCAGACGAATTGATAACCTCCTTCTTTTTTTGAAGTCGGTTTAAAACTAAGAAATAACAAACGGAAGAGGCACATTTGTATGAACATGTTTTTTTTAACACACAATTATTTATTAGTTTATTTACTATTAGATATAAAAAATTGCTTAATACATTTTTTTATTATTTTTATTTAGTTATATTTTCAACTTTTTAACACTTAGCGAAGCCGTGGCGAACATTTTTAAGGTGACATAATTCACTCATACATACATAACTTCGTGATAAATCAACAAATAAAACAAATTAAGTCTGCCATACGCATTTTTTATGCAAAATCTTAATGGAACAGGAACATCAGACTTCGTTATTTTTCTAAAATTTGCGCTAAGAATAGTTTTTGAGGCGAATGTACATTTTTTATCAAACTATTCAGTTATTTTTATTTGTTTTTAAATTTAGCACAGACAAAGAAAAGTTAATACACATACACAATTTCTCTTTATTTAACAGAAAAACAAAAAAAAAAGCTAAATGTTTTTCATTAAAATAGAACAAAACAGTATTAAGAAAAATTAAAAATATTACAAGTAGATGTTTTACTCGAAAACTATGCCAAAACGTCATTATTCTAAATTAAATACAAATAAAAAAATAAAAAATAAGATAAATGAAACATCTTAACGAAAAAGGGAATATCTCTCTAAATATTACCGCACTATAAATTTATAATAAATTGTTTTTTTTTTTTTTAATTTAATTGCAGATTTTACAAAATTTGGGTAAAGTTGATCGGACTGCAGATGAAATTTTTGATGATCATTTAAATAATTTTAATCGACAACAACAAAATGCCAATAGATTACAAAAAGAATTTAATAATTATATTAGATGTATAAGAGGTAATTATCAAAAACAAAAAAAAAAAAAAAACAAAATTATTTAGTTTTTATTCATTAATTAAACAAACGGAGAAATTATTATTACAGCTGCACAAACAGCATCCAAATCATTAATGGATGCCATAGCGGAAATTTATGAACCCCAATGGAGTGGCTATGAAGCATTACAAGCCCAAGCTCAATCGTCGGAATCATTATGGCAAGATTTTGCTCACAAATTGGCAGATCAAGTGTTGATACCTTTAAATACCTATACCGGGCAATTTCCAGAAATGAAGGTAATTTTAATTGGAAAATTTTTTTTATTTAGAAAAAATTTCCAAATATGTACATATGAGCCCTTGATTATGAAAGTGGTATAAGTCATATATTTCTTGTTGCGAGATATTAAGAGGTTTGCATTTTAAAGGATTAAAAAATATTTTTGTATTATGGAATAAAACAATTTGACAATTAAATAGTGACAACAAATAAGTATTTATTATGATGGTGAAATTGATAAACATTTTTAAAAGGAAATGTTGTTTTGAAAGGTTAAAATGACTTATACCATTTTACCAAAATTAACTGCATGATTTTATAAATAACCTTAACCAGCAAGGAAAATTTATATTAGAAATTAACATTTTATTCAAACTCATTACATTGTAACTAGGTTAGGTAAGGTTAAGCAGGCAGCTATGAGTCCCTTTGTGTTAACTGCAAAAATAAAAGGAGGGGAGGAAAAGAAATGGAAAAAGATAGATAGGTGATAATATATAGATTTAAGAAGGAAGTAAAAAGATGCAAAGTCAGATAGACACAGACAAGAGAGAAAGAAAGAGGTAGCAATAAAGGGCACTTTGGTCGAGACAGCGATAAGTAAGGTGCCAGTAAGATGCCTCGCCTCTGCCGTCAACCGTCTCCTCCTCTTCCTCATATTGGGAACTTCTGCAAAAGTCGTTGTAGGGAAGACCCATTCTTCTTGCATGGGTTCCAAATAAACAATGCTCAGTGACCATAGATATCAGGTCACGTAGTTGCACTTTCGGCCTCCGAAGTAACAAAGCCGTCCTCTTTTGATCCAGCGAGGGCCAGATCGCCCTTGCCGTTAAACAAGTCGACTCGTTGGACCATTTGACTTGGGCTTGGTCACAAAGAGTACGGTTTATTCGTTGCTCGCAGGCAGAGATGGGAATACCACATTATCCACGCCATTTTTGTAGCAGCTGCTGGGCGAAAACAAAATATGTGTTGCCAGATGGTTGGCCGCGCTGGCATGCTGGCGTTTAGCACCGGCTAGGGCTCGCCCTCTTGGGTGGTTCTTTACCAACGTATCAGCAGCTACAAAAAGAAATTCATGCCAGCTAAACAAATGGAAATTAAAATAAAAAGTATGAGGCCCGAAGCAAGCTTGAATGTATCCCTGCTTACACACACCGAATCACCTTCTGGCTGGTGTTCTCGCCAGGAATAAACCCTCCCACAAGAGGTAAAAATACCTCACCATGACATCAACGCGTATGTTTGGATGTCCCTAAGGACCCCCTCTTGCAACCTTCTACCCTTTACTTACCGCTTGTTAAAACCTTTAAGCTTCCATGCTTAGGTAGCCATATGTCCCCGCACCCATTTAAGGGTGAGCGTTAAATTTACCGCCATCAGATTTAAGGATGTCCGGCATTCGAGGACGAGATTTGATGTGCTGGACACACCTTTTAGGGACATAATAGCAGCCTTACTGTCTGGACAAAACCAGATATCCCTATTCGATATTCTGTGATACCTTAGCCAGCTTGCCGCCTTTTTGATAGCAGATATTTCTGCTTGTAGAACATTACAGTCATCTGGAAGTCTGAAACACATCTTGACTCCAAACACCTCTATATAGATCCCGTCCCCAACCCTCACACCCCTTTTGGAGTCATCCGTAAAAATACATAGTGAACCAGGTAAAGGTGAGTAACCCTCCGTCATGTCGAAGTTTCGCATGAAGAAAGGTCTCGGGGTACAGTAGTCTATAAGTCCAGCAATAACATTCGTGATTCCTAGAATACTGGCATGACCCCCATGGTCTATGGTTCCATACACCTGTAACATTTAGTCTAACGGCCGTTCTTAGTGCCAGCTTCCTGGCCAGTTGGTCTACTGTTAACTAGTTGAGCATGGCAAAAAGTGCCTTCGTTGGTGTTGACCTAATGGCTACTGTTATTAGGATCGCCATATTACGTAATACCCTCTCCACAATAGAGGTGTTTGCCCTAGTGGCCAGTGCTTTCCACCAGACGATGACTCCATAGAGTAATATCGAATTCACAATCCTTGGGTTCATTCACCAAGTCTTGCCTATGGTCTTTTGACATACGTATACTACTGTAATAGCTTTGGACATTCTAGCCTGGATGTTAAGATTCCAGGATAATTTATTTTAAAATGACAAAATTTGAAGATAATTCTTAAATTTTTATTTTCGAATAAAAAAGTTATTAAAAAAATTTATAAATTGGAAAAACAATTTCTCGCAAGTTAATATTTATTTGTTAATAAAATATTTTATTAAAGTTTGATAAAAATAATTTTATTATTGTTATTTTAGAAAAAAGTCGAAAAACGCAATAGAAAGCTAATTGACTACGATGGCCAACGCCATTCGTATCAAAGTCTACAAGCCAATGCTAATAAACGTAAAGATGATGTTAAATTAACCAAAGGTCGTGACCAATTGGAAGAAGCTCGTCGTACGTATGAATTATTGAATACGGAATTACATGATGAGCTACCAGCTCTATATGACTCAAGAATATTATTTTTGGTAACCAATTTACAAACTCTATTTGCAACCGAACAAGTTTTCCACAATGAAACAGCCAAGGTATATACATAAAATATAAAATAAATTTAAACACTTTTCCTTAACAGAAATACATTTTGTAATATTTTTCGCAACAGATTTACTCCGAACTTGAGGCTATTGTTGATAAATTGGCCACAGAATCACAACGTGGCTCTAATACTCTCAGAAAAGCAACAGGTAAATTCAGTGTTTTTTTTATATAAATAACATTTTAAATTATAAAAAAAAAATAAACGTTTTTGTTTAATGTTTTAGTGAACGCCATTAAATCTGCCAGTCCGGTACAGTCACCGATTAAACAAATGAATAATGCCAACATCACCAACAGCATTCAATATCAAAATACTAATGGTTCTGCTAATCGTAAGTAGTCAACACCTTCTTGATTGACATTTATTATTTTGTTTTCTTTTTTTATGAAAAGTTTGCTACAAATAAAATTTCGTTTTTCTGTTGTTTCTTAATTTCAATTTGAGTTAAAAAATTAACCTTGTTGTTTTTAAATTTTTTTAGTAAAATTAATTTAATTTTTTTCTGTAAAATTATAAATTTGATTTTGTTTTCTTTATATTTTTCGCTTTTTTCTTTATTCCTTTAATTGTTTTTAAATTGCGCAAAACTATTAAATAGAAAATTCATAAATCTTTGTTATCAAACCATCATATTGTTGTAGTTTTATTTATTTTTTGTTTATTTATTTATTCAATTATAAAATTATAACATTATTACTGTGTATGCAATATATTATTTAATAATTTAGAAAATATTTAAATAATCGAAATCAGTAACAAATAAAGTGTAACTATTATCTATAATTTTATTTCAATTTCTTTTAAATTTAATAATTATTGTTTTTCCGTTTTTATTATTTTTTTTTAATTGAATTGCTTGATCTATAAATAAAGGGATACTGACAAACACCAAGCAGTAAATAGCTATCGATATTGCCATTATTTGCGCTCAGATTTTTTTTATTTTTAACTCGAAATATCGATTTCTAATCTACAACTAATTTTAAATAAATATCTTCATTTTATTAACAAGATATTTATTTTTTAATTATTACTTTGAGTTATAAACTAATTGAATCTTATTTAAAGAAAAGTAATTCGAAACTTATTCAAAAAATGTTAACGTTTATAATTTTAAATTTTTAATTTTTAAATTCGAATTTTCTATTATAGCTAAATGAAAATATCGGTCAATATTTTATGTCATATTAGGTCATTGAATTTGCGAACCTCCATTGTTAATAAATTTCTAAAATTCCAGTGAAACAAGTAAAAATTCTAATAGAATCATTTATCACTGAGATAAAATATATATTTTCTTTAAATAAATTTTTAATTTGAATTAAATATATTGTAAAATTCATTATATTCCTTGTATTTATTATTTCCCATAAATAAAAATCTTAAAAACTCTTCCAAATATTTGATTTAAAATAAAAGTTGTAATTTCAAATAAAATCAAAACAAAATCTTTAACATGTTTATTTATTAAAAAAAAATATTTGTTACTTTTTGTTGCAATTTCCTTCTTTTTTTTAAATAAATATTTGGTTAATCCAAAAAAACAGTTTTTAGTTTTGAATAGAATATCTGTAATTTAAAAAAAATATCAATTTTGATTTTTTTTAATTTCAAATAATAAAAACTGTATTTATTTTTAATACAAATTATTTCATTATTTTTTTAATTTCGAGTTTTGCGATTTTTTTTTAATCGTTTTGAAAATAATACCTTTATTATTAAAAATTTAAATTTTTAATAAAAATTACAAAGTTTTGGTTTTGATTTTGTACAGATATTTTGTAAATCGATTAAAATTAAATAATAAATTTTTACTTAATTTGTTAATGTCGAAATAATACAAGTTTTAGATAATTAGATTAATAATTGGGTATTTTGATTAATTTAGAAAAAATTTATAGGTCGATTATGGATAGCAACCCAACCTCAGTTGCGTTGTCAAAAGCAACGCAACTGGAGAAAAAACGGTATTGTGCCTAAATACACTCTTAAATTTAATCCAAGTTTACTATCATGTTCCAGCCAAGGTGGTAAATCTAAAAAGAAAACTCCTCATCCACCTAAAGATCCTCCTGTAAATTACAACCTTTACCAAAAAACTTATTACAAAAGTTAAAAATCTGGGACCAGATATGTGTCTATAAAAATACGGAATATTATTCGTATCATCGTTATTCTTTTGTTGGATTGATTACGTTGTCTGTAAGGTTAGGAGGAAAGAGATGAAGAAAAATAAATTTACTTTTCAGTTTTAGTGCAGTTTTATAATTTGTGAAAAAAATCAGCAGCAGCCAAAAATTTATGTTGCCATTTTGGCAACTAAAATTAACAAGTTTTAGTTGCCAGTTGCCATACGTAATACAATTTCGACCTATTAAACATTATTTCGAAAAAAAATATTTAAAAAAATGGTTTCATACATTTCAAATTATTTTATATCGAATGGCAATAAAACTATTAATATTTTTTTGAGTAAAAATCAGTTAATTCAATGAAATTCAAATATATGTATATTACTCTAAAGGAAATTCGAAAACATTTTTTAAATATTTTTTATTCCAAAATATTTAATACAAATATTGTATGTGTATTCTTGCATATAATTCTAATAGATCCTTAAAAAATTTAAAATGAAACCAATATAATCTCAAACTGAAAATAATCAATTTAAAGCAAAACTAGTCAAGCTTGAGGCTAGGACCATTTTAGCTTTAAATTAATTAAGGTTCTAAAAAATGTCGAACAAAATACTACTTATTATTAAAACTTAAAATATTTAAATTTCAAATAAACATATTCTTCTGAAAAGAAAATCTATTTTAGCTGTTTCACAATTCCTAATTTATTTCGAATTCGAAAAAAAAAATTATTTTTATTTTCAAAATACTACACTTATAAAAATTAGCAGAAACTCTACAAAAATTATATCAAAATAAACTGAACTCATTTGAAATTTAATTATTACAAAATATATAAATTAATAAAAAAACTATAAATTAATAAAAAAAATTTAATCAATAAAAAAAATAATATTTATTATTCCAAATCAATTAGTACTGAAAATTAATTTTATTGTTGGTATCCCCGGCATCTTTATGTGCATTTTAATCTATGAATTGTTTATTTCTTTTTTTGTCTGTACATTTTCTTTATTTGTTTTGGCAATTTAAAAATATTGTATTTATTTCTTTATTATCTACGTACATACGTACATATGTATATTTTAACCGATTTAAAATACATTTATTATACAAAAAAAAAAAAGAACAGATGTGGTATTTTAAAACATTTATAAAGAATACTTATGTACATACATATATAGCATGTGGACAGAGTATTAAGGTACGGTCAGATATGTCAATTATTTGATCAATACAAATACGTAACCACTAAATTATTTAAACACATTTATTATTATGTAATAATTCGTTATTTGTAATGATACGGGTCATGTAAGATTGAAAAGATAATGGTTATGCTTATTAAGTTAAATATTTGACATATCTGACCGTACAGTTAGTGTCATAAAGCTTTGCAATATTTAGGTTTTCTTTGGAATTTTTGTTGTTGTGGAAATGGTTTTTTTTTTGTGGGAAGGTATTATTGAGGATTCACAGTAATAATAATAGTCTTAAACAATAGCCAAATTACACGATCACATTTTTCATGAAATCAGTTGCATGAAACCGTGTTAGTGCCGGCAAGAGGTGTAGAACGGCAAGGAAAAACACGAAAGTTCAAAAGAGAATTGAAGAAATTCCATGAAACGATTTCATGGCGTTAGTCCGAATTTATACGATGCCATTTTTTCATGCCATTTTTTTCATGTCTCTTTTAAAGTTGCAACGAATTTCACCGCACATTTTTACGATGGCATTTTTCATGCAATCGGCTTTAATTTATTATTAACACTTTCTTTTGATTTCATATTCGTAATTATTATTGTTTGTGCGTTATTTCTTAAAAATATATGCATTCGTACTGAAATACAAAATAAATAAAAATGAGTTGAACAATGAATGAAATTTTACTAAAAATTATTAAAATCCTACTGAAATGTATACGTAATTAAATTAAACAATTTCATTTTTTAAAATCAACTCTGAACGAACGAAAATTACACAAAGCAAGTGTCAAAAAATCCCCTCAAAATTCAAGCCATGCCATTTTGTTTACCCCGCTTGCTTCTCTACACCTCTTGCCAACAAACTAAAATTGCATGCAACCAGTTTCATGAAAAATGTCATGGTGTAAGTTGGCTCTAAGTTACGTACAATGCAACACTACACAGTGGTTTAAAAATTGTTTAATTTGGGAAATAATCTGGTACACATTTTGTATTTTTACATTAAACATTACACAAAATATATTAATAGGCAATGTTTGTGGATCTCCTATATACATAAATACAAATATATACTTTTTGTGCAAGTAATTGGTATCAGAGAAAAGGTATCACTGCTAGATTAACGAAATATAAGATAGAAAGATATCTTCAGTGGTTCAGTATCGAATTATTTCCAAAATAAAAAGTTTTTCAACCACTGTGCACTAAGAAGCCATGTAAATTTTAAACGTATTTTTTATTTCAAAAGTATTATTTCGACAGGCTTGGTTAAATTTATCCAACATTTATCCATATCCAATAGAAATAATTGACTTATATAAATATACTCGTATATAATGGTTTTTAACCTCAAATTCAATTTTAAAACTTCAAATTTAATTTTATAAACTTTAAAATCAATTTTATAAACATCATATTCAATTTTGTAAACATCAAATTCATATTTATAGAACATTTTAACAAAAAATTACTATAAAGTTTTAAGCCCAGTACGCAGCTCCACGGAATTTCAGTTTTAATTTTTTGCCTTTATTTCTACAAAAATAAAATTCATCATGTGGTCGTTTGTAGAAATAAAAATCATGTCGTCGTGTATTTTAAATTTTATAGTTTATTGTACACAATAACATTATATCAACACAGAAATGAAAAAAATTTTTTTTAAATGTGAAATGTCATAAATTCCGTTACCAAACAATTGCTTGAACATTAATTTTTGTTGTAGCTGAAAAAAAGTCTACACTTTTTGTGAGAACATCCCTGTAATAGTCAAAAATTCCGTTTAGTTTTCTTTTTAGCTGCGTACTGCCAAACGGAAAGTTGGCTGAAAATTTTCAAACCTGAATTTCAGGCTGTTTTTTTTACACATACTTCTTATAGGAAACTGAAATTCAGGCGAGCTGCATACTGGCCTTTAACAAAAAAATTTCTAAAAAATTTCAATAATATTGCAATAAAATTTAACATAAAATTTTTACAAAAAAAAAATTTCAATCAAATTTTTTAAATATATTTTCAATAACATTTTAAAAAATCCTATAAAATTTTTATGAAAAATTTCTGTAACATTTTTACAAAAAATTACTATAAACTTTTGCAAAAAAATTTCTATAAAAGTTTTATCAAAAAATTTGCAATAATATTTGTACAAAAAAAAACTTTTTTGCAATTTTTTTGTAAAAATTTTTTTATATATATTTTTTGTAAACAGTTTATAGTAATTTTTTGTTAAAATTTTATAGAAATTTTTTTTTTACATAATTTTCTGTAAATTGAATTTTCTATAATTATGAATTGAAATTGAATTTGATGTTTATAAAACTGAATTTAAAGTTTACAATAATGAATTTAAAGTTTATAAAATTTAATTCGAAGTTAAAACCATAGATAACACATAGATAGTCTGAAACGTCAAAAACCTAAGTCTCTTGTCAAAAAACCTAAGTCTAAGAATGTATTGGTAGGCAAAATTGTATAAGTGTTGGTTTTAAAACAAAATTCACCACAGCACCTAAACTGCACATAGTTGTATAAAATATTTTGTAAAAACAGAATATTTTTCTAATAATTCTTTTGCTTTTTAATAAAAATATGAATTTTGTATTTTTCTAATATATTTATGTGCGAAAAACTTTAGATTGAATTCTAATTTTAAATATTTTTTATATTGATTGGAAAATTTTTATCAAAAAAATACAATACTGTGTAGAAATACATTTCACCAAACAAATGTCAACAAAATTAAATTTATTTTGCATTAAAAAATTTAAGATAAAAATTGTTTAAATATTTGGAAAGTACAATGTAATATCGCGTAATAGTGTCTAAATGAGAATAAACATTTTACTCCCTTAAGTGTGTTGAATTCACACCGTACCCGTATGTAAGAAGACATTTGTAGCCACGTTTTTGACATTTGGAGAGTTGGCCATCTATGTGTTATCTATGGTTAAAACCCTATGTTTACGTTTAGTTTGGTAACAAATTGTTGAATAATCAAAAAAAGAAAATAAAATGTTTTATTTTTTATTTTTTATTTAAATTTCACTTTCCTATTATAATTTTTATTAATGCTTTTTCCTTAAAATTTGTTATCAAACCAAAAATTTAATATTGGGTGAGTTTTAATAACGTACTGGAAAAATACTAGACTAAAATTAATAAGAAATATATATTTTTATTTTTAAATGGGAAATACATCCTAAGCTGTAAGAGATGGCCCATATGTGTAGCAAACAATTTTTTGTAAAACTTAGCAGGAAAAATCGCCATTATAATAAAATAAAATGTTAAAAATTGTAAAAAAATAAGAAAATTAATATCGGCTTGACGATTTTGAGGCGCCCTTTGCGGCTATGTGGCTATAAATTTTTAAATTCAAATCTTAATATCGACTATTACTCTTCTATAGTCAATTAAATTAGACTATTTAAAAAATACAAATTAAGTTTTTTTTGGCCAAATCCCCCACCATGCAGTAGTATTACATATAATAATTTCGTTCAACATTTTAAACTCGAAACAAGCCATTATGATATATAAAACACAACAATAGTACTTTATTATGTGGATCTTAGTTAGACTAACTAACGTAAGATAGTCAGACGGCAGTTAATTTAAACAAAATAAAAATTAAATTATGAAAGTCTATAACTTATTGTTTTGTACAGCAAAATATTTGAAAGCTTAAGATAATTAGTGTGGATTGTATTTTAAATCGGTCTGTTATATAAAATATTTATTATGCATACACACACTTATAAATTCTTTTTTGCAAAATGCATGAAAACAAAATCAAATTTTAATATATTTTTAATAAAAAAATAAACATTATCTTTATAATAATTGCATGAGCTGAGTTTTTCAATTATTTGTTCTTTCTTTCTCTCCTTATTCTCTTTTTCTTTTAATTTATTCTTTACAAAAATTCGTGTTGTTTTTTTGGTTGAAATTTGTAATTTTTTATTTGTAAATTTTTATTGCGTTTTTTTTTTTTGTTTTTGTGTTTAATTGTTTTTACTGTTGTTTATTGGAATGTTTTATAAAAAAAAATAACAAATTTTATTTAACCAACATAACAATATGAATAAAAAACCTAAATAAATACATTACAACACATAACATGCACCAACATGCATTATCATGTTAAATTACAAAAAAAAAACAAATATCAAACACAACAAACATACATGACTTAGCACCATCACCGAGCTCTTCTTCTACACAAGAATCCAGACTTGATAATGTTTCTCCAACACCAGAGTCGAATGCTTATCTATTACGAGGAGGTGGAGCCAGTGTAAGTGGTTTAAGTAAAATGGACGCAAGTGATACAACAGCTGGTAATATGGAAAATGATGCAGCATCTATTCATAGCACGAACACAACGATAACAACCACAACAACTACAACAGCTAACAAGGAAACAGAAAAAGCAACTGCACAATTAAATAGTCCAAATGCCAATACAACAACATCAACAACAAACGTAATAATCAAAGAAGCTTGCAATGAAAATTCATCGGCAGCTATGTTGTCGACTGAGGAAAAGATCACTTCCGAAATGACAAACAGTTCAGCAACCAAAGAAGATATAGATATGAATAATGCCATGGCAACGGAAGGAGCAAATACACCTATAAAAGTGACAACTACCAATCAAGTAACGGAAATGAAAAAAAACGAACAAATGAATGGCAATGATATGGCAAATGGTAATGCCAACAACACAGTAAAAGATGCTAACAAAACAACAACATCAACCACCACCACCACCACCACCACTGCAACGAAAACGGCAACAGCAACTGCAACAGCAACCAATGGCAATAACACAACAGCTGAAACAACAACTACTTCCGCAACAACAAAAACAACGACAGCCGAAGAGGATCAACAATCGAATAAAACAAAATTAGGTAAAGATCATTTAATCGATGATAAAAATCTAAATATCACTACTAGTACTAGAAAAAAATTAGTTGTACCAAGTAAAAATCCATTTGGTGACGTTGATGATGGTGATAATGATAACGAAGAAATCTACGAACTACCCAGGGGTGAGTAGATAAGTTTTATTTACCCACACAGTCAAATAAATGCCAAGATCTCTGCACCGGTTTCGACCTGTGTTGAAATTTTCGTATATATACCTAGCCGAGAAGTCTCTAAACGATCAGCTATTTAACTGGGATCTATTGTCTGTATATATGTACATGTAATTATAGTTAGTTTAAAGTTGATCTATCAGCATAGTGTTGAATTTTATTTAGAAAAAAAAAATTATTAAAAAAGGAACAACGTTTTTTAAAACTTTAGTTAATGATTAAAGTTGAAAACAATATTTTTTTACAGGTCAGGCCTACAGTTAATTATTAGTTGGCCATAAATCTAGTAAATAAAGGATGATGCTATTTCGGTGTCCATATTAATAAATTAAGAAAAAAAGATAGGTTTTACTAAACCATCGTTAATCTCTAATTAAGAACTTTTTTTTCAATTCGTTACAAATAACGGGTGGTCCAAATACAAGTAAATTTTTACAAATTATCTGAACACTTGAAAGTTTATTAGTCGAACTATTTTATTTACATATAGATCTCTAAGAAACATTAATTTTAATTCAACTTAGGTGATTAATATTAAAGAAAAATTGGGAAAATTTTATTTTAGACACTAGCAAAATTAAATGCATTTTCTGGACAGCTACGTCCGTCTTCAGTGATATTCGCATCTATCAAGTCCCCTTTCAGAATTGGATAGAAACAGGGCAGATAGACGAGATTTGTCGGCAAGGGGTTCAAGAGGTATAGTGTGTATTTCATAGTTATAGCACTGGACATTTTTTCTTTTCTGCTTTTCGCTTTTTTCTTTGCTGCTTCACATTATATTTCTCAAATCGGCGTCTTCTTGCTTAAAATTTCTCAACAAAGTATATATACCACAGATTTTCAAACACACACACATGTAAATTAAATAAATCCGAAAATAGAATGTGCAAAAATCTGTCTGTCTTGTTTATGTCCAATTGTAAAAGGTTTAAGACATATCAAAAGAGAATTCAAAAAAACGTCTGCCCTGTTTCTGTCTATTGTAAAAGGGTACATACTTTCGGTAGTAATAAAGGTGTGTTCAGACTGCGTGTACAAGTCATATGGAATGTCAAAATTGTTATCCATATACATGTGACATAACTTTCTGTTGTTTAAAACAATAATAAAATACTTAAAACAGCAACAAAGTTTGGTTTGATACTAGATTAGTATCAAAGCGAATTCATAACAGGTAAACTTGACAGCTCAAGTGACCATTTTTTGCT
This sequence comes from Phasia obesa, assembly GCA_949628195.1. NCBI lineage: Eukaryota > Metazoa > Arthropoda > Insecta > Diptera > Tachinidae > Phasia > Phasia obesa. Next base: position 112,094,235 of record OX451219.1, read on the forward strand.
TTCGTTGTTTCTCCATCTTCCAGTGTCGAAATGTACTAACATTTTTTTTGTGGACAGCCGAAAATGATCTATACAAAAACAAAATGTACGTGTTTTTATTGCAGGGTTGTACCTTTTTTCGCCGCGACCGAAGGCTGGTTGAAGCAACAATAAATATAATCTGGTAAATATTAAAGTAAAAATATCAAACAAGAGGGAAACTATAGGTAGTGGTAGACTTTGTTGTCACTAACTGACGATGATTAAATGCGATTTTTCTCGTATTGCTTTATCTGAGTTTGATTGGTTAAATAAATGATGTTTATAACTTAACACTACCCAAAGTTGATAGATGCGAAGATTGCTGAAGAGGACTTAGCTGTCCAGAAAATGCATTACATTCTGCTAGTGTCGAAAATATAATTTTCGCTTTGCAGTAGTTTATTATTCCAATTTTCCGAGATTTAGTTCTATCTCACGAATGGCTCGGACGATATGAGGCCTTAAGAGTGTGTAGATCATTTCTGGATTTTTCCCAACAAAAAAAACCCACAACAAAAAGTCTAATGGGTAAAATCGCTGCTTTGAGACAGCCAATTGATACCGCCATCAGTATTAACGATCTTAGTGCGCAAAATATCAATTTTTTGATAAACTCTGTAACATGATGCGTCATCTAAAGATTATCCAAGTTCATATCTTTTATTTCAGGCTATAACTATAAAACGTCCCTATTCGTGGCTTGTGTAGCGATCGGCATTGACTGAAATTATATACTTTAAATTATTGTGCCACTTAATAAATATGAACCGACCTTAGTACATATTAAATTCGATAACAATATTGTTCAGATCAATTATTGATATAAGGTTAATGAAAACTTGTTCCTTTTTTGCATTTATTTTTAAAATTTCCTTTGCTTCTGAAAAAGTTAACTAAAAACCATAAACAAAATGGTCTGCCGGCTTTGTACAGTAAGTGTTCCTCTCGAATTGGTTGTGGTACTTTTATTTTCTATTCTTTTTTCTTATTATATTTTTTAGTAGATCTATTTTACATATACCTTTCACTCACTTTTTTCACGACTTACTCTTATCAAAATTGTTTTTAAGTTTAATAAAAATAAATAAATTTCAATTATATAATTAATATGGTGTAATTAAGAAAATAATAAAATACAGAGAAGATATAGCTCAGCGGTAAGACTAAAAGGTTGCTCTCCTTTTAGGTTTTCCAAAAGGCATGCTTAGTCCTTCTCTAGCTATGATCTACGTAACTTGTAAAGAAGGGCTTTTAGAAAACCTATTTCCCTTCTCTTAGAAGGAAAGCGTGATGTTCTAAACAAAAATGTAGATACCAAGGCGAATTTATATAAGGTGGCATCGCCACGGCAACAAATATAACACCAAAAAAACAACACCCACATCCATTTTGTTGTTGGTTAAATGATGCCAAAAACACTAATTAATTCTTCGTTACCTTTTCTGGTAGTATTTTGTATTTTTTTTTAATCATGAAATATTTTTTTAAATAATTACCTTTTTAATTTTTTTTAAGTTTAAAAAAAAAATAACCGAAAGTTTGACAGCTGGTATGAACAAAAAAGTAAAGCAAAAAATAATTAACTTCGCCGTGCTGCCAATTAGTAAAATGGATTCGCCTTGGTAGCTACTATACAAGGAGTAAAGCGAACTTCATATGTTGTAGTATTTTCGAAGCCAAATTTTAAATTCTACTTCACTGTAGAATCAACTTTTGGACTAAAGCAGCTGCAAGTTTTGAAAGGTTACCTGGGGCGCTGAATTTAAATATAAATGACTTTTTAATCATAAAGGGTGTTTTTTTTATAGAGGTATAGAACTTTAAGTTGCAATAAAACAACGATGGATTATTCGATTGACATGAATTTTATTTATCCGAAAGATAATCTTGTGGCATTACATTTTAAATATGATTTCTGGCATATGACCGTCACGGCTGGCGCGGATGTAGTCCAATCTGGACGTCCAATTTCCTTCCTTCCGCAAAATCTTCCATAAAGTGGATGGACACAGATCCAATTCCTGTGCTCGATGGCAGATGGACTCATTCGGGTCTTCCTCAATGCTACGCTCTACAGCAGCAATAGCTTCTTCTGTACGCACCGTACGGCGTCTCTGGGGAAGCGAGTTATCAATAAGAGTAAACGTGGTGTGAAAACGTTCCATGGTTAATCGAATTAACTGCTCTGATGGACGATGTTGTCGACGATAAAATGGACGTAGTGCGCAATACATTTTCCGCACAGAACCATTATTTTCGAAATAAAACTGCATTATTTGCAGCGTTGTTCAGGCGTGAGTCTATTCATGATGAATTGCCAAACCAAACTGAGAATAAATCACTTGACAGCTGTTAAATCGGTCGCCATCTTGAAAAGTAATGCCAACTTGAAGTTTTATATCTCTATAAAAAACACCCTTTACAAAGATTGTTTTTGAATCTGCTAAGCAGTTTCAGAACTATCGCGAAGGTTGGGGACGAAAAAAAATAATTTTCATGCAAAATTCAAAAATTTTTCTTTTCTAAGTTCGTATTAAATATAAAACTAATATAATTTTGCTTTCTTTGAAAGACAACACTACCTGCGAAGCTTTTTGCTTGTCTGTATAAAGCACCCAGATTCTTTGGCGAGAATTGAACCCGCAACCTCCATACTAATGGGAAGCGAAAGAGGTCTCTTTGTTGCACTAAATTCTATAAAGAAAACTTATTCGCTTACATACCTGTATCCTCGTAAGCGAGAGAAGATGCAGTTTATTATTATTGTCTTACAATTATAGCATTCTCGAATGCACTTATGAGAACCGCTTTTGAAAGACATGAGTATCATTTTACTACTTACCAAAACCCAATAATTTTTTGCTGGGCCCCTACCCATGTGTATGTGTGTGAAGATCAATTTTGAAATTTTAACTACGTTAACATGCTAACATAGCACTGTTAGGCATATAAATTCTGGGAGTATATCTTCAAAATGGAATTGAACAAATAGAACCGAAAAATATATAACGGGCGGCTTATTTTATTTTTGAATTAATAGCGTGCTATTAACCCGGTAGGCTAGTGGGTAGTGTGCTAGTCTATCAGTCTGGGGGATGAGGGTTCGATTCCCAACAAAGACTCTGGATGTTTCGCTACAACGAGTGAAGTTCTCCATTACTATGCTCGGTAATTAAGTTAGAATATAATTTGTAATTGTATTGTTACATTTAATAAATTAATTTACTGAAATTGATTAATATGGGGCAAGCTAGTTTCTATGGCCATTTCGCTAAATGCTTAATTTAGCTCATCAAGAAACCTTTACCAATTTTTAGATAAGCCAAAGATACCTTGAAGTTAAAAAATTTTTTTGACTCGATAAGAATTACATCAAAGCAATTCAACACAAATTATTAATGCTTCAACAAAATTCTAATAACCAACAGTGAATTTATATTTTCCTACTTTACTGCATTTTCCAATGGTTTTATGTACTAAGAATCATAAAAGGATATAATTACTTTAAAATATACTAATTTTTAACTGCCGAGGGCTCCTGGAATTCAGATTTATCCTTAAAAATCTTAAAATGTAAAAAAATTTTAAAATTTCGAGGTATATTCAATATGTTACAATGTCTGTAGAAAAACTACATTTTTTCCGGTTCTTTTTGGTCGAAATTTATCTTCACAAACATCCATGTATAGCCCCACTCATAGAAAAAAAGTCTTCGAATGATCCATAATGTTCCAGAACATTCCCCAACATTCAAGACTGTACCACAATGATCTGAAATTTCCGAACGCTCCAGACTACATCCGGACATTCCAGATTGTTCTAAGTTGTTCTAGAATGTTATAGAATTCTGTTGAATACGATGGAATGTAATAGTAATTTATAGAGGATCTTATTATACCTTCAATAGCAAGCCTTTCTGCTAAAAATAGAAACAATCTTCACAAATGTGGCGAAGGGTTACCACAATATGTATATGTAAGTCCACTGTTTCTGATTTCTAGCGACACACAATTATACTTTTGTCTTTATAATATATACTGATTAGGTGATGGTACTTGTACTTTAGAGCAAAAAATAAATGCGATATCGGGTAAAAATAGATATTACGACATTTCGATAAATCGAATTATCGTTATATCGAAATACCTATATTTTTATCAAATAATATTTTACGACTTTCTTATTTGCAAAAAAAAATGCGATAAGGGGTAAAAATATATATTTCGATGTATCGAAAAATCGAAATATCGATATATCGAAATACCTATATTTTTATTAAGTAATATTTTACAACTTTATTGTTTGCAAAAAAGGTGATATTGGGTAAAATTAGATATTTCGATAAATATATCGATAAATCGATGTTTCGATAAATCGAAATGTCGATATATCGAAATACCTCTATTTTTATCAGGTATTATTCAATAGCTTTCAAGTTAAAAATAAAAAAACAAATACGCACAATCAACTAAAAACACTCACCTATAAAATGCTACAAATTGTTAACAATAATTGTTTGCTAAATTAACAAATAACCAAAACAGCAAAAAAAAACTGTGACCAGCATGTCTATTATATTTTAAATCGGTTATACTAAAATTTTTTTGAAATGGATTACATTGTATCAGCAATAACAAGAATGTAACAAATCTCGAACAATAATAAAAAGTAAAAAAAACAACTAAAAAAATGTTACGCTTTTAAATGTTTTGCCAAATATTTCTAATTGATTTTTGTATTTTTTGTTTTTGCATCTTCAAATTAAATGAATTCGAAATTTCATTAATTTCTTTCTTCTTTAAATTAGATGCCACTACTACCGATTTGCCACCAGGTGTTCTTTATCGTGTCAAGGCAACATATGGTTATGTCAAGGAGGATGTTGATGAATTAAGCTTTGAAGTTGGTGATATTATACGAGTAATTGAATATGACGATCCTGAAGATCAGGTAATTAATGATTTTTCTTGTACCCAAATGCTATGTTTTTTATACTTATTTTTTGCACTAAATATATGTTTGTATGTACACATGTGTTGCGTCTTTAGACTTAAATCAATCGATCAATTGCTAGTCGAAAGGTTCCGCTACACCGTACATTTAACTAATTACAAATCGATACCTTAATATAGAAAGGCCCTAACTAATGTTTTTCCTACTTTACGGGAGAAGTAAAAAACTTAATAAAAATTATAGTTTTGTTGTCGCGAAATATTTTTAACGCAATTTTTTTATTAAATTCTCCTAGCGTTTTAATAATGTAACAATTAATTGTATTTATACATAAGTATTAGAAGATTATCTATCCAAATATGCAAAAAAAAAACTCGATCTAAAAAAAAACTGAGTTAGGGCCTTTCTATATTAAGGTAACGAAATGCAATTACATTAACTATTTTTATTGGGTGTTTTTCAATTTTAAAAGGGGGGTTAAATTTTGTAAGGGCCGATGTTGATTTTGAATAAAACACAAATTATTTAGAAAATTATTGTCATTTTTTTTTTTTTTGATAATATTGGTATGGTTCAGGTGTGCCGCCCTAAATTTTCGATGACGCTGAGGCATAATTGAGGTTCTATGCCGTTAATGTGCCGAGTTATCTTTTCCTTAAGCTCTTGAATTGTTGCTGACTTATCGACGTACACCTTTTATTTCAAATAACCCCAAAGAAAAAAGTCCAACGGTGTCAATTCACATGATCTTGGCGGCTAATTGACATCGCCACTACGTGAGATAATACGGCCATTGAATTTGTCGTGCAAAAGAGCCATTGTTTCGTTAGCTGTGTGGCAAATGGCACCGTCCTGTTGCAACCACATATCGTCCACATCCATATCTTCAAATTCGGGCCATATAAAGTTCGTTATCATCTCACGATAGCGAACATCATGCACAGCAACTGCCTGACCGGACTCATTTTGGAAAAAATATGGCCCGATGATGCCGCCAGCTCATAAACCACACCAAACAGTCACTCTTTTTGGGTGCATTGGTTTTTCGACAATCACTCTTGGATTATCATTCGCTCAAATGCGGTAATTCTGTTTATTGAGGTGCTTACTGAGGTGAAAATGTGCCTCATCACTGCAGTGATGAGCCAGTGCTAGACAAAAATAATGTTTGTTGCACGGATTTTGCAATCATTTGCGGGTCATCCCTTTAATGTACGGCCAAGAACAGCAGTATCTCTTCTTTTTAGTCGAATGTAACCAGGTTCATTCAGCATGTTACGCGCCAAAGGGTTTGGATGACATTCAAGCCTCTTTAGATATGTGACCGCATGTTTCGCTATTTCTGCTTTAACTGATGGCTTGTTTAATTTGTTGGTTCTTCAAGAAGTACTCGAGTTCATTTTTGTGTTGGCGTAAGCCGTTTGCGTTCTAGAAACATATTTTTCAACAGTTCATGGTTTGTTAAGTACCGCCTGCAACATCATAGATTGCATGCGAATCATTTCTTTCATCATGCTGCTCATAGAGCTCATAAAACTGTTTAACGAATGCACTAATGTCTCGATACTTGCTTCGAGACGATTGTAGTTACCAGATGGTGTTTGTTCTTAAGCTTCATATCCGCGTATGAAACATGTTTGGTTGTGGGTTGAGCTAACTGAGGGTAATGAGCATTTGCTTGGTATTGTGGCTGCCTAGCAGGAGTATTTAATTTCTGAGTTGACTTCCTTACCATAGAAAAAACTGGACAGCCTCTGTAGTTAGCAGTGTGATTTCCACCGCAATTGCTACATTTTTTAACTTTCGAGTCATCCCTTGCTTTGTCGCATTGGGCGGAACAATGTAACTCTCCACACACAACGCAAACCGGAGGCAATTTGCAGTAAGCCCTAGTATGACCATATTCTTGGCAATTTAGACACTGTACGGGTCCTGACCGCTTATGTGGTTCCTCTACACTTATCCTGCGGTGTAATAGATATTTTAGATTATAAATGGGATGCGTTTCGTTCTTCTTCAATCTAATATCCCCAGGTTCCAGTTCAACGCGAAATAGAGGTTGAGGGACACGCTCTCGAAATGTCAAATTAAATGCAGAAAAACCTGACGTTTAGGTGTGGTTCACATTCAACATCGGCCCTTAAAATTTAACCACCCGATACATTACACGTAATTTAGATTTTATTTTTTTCTATTTTATAAAAAAGCTAATTTCTTTATATAAAAAAGTATTTTTGGAATAAAACATTAATAAAAAAAGATTTTATAAATAGAAAATTGAAGCACATTATATAGTATAGTTTAAAAGGTCAATTGTTGCACTTATTTAAAACATTGTGTTTTGTCCAATGAGTTGGCTGTTTTATTACAGCCTAAGTGTGATCAACAATTCCTGCTTGTACCCGTTGCATGTTCCTCTCTATCAACGCTATCCACTCATTATACTCAACCGTGTTTCTCTAATCTAGTTTTTCAATTCTAATTTGCAGGAAGAAGGATGGCTAATGGGCGAAAAAGAAGGCACAACTGAAAAGGGTCTTTTCCCAGCCAATTTTACAAGGCCGCTTTAAATTTTTACAAAATATATAAATAATGAAAAATTAACAATAAAATGTAACGTAACAAACAATTAATAGCCAACAACAGCAGCAAAAGAACAAAAACAACAACAACAAAATCTATTGTATTCAAAGAGCAGCACATTATAGAAGTTTAAATAAAAATAAAAATTTATTATAATTAAAATAAAATTAGAAACAAAACCCCAGTTGAAACAACATTTATTTTAATATACAAATACAAACATACAATACAACTACATAAAAATAATAATAATATTAATATACATGCATACATACATATACAATAACAATATTTAATTAAATAATTGTTAAATTTAATACAAAAAAAAAGAAACAAGCAACAAGCAACTGCAACCAGAACCAAAACCATTTTTAAAACTTTTTATTAAAAAAAAAACTAAAAAAATTATACTTTTTTTATTTTTAACATTGACCGTTATTGAACAATATTGATAACTTTTTATTTTATTTTGTTTTACATTTATTTCAATAATTCTTTAAAAAAAACAACTTCTACTACTTTTATTGTATACTTTATATTTATAAAGAAAAAAATATTGTTTGATTAGTTTTAAATATTAATTTATTTTTTAATTTTTAAATAATCTTTATTTTTTTCTGTTTTAAATTTTATTATAACAAAATTTCAAGTAAATATTAAAACAAAAATATCAATAAAGAAACAACAAAATATTATGTTTTTTATAATTTTTATTTTCATAGTTTAAATTTTTATACAAAAAAAATAATAATAATAAATAACGCAATTGCAATGCAAGTCCATAACATTAAAAGTATCATGAGTAAGGCGCTTAAATTATCCAAATTTTCCTATTGGTTTTCAGGTGATCAACACTTAGTTTCATGTCCACATTAAAATAAAACCCAAAAAATTATTTTTGCAAAACACCCGACTACAAAACAGTCAGAGAGACGGCAGACGGGTATCGAACCTAAGATAAAATTTAAAAGGGGGCAATCTATAAGCATAAAATTAGATAAAATGAACTAAACTTAATTATTAAAAACTAGCCGTGCCCACAAACGTTGTGTGCGTCCTGAAAATATATTTTTTTGTTTTGTTTTGAAAGTAATCCATACCAAATTTTAAGACTTACGTATTTACTTTATATAAAGGTACCCATCCCTGGATAAAATTCTAAAAAATATTGTAAAGCTCTGAAAAAGACAGACAGGAAATGAGTTCCTCCATCCTGCTGAAATCAATTCAGATTATCCAAGTTAATATCCTTCAGTTCAGGACATAAAAGATCCGCGATAATGTCCCTGTAGCGCTCGTCGTTGAATTAAAAGAGGTTTTTAGCAGCATTTACGAAAAAAAATATGCAAATGATGCCACCCTCTGTTAATGCATTAGCTTCTCAACAATGCGCCAGATGCTGCAATTAAGTTTGTTTGACATAGGCGCAGAGGAGAAAGTGCACCTCGTCAGAAAAAAAAAATTATATTTCGGGCAAAATCTACATACATATGTCCCCACTTTGGAAAGAAGTTTGCATTATTTCCTAATGCGTCCGCGGAGGTATGTAACTGAATGATAATTAATATTTCGGACAGAAAAAATCTGTACTTAAAAATTATGTCTTGTATATGGACACACAATAATTTTTAATTTTGGTTGAGCAGATTTTGTTCGGCTTAAGGTCTTTTACAAAATGTTAAAAATGAAAAACAATAAACAACATTGTTTGTTTCATTTTATTTTTCCAATATTTCGGTTAACATCGTTAACCATTACCAAGGAATATTAAAATGTTAAAACAATTTCCGTTTGAGTTCGCTAATAACCGCTTTGTCCAATGAATTTTAATTTTATGTTTTTTAAAAAAATCTTAAGCCTGCTTTATTTAAGTTATTTTTCATAGTTTTATTTTATTTTTTTTCAATAAATTAACTTTATTTTTAAATAAATAATTTGATTTTCTTATTACCAAATAAAAATTGTAGAAATTATATCATTTACGGAACTTAGCATATCAAAACCGAAATAAAGAAATTCGACATTTCATGTCATGTCATCGTGTTCGTGCCTGCTTACTAACAGTTAGTTTTTTTTGCCTTTCCTTCGTAATTTCCATAATTTGTATACCGAGTGCAATGGAAATGTGTGAAATTAAAAGGATTCGAAATCAAAAAACTTCTTGGTGCTTTAAATTTTTTAGTGATGCAATTCTGCACTTAAACCCACTTACGGTTTAATTGAGTGCCTCGGTAGACTTGCGGATTTTATTCCCTCTAAAGACTCTGGGTTTTTAATGTACACAAACAATAGGCTTCGCAGGTAGTTTTATCTTTAAAACAAATTATCGACCGGTTGTTTGATGGGCGTTTAAAAGCATCTATTTTCTGTTATTTTCAAAAAAACAAAAACAAAAAACGATTAATCTAAATGATTTATTTTGCATTCATTTATAAAGTTTATTCAATCAAGGACAACCTCCTTTTTAATCCCTTTAAGTAAATGAAATAAGCAGGAATATTTGTCACTTTAATGTAAAATTACTACATTAGCGCCTATTTTATTGTTATCAAGGTAGATTTACTGATAAAATAAATAAACTCTACAACAAAGACAACTTCTTTAAAACTGTTGCTTTGTGGTTTGAAGTGTCACAACAAAACTAACAAAGTAAAGTCAGCTATTACTCTAACACTACTTGATAAATAAATGTATCATGGTCCTTACTTCACAAAAATGAATATGTGCAAGAAACTAGCGAAAATAATCATGTTAAGCTAGTTCATTCTACAAGGAGGTATTCAAGCCACAACTATCATTTCAATTCAGCTGACTGTGAACCTCTTTTTACATTATAACAAAAAAATATCGTAATTTAGTTCATTTGTCATATTTTGGGAAAAATTACTTACACCTTAATTAAAAAAGTTTACATAAAATATTTAGGTTATCAAATTGATTAAATTTATCGCGAGAGTTAAACGAAATATAAGAGTTAAATCCATATTTATTTTTTACCTTTGATAGGATAAGTGTTGATTTTATGTATGTATAATATATTTAAGGTATTTATTTTAGAAATGTATGTTATAAAATGTACGGTATAATAGAAAGGAAACATTATTTAAGTAAATGTAATGTCCTAAGTAAATATCTGGCAATAAAATGAATATTGGCCCTATTATTATGATCTGTGCGTTTAATTTATATTATTTAGAATTAGGTCTATGGGCACTGTATAAAATATATACAACGGTAAATACAACTCTTGAAACGGTATTACCGATATAATAAAAGATGGTATAGCAGGGTTGACTTTTCGGCCGTCGATACAAATATGCTATACATACGAAATGTCAAATATGTGAAACGCCGTTAAATTTAAGAAAACATCTGCCCATGAACTCTGCTCGTACGTTGTGTTGTGTGTGGTAATAAAGAAGAGACTTTTGTTTCGTATGTAAAATAATTTAGAAAATTTCCAATCTAACTAAGCAAATATTAGAACAAACAACGAAATAAGTGTAAAGCTATAAATATAAAGTGAAATATAGTAAAAATTTAAAGCAAATGTATTAAAAATCTTAAGAAAAAAGCATGTGGAAAATTTTATAGTAGTAAATTTTCTTTATATTGGGGCTCGTCATTTTTTTCGTCAAAGCAGAGATGTTCACGTGAAAGCAGAGCTGCTGTAATAAAATATACTAAAAAAAGAGAGCAAATAAATAGCAAGAGTGTTGTTAAATAATAAGAAGCTAATACGAATAAAAAATTAAAGTAATGTGATCAAATATTAAAAAAGTATGAATATGACTATGGCAAAAATACAAAATATTTATTAATAAAATTTAATTGAATAACAAAAGATCCATTAAAAGTTGCCAACATCTATAAAAAAGCATTCAAAGGCTTTTGAAAATTATTTTAAAGTGTGGATATATGAAAAACGCACGGCAAATAAAACAGCAAAAGAGCAGCCGGGGTGAATGTATCTTTTTCTTCCTTTCTTTTATTGAAAAGGACGACAATTTTAGGGGCGAGTTTGTGTCGTGCTTTTTTGAAAAATTATGAATGTAAATTTGTGGACAGACGTTATAAAATGTATATACCGGTTAATTGTTGTTAAGAACTGAATGTGTAAAAGTTCTAAATAAATCTATAAAAATTGTGTGTTAAAAGTGAAGAGTATTTTTGACAGAATCGAAGATTACTAACAAAAGAAATGTAATACATGAAATAAAGTTAGCAATGATATGTTATAGAGTTGTATATAATTAAAGCGTTAATTTCAATTAGTTGTTTGCTAAAAAGTATTTTTGTATAATTTTTTGCAAAATATATAAACATATTTTTTCATATGTTAAATACAAATTTTTATACTTAGTTTGGATAACCTCGCCCTGCAATATGTGTATTCGTGCGCAGTGTTGATAATAATTTGAGAAAACAGAGTGAGCTAAGAAGAGAGTAAAAAGATAGAATTAACATAAATGAAACTTATTATTTCCCCCACCGTTTATTGTATTTAAACAATTAATGAAAGAACAAAATGACATTTTAATGTTTACTTTTTTGGTGGTCGATAATGCAGTGTTTACTAAACTCTCCTTAAGATAATAGCGAACAAATGTCACTAAATTTTCCTTTTTAATAAATTGTTTTTATAAAAATCTAATGTAAATTATACATTTTCAATAAAGATAATCAAACGTAAAAATACTAGTGAATTTAAGATTTAAAATTTCTATAGATTACTGAAGTTATCTTATTCGAAGATTTGTCTTTATTATAATTATCTATACCTATGATTTTAAAGTAATGTAAGATGGAAGTACCTCATAACAATTACAAATAATTGCAATCAAGACTTGTCATCTAAATATATGTGAATTGTAATTGAAAATTTCAGTTACAATTACCTACTTGAACCTAGTAGTAAATGGGATAACATCAATTACAAATTATATGTAATTGTAATTATAAATGGTCAATTACAGGTTCGATGTAGTGTGTAGCTGACAATTTTTAAGTAAAACTACAAGTAAAAAAAGCATTACTAATTATAATTACATGTAACTGTATAATTGCTTCTATAATTAATTACAAAATGTTACTGAACTCCCCAGGTCTGCAATAAATAAAAACAAAAAGACGTGGTAAAAAAAACACAAACATACTGTTTTACGTATTTAACAAAAAGTTATATTTATAAAATTGAAAAAAAAATATTACCACTCGATTTAATGATAACAGTTGAACGTTATAACAACCAAGAAGAGAAACAATGCAGTAGCAGCAGCGAAATCAGCAGCAGCATTAAAAACTACCGAGTAGGAGTAGTAGCATTAACACCAATAACATCAAAAATATTACAAATTAAAATTAAATCACAAGAAAACAGCAACACATTTTTATACCAATTTTTTAATAAATTTTAGGTTATACCTAATAAAAATAAATATTAAAGCGTTAATAACACACATCTTAGATTAAAACGGTAAGCAAGAAAAAAAAAACTACATTCATATGTATATACCTATGAACCAAGGCGTATCTATTAAGCAGGTGGAGGAAATGACAAACTCATTGATTTGGTCGGTTGTTCGAAATGTCAAACTCCATTGTACCTACCCATGAGGAGTTTAACATTTCGGGCATCGATACATTTTAATAAGTTCGCCATTGCAGCCACAATCTCGTAAATGAATTCGACTGGATATGAACTTTATAAAATAATAATATAATTAAGTAAATACCTGTGTATAATTATTAAATATTAATAAACTAAATGAGAAAAAGGAAAAAAAAATTTAAATCATTTTGGTTACTATGTTTTCTGATTAGAAATTTAGATTTATCTCTCCTTTTAGACTAATTGAATGAACTTCTCATTTAGTAGGTATATTAAGTTTTAAGCATAAGAATCTGAAATTTTATTCAGAAAAATTGGAAAAAATCTACTGAGCTAGGTGAGCACTAATGAAGTAGCTATCTGGATATGCTTTCCCCATATAAATAATTTCGATTATTATATTGTTTGTCTGTTTCATGATTCATGAAATATTTATTCATTTCATCAAGTCAGCATATATAAAAATAAAAATGTTAGAATAGATATAATTCCAAATGAGATTTTTGAAATTTTTTTTTAATACATTCTTTTTAGTTTGTTAAAAAACTTTAATAATTCGACGTTGTCACCAGCAAAATACACTACGACTCTTTTTCTCGAATTTCACAATAAAAAACGGTTTACAAAATACCACAATTTGTAATAGAATTCGACAGAGTCGTATTTCAGTCTCACAACCGACATGGGTAATGCCATATTTAAATAAATTAGTCAAGTGCGAGTTAGACTCACACACTTAGGGTTCCGTACTATGTTTAGTACAACTTTAAAAATTCAAGTTGTTAATTTTTTTCATGTCTTATGAGTCACCCTTTAATTTTAAAATTAAAGTCATAATTGCATCACTGTTGGAACACCCCTTAAATTTTAGCAAGTTTTGTTATAGCGGCCATGGTAATACACCATCTATAGAAATATACATGAGCCTACCTATTGCGGTTCAAAAAATACGTGAAAAACATGTAACTGATGGAACACCCTTTAGATATTAGTAATTGTTACAGCTGCCGAATTACAACATCTACTGTAAACATTTAAAGAGGCCACCTATTACGGTTCAAAAAATAACGCTATTTACGTACAAATCATGTCTTTGTCGGAACACCTTTTAATTTTGTTATTTGCTATAGCGGCCATGGCAATTCTATTTCTATGAATATATCAAGAGTCTACCTATTACTATAAAAAAAAAGTTACTATAAGTAAAAAACATGTCACTGTTAGAATACCCTTTAATTTTTAGTAATTGTCATTACGGGCATGGCATCACATCTTCTATACAAACTGGAAGAGTCTACTTATCACGGTTCAAAAAATATGTCGTTATAAATGGAAAACACGTCACTGTCGACAAAAACCTTTAAATTTTTATTGTTTTTATAGGGATCATAGTGAACACCTTTGTGAAAATTTCAAGAGCTATCTATTATGGTCAAAATATTAGTCAATGTCATGTAAATTACGTCACTGTCGGCAAACCCTTTAATTTTGACTATTTGTTATATTACTATTTTACTATTTGTCATAGTAATACTCATCCTGCAAAAACTTCAAGAGTATACCTATTATCGTTCAAAACCTATGCCATATCCACATACAAATCACGTCACTAACATAACACCCGTTAATTTTTAGATTTAATATGTACACTTGCTTATAACGCACACGTCACTGTTGAAACACCCTACGTTTTAGTATTTTTTGCTATTGTAGCCGCAGTTATACACTTTTGGTAAAATTTTCAAGAGTCTACCTATTATGGTTCAAAACTTAGGCCTTACACATACAAAGCACACCACTATCGGAACACCCTTTAATTTTTAGGTTTATTTTTTAGACTTGTTTATAAAGCGAACTAAGTTTTAAATACTGTTTGTAAGAAATAAACACATATTCGTAAATAACACCTCTCTATCGGAACACCCTATAAGTTTTAATATTGTTTGCTATAGCGGCCATAGTTATACACCTTTGGTAAAATTTTCAAGAGTCTACCTATTATGGTTCAAAACTTAGGCCTTATACATGCAAATCACTCCACTATCAGAACACCCTTTAATTTTTAGGTTTAGTTTTTTCAGACTTGTTTATATAGCGAACTAATTTTAATTTAGTGCTTGCATATTTTTAGTGAATTCCTCCTACAGCTCAAGAAATAAGCACATATTCATGAATAACACCTCTCTATCGGAACACCCTATAAGTTTTAGTATTTGCTAGTATAGCGGTCACAGTTGTATACTATCTGTGAAAATTTCAAGCTCCTACCTATTACGGTTCAAAACTTAGGCCTTATAAATGCAAATCGCACTACTATCGGATCACCCTTTAATTTTTAGGTTTATTTTTTTATACTTGTTTATAAAGCGAACTAAGTTTTAAATACTGTTTGTAAGAAATAAACACATATTCGTAAATAACACCTCTCTATCGGAACACCCTATACATTTTAATATTTGTTGCTATAGCGGCCAAAATTATACACCTTCTGTAAAAATTTCAAGATTCTACCTATTATGAATCAAAACTTAGGCCTTATAAATCAAAATAACACCACTATCGGAACACCCTTTAATTTTTATGTGTATTTTTTAGACTTGTATATAAGGCGAACTACGTTTTTATTACAGTTTGTAAATTTTTAGTGTATGCCTTCTACAGTTCAAGAAATAAACACATATTCGTGAATAACACCTCTCTATCGGAACACCCTATAAGTTTTAATTCTTGTTGTTATAGCGGCCATCGCTATACATCTTCTGTGAAAATTTCAAGAGTCTACCTATTATGGTTCAAAACTTATGCCTTATACATGCATTTCACACCACTATCGGAACACCCTTTAATTTTTAGTTTTTTTTTATACTTGTTTATATAGTGAACTAAGTTTTAATAACTGTTTTTAAATTTCAAGTGTATCCCTCCTACAGTTCAAGAAATAAACACATTTTCGTAAATAACACCTCTCTATTGGAACACCCTATAAGTTTTAGTATTTGTTGCTATAGCGGCAACTACTATACATCATCTGTGAAAATTTCAAGAGTCTACCTATTACGGTTTCAGAGATAAAAGGCGCTGACAGACGGACAGACATTGTAGCGAAAACAATAGGGTTTCGTTTTTACACTTTGTGTACGGAACTCTAAAAACAGTATAAATAATGTTTATTAAAAATACTGTTGATGTCGTCTAATGGAGAGGTGGGGTAACACGATGTTATCATTTTATGTCTAAAGTAGACTCGGGAAAATCAACAATCAATTTTATTGTAGAGAATGATTTCCAGTGTGCCCATTTTGGCATTTTTGCAGCTAAATATAGCATTATTTTTTCAATTTAGCCGCAAATTTTTCATTTAGCAGCTAGCATTGCTCAATTACTTATTCAGCATTTTTTTGGCATTATTTTGAAAAATCACACAATAATTTTGGTCTTATTTAAAAAATATACAGAATTGCTAACAATTACTACAAATTATGACATGTATTTGACTTTAAAGCAGTATTCTTAAATGTACACCTTACTAGTTCATTAATAGTAGCGGAATTCACTGTATGCTTTGTATACTTTTTACATCTAGTAGGTTTGGTAAATATTAATAAAACAACAACAAAATACATAGGTTATTTTAAATTTACCAAAGCTACAAGATGTAAAAGGTCGACAATTGCAAACAGTGAATTCCACTAGTATTTTATACATTTTGGTCCATTAATAATCGAAAAAAATTAAAGTTTTATTCGATAAATCGGTAAAATAATACATTTAGTTAATATCTGCTTAAGCCCCTTTCACACTATAATACTGAGTATTAAGATTTTCATTGGATTTTGTAAGATAGAAATCCAATGAGAATTGTGTGATTGTCAAAAAATCTAACGTAACATAACATTTCGTTTTCACACTATCACACTTCAAATAAAATGAAAAATATCAGCAAAGGAACAAGCCGAGACGAGACATTCAACGGCGTCGGCTGAGCAATTTTATGTGGACGGCTTGGTAATATTCCAATTGAGACATGCCAAAAACTCGTTGACCCTGTGCCAAAACGATGCTTACCCGTTATCAAAAATAAATTATATTCCACTTAGTACTAAGGTAATAAAGATAATAAAAGTGTATTATTCTATTCATCTTTTGGAATTTTGTGTTTTTTAGATAATTGAAGTGGATGGCTCTATTTTTTTGCACACCTAAAATCTTGAATTTTGATTGTTTTTACGTATATATTTCATTTTAATTTTTTTTATCAAAACCGGTCTATAGTAATTTAGTTGGGCAGTTGTTCGGTCTCACAAAAATAAAAACCTTAAAATTTTTTATGAAGATTTAGTAGGTTATTTTCTTTTTCGAAATATGTAGTAAAAGGTGTCTCTATTTTATGGAACACCACTGTATAATAATATATTTTCATGAAAATAATGGCCACCTTATCAATGTAGCAACTCCCACCCAAGAGTGAATGCAATTGGTTATTGTTTAAGGAATCATACAATAATCTAAAGCAAACAGTTGAGGGAGATTGAATATTCTTCAGACTTTATAAATAAGTGCTCTCTCTCTGTAATTGGAAGTTGTTTACATATTTCTTATGTATATTTGCTTATGTGTGTGCATTTAGTAAAGACTGCCATAGTAGTCAATTCTCAGAGTGCATCTGGCAAGAAAGCAATTTAATTAAACCAGTATTCGCCAGAAATGACTTGTGCTACACTCTGAGTAAAATGTGCTCGTCTGCTTACCTCGTCCACCTTATTGTACAGATATGGCTCTCAAAAACTATTTCCTGTTTTTTTTGTTAATTAAACCCATACTCTGGTACAAAAGCCTACGAAGTATTATGTTTGATTTTGAGATGATTTTTTTAACGAAATAATATCTACACGGATGCGCGACAGCCACAGCGGCAATGGAAAGATCTGGTGCTGTCCATATGATAAAAATACAAAATTTTATTTAATAAAAAGGAAACCACAAAATCTTGAGTTTGCTCAAGATAGGTAGATTATATGTATGTATATGGTGATATCAACAACAACATACAGCATACTCTTGCTTACAAATTATGTAACTAAAGCAATCTTCTACCTGAACACTGTCTTTTTCTTTTTACTTTACCATACGTAGTATAAGGTAAGTTATAGCAATCATGATAAAAATCGAGGTCGAAATTTCGACGGAATTATGCGTTTTGAGGTCTCCTGAATCTTTTTTTTTTGGCTATTTTTGCGATAATGTCTGTGGCTGGGTGGGTAGTTTGGTTGGTTGGGTGGGTGGGTGTGTATGCCACTATTTTTGTGGAGTTTGTACAGGTCATACCGTTTGACATATACATTTAGTATGTGGCTTTGGCATATGAAGATGAAGAGCTCTATAGTTTTTGGGCATAATGGGGGTAATTTCCTTACCCCAAGTTTATGTCGTATGACATAGCAAAATGAAATTCAGTATGTGCCTTTGGTTTATAAAGAAGAAGAAATTTTGGCAATAATCGGGAAGGGGCAAGGGGTAGTTTATTTACTTTATATAAAAGTACCCATCCCTGGAAAAAATTCTAAAATTTCTGTAAAAGGTGTTTAAAATATTTTAATAACATTGTAGTTGTACAAAGTAAAAATACAAATCGAATACAAATTTTATGCAACTGGCGACATCTGTGCTTAAATTATCCCACTTTCATAAATAAAAGGTGCGCAACAGTGTTTAAAATATTCCAGTTTTAAACCGAAATTTTCAGAACCTTTAAACCGTAAATTGTGTACTGCTTTTTCTCCACTTTGTGCCGAATCATATTAAACAACTTTTGTCGCTGCCATATTTCTCGTTTCTTCTTTAATATTGCATTTGTGTTTACATCGTGCAATTTTTATTGCTACAATTTGTATGGATGTATACATTTGTTTACATTTTAAACTTCAAAATTAAAACTACGAATAAGAGGACAAAATAAATTTCAAGAGTACATGCATATATGTCCCCTTTTTAATTCCTCTCTCCCCTCTCATCTACTAATGAAGCATTGCAGCGACAAAAGTTGCATAATGTAACTCGACACTTTCTCTTGGAAATGATATATTATTTCGGAAAAAAGTTCCTATATTGAAATCAGGATGCAAAGGTATCTCCTCATGCGAACACAAACGTGATGCGAAAACAAACGAAAAGCAGACAGACATACAGACGGAAATGAGTTACTATTTTATTACATGTATAGATTTTTTATTTTTTTAAATACATATGTACATATAGGTATGTATATTTTTTATTATTATTAATTTATATATATAATTATAATTGGAAAATCTCAGTCTCACCTTACAATAGTAATAGTAATGTTAAAAATTTTCTACCAAAATTTACACAGGTTAATGAAATATAAAATATGTATTTTTATGATGTTGCTATCGTTGCTAACAAAAACAACATTTTTGAAATGTAATTGTGTGAATGAACAAGCGCTTGCGATATTGTGGGATAGACAGTAGGAGTGTAAAATAATTTCAGAAAACTCGTATCACCTATGAAATACCTATAATAAAAAATTTTAAATTTCTCATATCCTAACGAGTGATTTTTTAAGAGCTTGAGAACTTTTTTTAAAAAAAAAAACGCATAAAATTTGCAAAATCTCATCGGTTCTTTATTTGAAACGTTAGATTGGTCCATGACATTTACTTTTTGAAGATAATTTCATTTAAATGTTGACCGCGGCTGCGTCTTAGGTGGTCCATTCGGAAAGTCCAATTTTGGGCAACTTTTTCGAGCATTTCGGCCGGAATAGCCCGAATTTCTTCGGAAATGTTGTCTTCCAAAGCTGGAATAGTTGCTGGCTTATTTCTGTAGACTTTAGACTTGACGTAGCCCCACAAAAAATAGTCTAAAGGCGTCAAATCGCATGATCTTGGTGGCCAACTTACCGGTCCATTTCTTGAGATGAATTGTTCTCCGAAGTTTTCCCTCAAAATGGCCATAGAATCGCGAGCTGTGTGGCATGTAGCGCCATCTTGTTGAAACCACATGTCAACCAAGTTCAGTTGTTCCATTTTTGGCAACAAAAAGTTTGTTAGCATCGAACGATAGCGATCGCCATTCACCGTAACGTTGCGTCCAACAGCATCTTTGAAAAAATACGGTCCAATGATTCCACCAGCGTACAAACCACACCAAACAGTGCATTTTTCGGGATGCATGGGCAGTTCTTGAACGGCTTCTGGTTGCTCTTCACTCCAAATGCGGCAATTTTGCTTATTTACGTAGCCATTCAACCAGAAATGAGCCTCATCGCTGAACAAAATTTGTCACATTTGAACATTTCGAACCGAACACTGATTTTGGTAATAAAATTCAATGATTTGCAAGCGTTGCTCGTTAGTAAGTCTATTCATGATGAAATGTCAAAGCATACTGAGCATCTTTCTCTTTGGCACCATGTCTGAAATCTCACGTGATCTGTCAAATACTAATGCATGAAAATCCTAACCTCAAAAAATCACCCATTATTTCTTTAAGCTTTTTTAAATAGAAAAATAATTACAACTCAAACTACCTTGTAGATAGATACGAAGAAGTGTCAAGTTTGTTTAATCTCTTTAAAGAACTAACTTAAGCCTAAATAATTATTAATTCACTACAAAATAATGCAAATAAAAATTTATTTATATAAATTTGTTTAAGTTTTTCGACGAAAAATCGGAACGAAAAATATGTTATTCGTTCCAGTTGATAAAGGGTTGCATTGGTAATTAAAAAAATTAAACCACTAAATTATTTCAAACATAACGCTCAACGTTTCGTATCAAACTTTACGCATATGCGTATAGAACAAACACAATGTTGTGGTGTTGTGATGTTTCGTTTTAACACATATTCATAATTAGGTTTTTAAGACAGATATGTATGTTGTATTGTTTACTTTTGTTTTCTAGATAAATTCTAACAACCTTTAACTACATACTCGTAATTAAATCTGCACTAACATTTGTTGGCAATAGTAATTAAAAATTGACCTTTGCCTTAGTTTCTTGGTCAGGGAAATAAATCTAATTCCATTATCACTA
This sequence comes from Phasia obesa, assembly GCA_949628195.1. Taxonomy (NCBI): domain Eukaryota; kingdom Metazoa; phylum Arthropoda; class Insecta; order Diptera; family Tachinidae; genus Phasia; species Phasia obesa. The sequence goes on from OX451219.1 coordinate 112,115,466, forward strand.
ATTCCGTATTTAATTTTGTTCGTATACTTCCCTTTTGCTCAGAAATACAAAAAATTTGTCGTTTGGGTCGGTCTGCTATTGTACTATAAAGCTTAAAGACAATTGGATTATCGTACAATATTTAAAGTTTTTGCACATGGCAGGGGCACAGTCTGGTAAAAGTATACAATTTCCAATAAATATTCTTTATGGGCAAATGAAAAACTGAAACTGTTCAACTGTTCAAGGGTAGAGCAGGAGGTAAAATGAAAGGAAATTGACCGAAGAATACTGTAGTACAAAACCGCGATAGAGAAGCCTTAGATACGTACTAAGTTGTCTTAGCTGGAATATGTATAATAAAAATAGTGTACAACCTTTGTGCTAAAATAAAGTGACAAACAAAAATCGACATACTATGACTAACCAAAACTATATATAATAATAATACATTGACAGATTGTTTGGAAATTTGTTCTTCTATTCACTATTTTGTGGGAGGGGTATTTAGCAATTATTGGAAGAATAGAAAAGTCTAAAGACATTTACTACCAAATACGCGAATAGTTTTACAAAAATCATCAGTCAATATCGTTGGACAGTTACGAAAAGCGGTTGTCGTGATTTATTTTTGTATATAAATTTTTATTATTTTTTATTAATAAAATAAAAAAGATTTGAAAAGAAATAAATAAAAAAATATATAAAAAGGTGAATAAACTGTAAAAATGATTAAAAAAAAAAATTATTAAAACTATTAGTATTACGAGAATTGTTGTTAAAAATTCTAATTTGTGTAAAATAAATCAAAAATGTTGATCATGTCAAATGAAATGAAATAATTTAATTTAATCGATTTTATTTAAACAAATATTTATTTATAAAATTAATATTGCGATCGATGCAAATCTAAATATTAACAAAAAAAAAAAAAAAATAATTTAATAAAAAATCTATTTTTGTTAGGCAGTTTCGTTGCATAACGTTGTTTTGAAACGAAAAATCATAATGACGATTTACAAATTATATTTTCTTGTTTTGCGGAAAAATCTCGAAGGAAAAATCTATAGTTTTCTTTGGGATAATGTACTTTGTAAACCAGGCTTACACATACATTATGTTTTATATATTCTTATTATTTTTTTTGTTGTTGAAAATAATATTTAGAAAAACAATCAATATTTGTAAACTGTGAAGGGAAATGAAAAATCATAACTGTGTTAATTCTAACACATACGAGTACATTGATGACGGATTTTGTTTTACCCCATTTTTTCAAATCAGGTGTTTAAGTTTTACGGAAATATCGTATTTCGTTAATTTAATTATTGAGTTGTTTTTAGAAAAATTATAACAAATCTGTGTTGTTATTTGAACACAAGCCTTGTTTTTAGAGAATGTTTCTCCTCCCTCTGTGTGAGCCAATTTTGTTTTACCCGCCTCCAAAGGTAGAATATTTTTTTTTTAAGTTTATACATTTTTAATGTTAAACAATTGTTTATTGAACTGTTTAGCATGTCCGCATGTTTTTTTTTTTTTTTTTTTCTTTAAATACATCTCAATACGTTTAAAGATTCTGCAAACAAATAGTACTTATGGGATTATTTTTATGTTAAACTATCGGGTATGTTCTGTTTTCCGAAACCGAGTGAAATTGAAATCGAATAAATTTTTAAAGAAAAATATAACTTAGTTGCGCCTATTATTTTAAAACATTAGTAATTACGGAAGTTATGTGAATGGTCTTTAATCAATTGTATAAAAAATAATATCAAAATGTTGCAAGATTTAAAAGTTATGAATATTTAAAATTTCATTTGAATTCAATTTCACTCGGCTTCGGATTGCAAAACATACCCGTGTATTTTTATTAAAGTCTTTACAAAATAAACCTTTAATGTTTTATTACAAATATTCTTGCATGGAAGATTATCCTCCTTTACTTATATGGGTGACGTCATGCGATTATAATAATTATCGATAACATTTCTCGATGTCTGAAATTGTCTTCGGTTCGACCTCGTTGACTCTCGCTCTCTCAAATAGTCTCCAACAAAGAAATCGGGAGTTAAATCACACGACTTTTAAGGTCAATTAAGGTCGTCGCGCATTATAGAATGATGGAAATTTCTTGAGCAGTAGCCCAAAATTTTTTCTGTCGAGGGTAGGGCAGGAGGCACCATTTTAACCAGAGGGGTTACTACGTATTTCGTTTCGAAAGAAAATCATTCGAATTTTTATGTCTTTTACATTGTGTTTCGAACAATTTTTCTTTCGAATCGAAAATACGCAGTAATTCCCCAGAAGTCTCTAATGTCCACATTTTCTAATTGGTCACACAAACAATTGGATTTAATGTTCCGATAGTGCCCATTTGGTTGATTGTTACAGCATGTTTCGTATTACCTCCAAAAAAGTATTGATTAATTACTCTTTAGAGATGCATGCCATGAATTCTTCGATACTTTAATAAAGTAATTTTGCTAGTTTAGAAATCCGTTGAGGAGAACATGTGCCTTATCACATCAAAAAGTATCAACAAAAATCGTTTCAAAACGACGTTGTAAGTACCACATTATTCTACAAAAAGAAGATGATTGTAACTCTGCTCATATGGAGAAAAATATTTTACGATTTTTTTTTTCACGATTAAAAAATCGGAAAAATTTAATAACGACTTACCTTTAGAATTATATATTGCGTTATGGAATTCAGCCTCCAAATTTAATTTACAAAGATTTACACTTTAAGCCAGAGGTTAAAGTAAAAACCGCATTAATGTAGCAACATATTTAAAGAAGCGATTTAGAATGCAACAATGCAGCGGAAAACAGCATTAAATTGTTCCATGTCTGCACCCAAGAGCCGCAAAGTGGAATTAATACAAGGGGGTGTACACAATTTCCCAACGCGTGCAAGTCGTGACCATTGTCAGAAATTGCACAACAAAATAACAACAGTAAACGACAAGGGTAAAGATCAGCTCAGAAGGATTACAGAAGACACATTCCCAAAATTTAAAAACTGGAATAATAAATGCTTGGTGATCAATATCACTATATCATAAAGAAAAGCTTTACCGGTTAAAGACTAACGAAATTTTGCAAAAAAATTTAATCTCGTTACTAAGTTAATTTATTTTACTCCCTTTATTACAATTTTATTAACATACTAGTGGCTGTCTGCGCCATTTCGTCAGCGTTCTTACAATATTCAATTTTGCTTTGTTTATGTATTTTTATGTATTTTTTGTTATATAAAGATATCCATCTCTGGGTAATTTCTAACGAACATAGAGCTTGTTCGGAAATGCATCACTGCGTAGCATCTGATGCGAATTTGTGGTTTGTTTACTTGATGCGCGAAAACAAAAATAAATTATCATTTGTTAAAAATTTCGAACGCTTAAAAATTACAAATGGAGAAGTTAATATTAAATGTATTTCTTGGTTTAGATGAAATCTAAAATTAAATTAAATTCTTCTATATCTAATCGAATTCTTAGTAATAGATTCGAAAATATTACATTAAATTCCATTCTAAAAATGTATAAATAAATGTAATTTAACAAAAAACAATTAATATAGAACAAATAAAATACTCACTCATCCATTGCATCAGTCATTTTGTGGTGCGCGTTTAACGTTTGTTTGCGCATCATCTATTTCACTGATGCATTTTAAAACACACAACATTTGCAGTGATGCATTTTCAAACGTACAGAGCATCAGTTATAAAATTATTGTAGAGTTCTGTAAATAGTTTTTAAAATTTCCCGCTGACAAAAATTAAAGGCGCTGCCAACTTTGCAGTACCAATGAAGCGGTAAAATTGCGTACTTTCACTACTTTTTTCTCTATTTTCTCTTGGAACTTAGATATTTTTACAGGAATATTTGAAGCGAGATACTAAGGTTCCACCTCACAAGATTATATTAAAATTAAATTCATCTAGCAGTTTTTATGTGATGCTAACATAGACAGAAAAAAATTTTTAAAATGTATGTTTTGTTGTAACAGTATAACTACTGCTGTCGGAAGTTCTTTCCTGGTAACGAAAACTTCCGGTTGATACAGCTGTTGCAGAGTTGACAAAATTTAGCCGAGTCTGACTCGGGTCGATCCGGAGCGAAGATCCAATTTTCGTGGGAACGTGGTGTTATGTATTCCATTTCGATTACTTTCTGAAACAGTAATAAAATTTTCAAAAAAAAATTAATGTACAGAAATGGTCCTGCTACAGTTGTATAGACGTAAATTAAAATACACAAGGTGTATCGGTATCGCCGATATTTTTTAGTATCGGCAAAAATTCGCATCTGTGTATCCTTAATTTTAAGCTCTTTCCTTTTAGTTACACTGCTTAGAATATTTAGCTTACAACTTTTTGGCTTCCTGGAGTCGTAAACTAAGGCAAAAAATCTTGATCAAAAATTATGTAATATTTCATTACATTCGGCAGTGCTTGCCAAACTTTTTGAAGCAGAAGAAACAAATGATTAGATCTGAACTTTTAAGTTAAATTTTGAATTCGAACCATCATTTACAATATTAAAAAAAAAAACTATTTGAATTTTAGAAATAATAATAATTTCTTTTCTTAATTTTCTTATATTTTTAGGAGTTAAAATAATAAAAAACACTTGATGTTCAAACTCCATATTCATACAAAACAACAACGGACTGGGAGTGGTGTAGCGTTTCAAATGGTTTGCCAATAGTTAAACACAAAACTAAAATTGAAACAAAAAAACTTTACGTAGCATTTATAATCATTTCCATCTATTAGATTAGTTTCTAAGATAAGATCTACGACAACGTCGACGATATCAAAAACATAAATTTCTAAATTTAGAAAAAATAACACCAACACCATTTTATAAACACCAATAATAAATAACATAAATAAACATAAATAAGCATTAATAAAAACGACAACAACAGCATATGCTTAAAACAGCCAGGATAATAAACCAGAAAGGTGCACCCAAATTAAACAGGACTTTCTAACAAACAACAGCAGCAAGGATATGCTAGTAAAGTAAACTAAAGCATACATCTTTCTTCTCTCTCACACGGTATATTCTAAAAGAAATTTTAAGGACTTTTTGTAAAACACCTTTCAACTGCTACTGCTGCTGCTACTAACAAACACAATTCTTTGGACTCTAACTTGTTTGTTTTCGGCTACAAGTGCTGATCTGTTCTGTTCTCTATCTCTAAAGTCTAGTAATTTTATTTTTCCAATATTTTAAATAAACTTCATTCAACGTGTGGCGTTTAAGCAGCTTTAGCAGCTTTAAATCTAGTTAGCATGGAGTGCTGTCTATCAGAAGAGGCCAAGGAACAGAAGCGTATCAATCAAGAAATCGAACGACAATTACGTCGTGATAAGCGAGATGCGCGAAGGGAGTTGAAATTGTTGCTATTGGGTAAATAAATAAAATTTTTTATTCTAATTTTTGTGATATAATTAAAGGGTGTTCCATAACTAACTCAAGATTTCAATTAAGTAGAAAACTTCACATTTATATCATCCAATTAAGGTATAAAGAATTCTGTTATCATGTCGCGGTACCTAGTACGACTAAAAATCAGCACATGAATAGCCACATTTTCGAATAAGTATGGCGAATAAAGCTCAAGAAACATAGCAATGAAAAAAGCACAGATAAGCATACACTTCTTCCTGAAAGATCGTTGAGTATTTATTCAAGGGCCTTTGAAAATTTGGACTAAAGATACCGGGTCCCGTTTCACCCTTTTTTGTTTGTAACCATCAGTAAACCAAACTGTTGTTTTGAAGCCTGAAAGAAACTATTGCAAAACGCAACGAAAGCTGTTGTCAGTGCATCAAACATTACCACAAGTATATGTACGACCAACACACTGAGAATGGATCATGCCGCCCTCAGGTGGTTGCTGCAAAACAGCTTGTCTGCTGGTTTTAAACACTCCTGAGTTTATCCGTTCGACTTTTTCATTCCACGCAGCCAAGGGCAGCAAAGTTTCCGTCAAATAAGAGGGTTGGTAAAGATAGTTCTCGAAGAGAAGTAGTATGCGCAAGTGTCCCTCTAGGTTTCCGACTTTTACCAACGAAAAAATAGATACGCATAAAACAGTGGCACTTTGCGGATGTATTTGTTATCCGACAACCAATTACTGTAAATTTGACCATTAAAAAAGCCATCAAGGTGACAGTGGCCTTCATCGTTTGGGATAATATTGCGAATTATTTTTTAAGTATTCACCAATGCAATGTTCAATGTTATTCTAACTCTGACAGTTAACACAAGTGAGCCGTGCAAACACAGCTACCTGTCTTACCTAACCTAAAAAAAACTAATAGCTGTTTTTTAGGGTTGCCGAACTGAAAATATGACGGCAAAATTTAAATCTTGTGTGAATTTTGGACAACCCTTAATTTAAATTAATTTTTTATATGTAAACATCATCTTAACTCAATAAAAATTAAACCTTTTCTATATCTAAACAGGCACTGGTGAATCCGGCAAATCCACATTTATTAAACAGATGCGTATTATTCACGGCAGCGGTTACTCAGATGATGATAAACGTGGCTATATTAAATTAGTGTTTCAAAATATATTCATGGCTATGCAGTCCATGATAAAAGCTATGGATATGTTAAGAATTTCATATGGCGCAGCTGATCATGCGGTTAGTAGCAAAAAAAAAAAATATTTAATTATTATTAAGCTATTTTTTTTAAATATTATTATAGGAACTGGCTGAACTTGTTATGAGCATTGATTACGAAACAGTTACTACATTTGAAGATCCATATTTGAATGCCATTAAAACGCTATGGGCCGATACTGGTATACAAGAGTGTTACGATCGACGAAGAGAATATCAATTAACAGATTCAGCTAAATAGTAAGTGAACATTTTTAAACTTTAAAACCATTTTTACTAGTCCATTCTGTAGTAATAATGGAATCACATAGACAAAGGACCGCATTGTTAAGAATTTTTGTTTAATAATTACAAAAAATACCAATAATAATAATGTGCTACTACTTTAGTTATCTTATGGATCTTGATCGTGTGGCCCAACCTGATTATTTACCAAGTGTACAGGATATTTTACGTGTTCGTGTACCGACAACGGGGATTATTGAATATCCCTTTGATTTAGAAGAAATACGATTTAGGTATTTATTTTATAGCATTTGCTAAGTTAATAATGTTACGTGTTTCTATCTAATGCATGTTACTTTCTTTTTGTTTTGACTAACACTTCTTTTAAACTTATTCTTGATTTATTACTTGTGCATGATTAACAAACTTTTTTTCTGTTATGGTGATGATCGGTGATTTCTTAACATTTATATAATTTTTCTAACAATAAATAATTAGTCTCTAAAAATACGTTCGTGACATAATTTGTTTATTTGGGAAATATTTAAAATACGGAAAGTTAAAAAGTGATTTTACTTTTTAAGTTTATATCAAATTTGTTTATTAAAGATTAATAATAGTTTGTGTAGATTTTTTTTTTAAAATCGTCGATGTGTCTTTAAATCACTTTTAATCGACCTCTTTTAAATACAATCTTTAAGAGCGGAATTTTAGAATGGATTTATGTGCGGTTTCTGTATTACAGGCGAGTGGCTCGTCTAAAAATTTTGTATAGGAATCACTCAATAAATTGAGTGCTTTTCATACCAATTTTCTAGACGAGCCGCTCGCCAGTAATACATAAACCGCACATTAATTATCCTTAATCTTCGTTTTTCGTTATTAAGATACTAATTAACTACTTTTATTTACTAGTTTAAGCGGCCAACGTTGGTGGCTTAAATTTACATGAAATAATACACACACATACATATACATATGTCAAAATATAAGCACATAAAAAATATACAAAACGGAAAATTATTTTTTAGAAAACGCAAAAATTGGACAAGAAATATTTTTTAATAATTTTACACTTTCAAATAAACTATCTGTAAATTATATTAAATACGAGCAATTTCTTCTTCTTCTTTTGATAAAACCGCCACTTAAAAACGTTAACTTCAATCAATATTGGATTAAATTAAATATAAGATTAGCTAATTAGGCAAATTATTATAACTTGCCTTTAGCTGAAGATAGAATTTTGTTGGAGCGATAAATAGTTTTTCGTTACTAAAAGTAAGCTAATAACCACTTTTAACTATCACGTACTATAAGGACAAGTTATAGTAATGATCATTATCCTTATTATTATAACGAAAAACTACTTATCGCTCCAACAAAATCCTAGCTTTAGCTAAAGGTAAGTTATAATAATGGGCCTAAGAAACTTAAGTTTAAACTCGAACCTAAAACCCCGCTCTAAAAGAAACTTTGAATATTTAGTTAATTTTTATTATGTTTATGAATTATTTTTTCTTTTAATATTTTCGATATAAAATGAAAGTTTGTTCTAACCCAAATTATTTTAAATTTATTTAATTTGAAAACTTTCCAGGGTTGACAAGTTGTACGAAATATATATACTGCGCATTTTTGTTCGAAGTTAATATTTTCGAAATTCAGTGTAAAGTTGTAAAAATTCTAATGACTTTCTTTTCAAATCACGAAGTAAGCCCTGTAAAAAGTGTAACACAAGCTTCAATACCAGCCCATTAATTAATATTATTATTATTATTTAATATTTATTAATGCTGGCTAATTTTACTACTTTCAATTACTTAATAATTTTAGGGTACTCAATAGTACTCAGTACTTCCATTTACATATAGCAACAGAAATTTATAGTCGTAGTCATTAAATTTTCTATTCAATTTATTTTTAAAAATTCTGCTTTTAAAGTATCGATTAACTACTTTGTGCATTGAGTAGTCAAAATCAAATACTCGATACTCGGTACCCACTGCTCAATATGTTGCCAGCACTAATATCTGTGGCAAAAAGGAAAAAGTGCTTAAGTCTGATTTTTAAGTTTTGTAGGAAAGCAATTTTAAATTTAAAAATTAATTTTTTTAAAAAATAGCTGATGTTTAAACTTCACACATGGGAGTCAGACGTATGTTTTGGAAATTATTTTAGATCTACGAAAAGTACGCAGGCGTTGCAATTAATAAGTTGTGAAAAAAAGATTTTTTGATTTGGAAAAATAGCTTGTAGTTTCTTAAGCTTTTTTCCCAATGAGTTTAGACATTGAAAAAAGATAAGCTGAATTAAATTTCGCTATAACTTCCTCAAAACTGGTACAAAATAATTGAAACTTTGCACATGGGTACTTCGGAGTACGGAGATTCCAAAGGTGCCAATAACTTAAATTTTGCTTAAGTCGACTTAAGCACTTATTCCTTAATGCCACAGATATAAATATTAATGAATCTATATTAATGAATCTTATAGAATCTATATTAATGAATCTTATAGATTGTATTGAAAAAAATTCAAGTTGTTCTTTGCATTGCATGTCAAAAATTCTTCACCAGATGATTAGGATTTTTCTGCTGTGTATTTAATTATATAATTTTTAAATATATTCGGAAAGTTAAAAAGTGCAATAAATATTCCAAGATCTTAAAGTTTTTTTTTTTTTTTATTGGATAATTTTAAGCTATAATGTCAATAAAAAATTTATTTATTGCATTTTTACCCAACGTTTCGTCAATATTTGTTGATGACTTTTTCAATAATTTAATACATGGTATAATAAAAGAAGGTAATTCCATTCTCTCTTTTTGTCGCCATATTAACGTTCTGACGTTTGCGTGAATTATTTAAATTTGTGCTACCATATCACATACTTTGTGAAATCCCATTTTGCGTTTTTTTCCTTTATTTTAAATTTTAAAAATTAAAAAAGATACAAGCCTTAAGTTTATGTGTCTAAATAAACAAACGAAAATTGTTTTAGTTTAAAAAGAAAAAGTTGATCGTCCTTTTCCATACGGTAGTAATACACTTTTGCAGGAATTCACAAAAAAGATTTTTTAATTTCCCTATATCTGGCTAAAGTATCTAAGTTCCCGTTTTCCTTTTAAGTACAACTTACTAAAGGCACCCCTTTTATCTTCATTTAAGAAATTATTTTTTTTAACTAAGATGGAAAACTCATCTTTCAGGAGAATCACGAAAAATTTAAAGTTGCACAATTATAGGAAAAAAATTAAAAAGTTTGGTTAATTTTATTGTGAATAAAGGGGCAAATAACTCTATGCAAAATTGCTCAAAAGCAAAAATGAAAAATAACCCAAGAAATCTGCACACAGAATTTGGTAATATTATATATGAAAAGTAACCCCAAAATATTGAGTGATTTTTGTCGTTTTTGAAAATTTTTCTTATGTACAATTAAGAAAAATGTTTTAATTAACTATCACCATATTTAAGCGATTTTATATTCACCCTTATTCTATTTGGCGACGGCGACATCATCACCACTTTTGAGCCGACATCTTTTTATATTGACGTCAACATCAATTTGACTATAATTTTGTATTCCTTAATGCCTCTTATGGCGATGCCGACGGCTTATCGATAACACTGTTCTCTAGAGAAATATTCTTAAAAAAAAAATTATTGCGAAATGATTTAAAGTGCTTAATAAGAATCTATTTTAAGTATTTTGTATCACATCGAAATTTTCCATTTGTTCAACTAATTTTCCGATTTGGTTTAAACTTGTTATTTAAATATTCATCATTTTGAATTTTGTTGGCACTTCATTCCTTTATAAAAACCAAGGCGATGAAATCGTCGTTGATACAACAAAATTTATATGTCACATATTCTTACAAAATACCAAATAAAATTAAAAAGGCATGATGTCGACAAAGGGAATACCAATTTAATTAAGTGAAACGTCGTCGTATTGTGTGTCGACGACGCTAAATGGAATAGAGGTGATTATCAAGAAATTCATCAATAAGAGTGTAAAAACAACGGTTTAAGTCCTAAAAACTAGATAAGTAGTAACGTTGTTTACCTTAAACTACAGAATTGTTAACATTAAAGATTTATTGGAATTAAAAATATAAAAAAAATATCAATGCCCTTACTGTCACTATTTTATATTTTTGGCAAATTTCCATTTTTCCAATTTTTTATTTTTTACGGTATTATTAATTTGGCGATTTTTTATTTTGTATCGATTTTTCATAAGGTCAATTAGCATGCAGCAGGTTGTAATATAATTGTTTTATTTCTCAATACAGAAGAGTATATATAATAGTTTAACGAAATCATAATCTATAACAAGATTTATTCCTCATAAGTTTCATTATTAAACCAAACTATGTTCTTATTTTATGTTATTTATATAAATTACACATTTTTTTAAAATAATTTCCAAAATAATTATGTCTCGTTTCTATTAGTGTCTGTTTTCATAAAAACATACTTCAATAATTCCGGCAAATTTCAATCATTTTTGAAATGGAACTAACTTATATTATTATATCATGATTTAATATATGTTTTTTACAAATTACAAAACAAATAAACATAAAACATAAAAATCAAACACAAGTTAAATTTAATATCACAGATCTTATTTCTATTTACTAAAAGATCTTTGGTCCTAAACGTTATTAAAATTTAAGGAAATTATCTTTCGTTGTTGATTATGAAAAAGCTGTAAACTACTATTTTATAGGTAATATTTATTTTTTATTTATTTTTAATTTGGGAAATATACTTTTGAGTGAAAGACAACTTTGGCAAAACAAACATCAATGTTAAACTTGGTAGTTTGAACATTTTGAAGATTTCTGTGGAGTACGTTTTCAGGTTTAAATAAAAATACTTTTATAGTATTAACGATATTGACTATGGACTACATAGACATTTATTATTTTATAGTTACTACTCATACGACAGGTTTTAAATAAAACGAATAATTTGTATGTATAAATTAATATTCTAGTTACTTAAGCGATCTTGACCGCATTGAAAAACCTGACTTCTTACCATCCGAGCAAGATATTCTACGTGCTCGTGTACCAACAACTGGTATATTGGAATATCCCTTCGATTTGGATGGCATTGTATTTAGGTATTGAAGGAATTTCGAATTAAAAAAAAAACTCAAAATGATAATATTGCTAGATCTAGTGTAATAAAAAAATGACCACATAAAATAGTCTGAACGTATTTTAAATGATTTGCTTATTAAATTTATTATTTATTTATATTTTTTTTAATGTATATATTACCGCATTTTTATGTATGTGTTCTTTTCTATTGTTGTTTGTATTTAACTAATTTTTATTAACAGCAAAATTAATTAACAACTATCTTTACTTTGTAATTTTGTCCATCCCAACAGAATGGTAGATGTCGGTGGTCAGCGATCTGAAAGAAGAAAATGGATTCATTGTTTTGAAAATGTAACATCAATCATATTTTTAGTGGCCCTTTCTGAATATGATCAAATTTTATTTGAATCTGATAATGAGGTACGTGAAATATCTTTGTTTCTTTTTTTTCGTATAATATTTTTTCGATTTCAACCTTTTCAGAATCGTATGGAAGAATCAAAAGCTTTATTTAGAACTATTATTACGTATCCATGGTTCCAGAATTCATCAGTAATTCTTTTCTTAAATAAGAAAGACTTGTTAGAAGAAAAAATTATGTATTCGCATTTGGTAGATTATTTTCCTGAATATGATGGTAAGTGCTCTTTACTTTATTGCAATAGTTATTTATATATTTTTAATAGTTATTTAAATTTTTATATCGTATGTATAAACTAAAAAAGAAAAGTTTTAATACTAGGTCTCTATAATGTAAACAGTCGTAGTACGTAAACCCTAAAAGCAGTGCAACAAATCTCATTTTTTTAACCAACGTGTTGATTTCGTTTAAATATCTGCTTGACAATGACTTAGAGACAAAAGTAATAAGTGCCTTTTGTGATTAATTTCATAAACTTGCTTTATTATTAAAAAGTTTTTTCAGGGTTCAGAAATTTTCATTAAAGAACATTCAAAAATCAACATTCATGATATTTTTCACACACGAGAAATCTTAAATTTTATATTTATTTTTCAGGGCTCATAAACGAAGAAAATAAAACTGGAGTGGTCTACACTCAACTTTATCATACCAAATGGAAACAGATATTTTTATGGATATATTACATAAAGAATAAAAGTTCAAAGTATATTCAAATCGAAAGAAAAATTATTTTCGATTTGGGGTGTTAGGTAAAGTACCCCTTGCCCCTTCCAGATTTGGCTATAAACCAAAGCTACACTCTAAATTTCGTTTTAATATGTCATACGTTATGACCTGTAGAGCTTTCACATAATTTGGGGGTAAGGAAACTACCCCTTGCCCCCTCCCGATTATGCCCAAAAATTATACAGCTCTTCATCTCCACATACCAAAGGCACATACTTAATTTCATTTTGATATGTCAAATGGTATGACCTGTACAAACTCCACAAAAATAGTGGCATACACAACAGACATCATCGCGAAAATAGTCAAAATGGATTCAGGAGACCTCTAAACGTATAAATCCGTAAATTTTTTTCATGATTACTATACTTTACCTTATACTACGTATGGTAAAGTAAAAAATGTTCTGCCTATGTTCATACATGAATGTGTGTACCTGTTTGTTTTTTGTAATATACATACATGAAGAGTGATAAATTAGCTTCTTCTCATTAATGTTCTTTTTCATACATGTACATGTTCATTTATGAACGTCAAACATTTATAAAATTTCTCAAAAATGAACATAAAAAAATTTTCTGCCTACGATCGTACATTTGAACAGAAAGAGAAAAAAAAAAACATTGCATTCATAAATGAAAAAACACAAAATGTTTTGCAGGCTCTCACACATGTATGAGAAGATGCATGCATTGATTACTTTAGTAGTTTACCTTTAATTTTGACACATATCATTTTAACCAAGTAAAAAGTGAACCTTGCGAGAGTAATTTTAAAACATTTTCTTGTAATAATGCCATATTTTTAATGCTGATTTATTGTAATCAACGACCATCTTAACGTTATCCAAAAAAGCCTGGAAGTCAAGTTGTTAACAAGAAATAAAATCGTTAAAAAAATATTTTTTTCCGCTTCCGTAGAGGTCTGCACACGTAAAGTACACGTGTACTGACAAAGTATGGACACTAGCTGGAAGTATGACAACAACAACAACAATGAATTCCAAATTTTTGGAAACAACAAAACTGGCAAATAACTTCTTTTTCTGTTCATTGTACTCTATTAGAAAAAGAAAAGAACTTTTCATGTACCCTAAAAATGTACTCGCTGCAGACCTCTAATATTTACTACAAATCAGTGTTTAAACTTTAAATATCTTGCTTTAACGGACTTTTTGGTACAAACAATCCATTATTGTCAACAAACAGGTCGCTGACTAATTCCAATTTTTAACTGTTCACTACTACTTTTTGTATCTTGCTTCAATCTTCAATCTTGCGAAAGAAATCTCCCTCCCTATAGTTCTCGATTTTACAAATTTTGTTTTTTCGCAAAAATAAAAATTGTATGCAATATTGTTATATCATTTAAAACTAATATAGTTTACAAGTTAAAATATGCTACAAGTGAAGCAAATTTCAAATGTACTACTCATAAAGTCGGATTTACCTGCTAGTAAAATTTTTAGTTTATTATAAGGCTGTGTTAGCGGCCAAACTATCAATCAAGAAAACTTTAAGTATAACAGTCCTTCATGATCGATCATTTAAAAAATAATTGTAAACGAAACGACTATTTTAAATTTTTCGTTAATCGATTAACAGAACAGGGCTGAACAAATTTACCGCTTTTAATAATAGGTAACATTTAATGAAGTTAACATTGTCAATACATAGTATTAAAATTTATATGTTCTGTCTTTTTGGTCTTGGTTTTGTTTGATTGAAGCTAAGACGATTTGCAGCTGATGTAAGAATTTTTGGAATATATTTATTAGTACGTTGGTTAAACAAAGTTCACTGCTTTAAACTTTAGAATCGCAACATGAGCGTACTATCGGCTGCAAAATTTAATCTAAGAATAAAATTTATAATAAGTTTAGCTTAATAATAAATTATTTTAATTTTGTTTTTTTTAGAATTTTTTTGTTTGATTTTATTTTTTTTTTTTTTTTATTTTAAAATAAATAATCATTAACTTATTAAATTTTTTCTTTAAATAATTTGATTTAAAAATTTCTAAATGACCTAAAAGGTCCTAAATGCGATCATGCCGCTGCAAAACAATTTGTTTTGAAAAAATATTTGGCAGCAAATCCAGATCCAGAACGTCAGTGTTATTCTCATTTTACTACAGCCACAGGTTATATAAATAAAATTTAAATATATTCATTTTTTTTATTTTAAAGCTCTTTTGATTTGTATTATACCTGTCAAATTCACATCATTTGTAGGCAGTTTGTAATATGCTAGATTATAAATATTATTTATTGAAAATGGCATAAGAAAATAGAAAGAAAACTGCTAGTTGCTTCATAAATATGCTTTAAATGTTTTGTGCTATTTTATTTTTTTTGTATAAAAACTTTAGGCCCTCAGAGAGATGCCATTGCCGCCCGTGAATTTATATTACGTATGTTTGTGGACCTAAATCCAGATTCTGAGAAAATTATTTATTCTCATTTTACATGTGCTACAGGTAAGATATGCGAGTATTATTTGGAATAGAAATTAAATTAAGGAGCTTTTGAAAACTTGAACAACTACTGCTGATCTATTGATATTAAAAAATGATCATTGGTCGGATATGTAGTTTTCAAATTTTTTTCAAGTTCCCAAAGTTTATAAAACAAAAATAAATAAAGATTTTTAGTGGTAAAAATTGTTTGTATGAATGAGCGAGTATGATTGCATTTGAATGTACGTATGTGACTTTGAAATCAACAATGGTATAGTGAAATCTATATTTTATTTTAAAATCTACCGAAAAACTTCTTGAGTTTTGTTATGGATGGTAATAATTCCAGGTATTCTTCAAAACTTTCTACTTTTTTCATCATCTTTCATTTTTATTACTTGTTAAAGTTATTTTTTTTTTTTTAGTTATTTGCTTATTATTTATATAAAGTCTTATGTTGTTAACATTAATTCTTACACAAAAACTTTTAACAATTATTTGTAAAATTCTTCTTATTTCTATTTTTTAAATTAATAACCACCTGATGTGTCTCAACAGATACTGAAAACATTAAACTTGTATTTTGCGCCGTAAAAGATACAATTATGCAAAATGCTCTTAAAGAATTTAATTTGGGTTAAGTATACATATTGGCTGTTTTCTGTTTAATTATCTTTTTTTCTCCTTATACTTCTTTCTACACATCCACCAGCCTAATTTGGAATTTTTATGAAATACACGAAAACAAAAAGAAAAAAAAAAACAAAAAACAAAAATACTACGAAAAATAAAAAATATGTATTTAATATAATTATTTTTTATTTTAATCACAATATTATTTCTTATTTCTTAGAATCTTAAAAAATAAACTGCTGAAATTATTTTTGTTTATGTGTTTTATTTAAGTACAGTTTAAATAGGACAAAACTTTTTATTATATTTTTGGAGTATATATTTTGTCTTCTATCTAACGACTTATACAAATACAGGGTGGGCCAAAAGAAACCAAGGGCTCTCCAAAAATTTGTCTTAAAAGTGCCATTGTGTCTCGGGCAGTATGGGCAGTGGCTCCGTCCTGCTGAAACCACATACCAGGTCTGTTTTCAAGAGCAGGACGTAAAAAAATTTCTATCATAAACCGATACCGCTCTCCATTTACGGTTACAGCACTTCCATCTTCATTCTCGAAGAAGTAGGGCCCAATGACATTTTCAGATGTGATCCCACACCATACTGTACACCTGATGGGGTGCAATTGGCGTTGATGAATGGCTCTTGGATTTTCAGAACCCCAGAACCTACAGTTCTGCTTATTAACAAAGCCATTCAAATGAAAATGAGCTTCATCACTCATAATCAAATTTTCAATAATGTCGGCGATATGCTCTTTGCGTTAAAATAATTGATCTCTGGTTTAAATAATACAATTCCAAGTGTTGTCTATATAATCTGAAAGAAAAAATACAAAAAAGTTATTAAACTTTTACACCCCTTGGTTTCTTTTGGCCCACCCTGTAGATGGGCATCGAATCTAAAATAAAAATTTAATATGGAGAAAATCTCTAATCATAAAAAAATAAAAGACACAATGTATTTATGGCAAAATCACAGCACGCACGTCTTGTATGGGAACACCCATTAATTTTTAATTTTATATTTTATTTATTCCTTGTTGTTTGAGGAGATATAGAAATACACGCTGTATACAAAAGTTAAAACCATAAACGTAAAAATTTATTTTATTTCTTATATATAGTGCCCATACCTCAAAATCATCTCTTAGTTGGTTCAGTTTATATACAAGGTGCGACGCCCACTATTCCCATACAATATAATAATATAAAATCCCATACAATACGATAATTTTTTACTTTAAGTACTTTAATTATCATAATCAAGTCTGTCAAGACTGTATTTATTGTAGTTCTCTAGGTAAACGATAATAAATTCTCACTTTGTATGGAAGGTACTACGCCCACTGTCCCAATCCAGTCTGCATTTTGCTAGAATATGCACATTAGTATGAAAGTTACTTCTGCAAAGCTTCAAGACTTAACCTATTTCAGATCTCCAGGTAGACGATAATAATTGTTCATTTTGTATGGGAGCTATCACGCCCACTATTGCAATTCAACCTGTGTTTCGCTAAAAATTTCGAAGATCTAGCTGTTATAGTTCTTTAGCTATTTACAGAGAGAGTGTAAAAGTGGACATGGTCAATTTTTCTTTCCGTAGAAACCTGTTGGGAAATGATGAAAATTTAAAAAAATGACCAAATCGATGCAGCCGTTCCTAAGTGAAGCGATTACCAACGAACGATATTTCATTAACCGACTTCAAAAAAGAAGGAGGTTATCTATTCGTCTGAATGTTGCTTTTTTTTATGTATGTAACCGCAGAACTCAGCCATTTCTGAACCGATTTTAAAATTTTTTACTTTATTTGAAAGGTTATGCTTCAAGGTTGGTCCCATTTTAAAAACAATTCATTATATTAAAAATTAAAGGGTGTCCCCATACAACATACATGTTTTTTACGTGTATTAAGAACCGTAAAGGGCAGCAAATTAAAATTTTAAAAAACTGCGTGCCGCTATAGCTCCCAACAGCAGAAATTAATAAAAAAAATAAATTTAAAATTTAAAGGGTGTCCCCATAGGTGATATAATATGACCTATTTGGGTCTATCTTTTGAACCGTTATAGACTAAACCTTGAAAATTTGACAGAATGTCAACTACTATGACCGTTATAATAAAATGTATAAATACTCAAAATTTTAAATTAAAGGGTGCTCCAATAGTTCATTTAATTTGATGTATATGGCCATACTTTTGAATAGTTGTACACAGACCGCTGAAATTTACAAAGAACCTGTAGTGCTAAGTCAGCTATAACAAAAAGTATAAAATTTTGAATTTGGAACTTAAAGGGTGTCCCAATAGTTAATGTAATTCTATGTATGTGGCCAAACTTTTGAACTGTTAGAGACAGACAGCTGAAATTTACAAGGAACCTACCTGTATTGCAAAGTCCACTATAGCAAGTATACAATTTGAAGTTAGAAATTAAAGGGTGTCCCCATAAATTACGTAATTTGATCTATATGACCCTATCTTTTGAACCGTTAAACACAAACACTTGAAAATTAGGCAGAATGTCCACTACTTTCTCTGGTATGATAACAAATATAAATATTTGGAATTATAATGTAAAGGGTGTCCCAATAGTTCATGTAATTTGATATATATGGTTAAACTTTTTAACCGTTATAGACAGATAGTTGAAATTTACAAAGAATCTTTGTGGCCAAGTCCTCTATAACAACATCTTTGTAATTGTAAATTAAAGGGTGTCCCAATAGGAGATATTATTTGATCTATGTGACCCTATCTTTGAAACCGTTATACACAGAGGCTTGAATGGTGTCTCCATAAAAGACGGATGCTGGTGAAAATAGCTTAACTTTTGAACACCTTCAATAAAAATTTCAACGTATTCTTATTGCTCTTTCATCTCGAAACCCGCATATGAGACCATTTTCGTTATAGTGTCTTGAGTATCTTTATATCAACAAAAAGTTATTATTTTTATTTGCCAATAATTGCAAAAAATTTAAAAGAAAAACAGTGTAAATATATTTTTAAATGGAATTTGCTTACTATAATATGTCCGAATTTTTTAATTATCTTAAAATGTAATCACAAACAGTTTTTTACCTCTACTGAAAATTTTAAAATTTTGAGTTAATACCCTCTTGTTGATTAAGTGCGATATATAAATCGTAAAAACATTCATACACTTTTAAATGAATTGTTAAAGGTTCATTTTCGTTTATTCTCTCTAACTACTAATATCGTTATTAATAACGAGTGATTTTTTAAGAGCTTGAGACATTTTTAAAAAAAAAAAACGCATAAAATTTGCAAAATCTCATCGGTTCTTTATTTGAAACGTTAGATTGGTCCATGACATTTACTTTTTGAAGATAATTTCATTTAAATGTTGACCGCGGCTGCGTCTTAGGTGGTCCATTCGGAAAGTCCAATTTTGGGCAACTTTTTCGAGCATTTCGGCCGGAATAGCCCGAATTTCTTCGGAAATGTTGTCTTCCAAAGCTGGAATAGTTGCTGGCTTATTTCTGTAGACTTTAGACTTGACGTAGCCCCACAAAAAATAGTCTAAAGGCGTCAAATCGCATGATCTTGGTGGCCAACTTACCGGTCCATTTCTTGAGATGAATTGTTCTCCGAAGTTTTCCCTCAAAATGGCCATAGAATCGCGAGCTGTGTGGCATGTAGCGCCATCTTGTTGAAACCACATGTCAACCAAGTTCAGTTGTTCCATTTTTGGCAACAAAAAGTTTGTTAGCATCGAACGATAGCGATCGCCATTCACCGTAACGTTGCGTCCAATAGCATCTTTGAAAAAATACGGTCCAATGATTCCACCAGCGTACAAACCACACCAAACAGTGCATTTTTCGGGATGCATGGGCAGTTCTTGAACGGCTTCTGGTTGCTCTTCACTCCAAATGCGGCAATTTTGCTTATTTACGTAGCCATTCAACCAGAAATGAGCCTCATCGCTGAACAAAATTTGTCACATTTGAACATTTCGAACCGAACACTGATTTTGGTAATAAAATTCAATGATTTGCAAGCGTTGCTCGTTAGTAAGTCTATTCATGATGAAATGTCAAAGCATACTGAGCATCTTTCTCTTTGGCACCATGTCTGAAATCTCACGTGATCTGTCAAATACTAATGCATGAAAATCCTAACCTCAAAAAAATCACCCATTAAATAGTTCGACTAATAAATTGAATATTATATTTTCATAAATTTTACACAGAAAAATATATTCCGAAATGACTTTGTCCTTACCTAACGTTTACATTTGACAGTACTGTCATGACAATTAAAGAATACGTATTAGTTGTCAAAAATGCTGACTATTATCTCCATAGTATAGGCGTCCAGACAATAACCAAAACAATTCATTTAAATTTTTTGATTTTTTCCTTTTTGAATTTTTTTCTGTACACAAAAATTTGGGTTATTGTCGGCATACGTCAAATCACTGTTAAAGTTTGTGATTTTTCCCTTTTGAGTTTTTTTCTGTACACAAAAGCCGGCATACGTCAAATCATTGTCCTATTTACTGTCTTAAAAATATTCGAGAGTAGTTGAGAAAATTAAGAAAGTATGTATTAGAGAAAAAGTGTTGCTATTGTCATGACAGCATTGTCTTATGTAATGTCAGTATTAGAGCAGTTGTTTTGTTCTTATTTGAAATAAATATTTACGTTGGAAAAGAAGAAGAGTCAAAGCAGAGATGTTTTAAGTGGAGTTTGGTAAAGTGGGGTTTGTTGGGCACTTCGGGCATAATTTTTAATTGTCATAAAAAGTTATTTATAACTCAAATGTTAGACTTTTTTAAATTTAGATAGTCCTAAAAATATTTACAAAAAATGTTCTTACATGTCTGGTGAAAATTGGCTTGGAATTTTTTTTTTTTTTAATATTTTTTATTATTTTTGATGTGTACTAATTTATGATCGGATTATTTTTTAGATATCGGCTGTACTTTTGATAAAATTTAAAATAAATTAGTATCAAGTTTTGTTCCGTTAAAAAGTTATAAGCCTCTGAGATAGTAAAATATAAAAACTGCAATTTTTTGAGGATTTTTTCCAAAAAGGTGGGTAAAATACATTGTAACAGTTCTTCCTCCAGCCCTATCCAAACATAACCATTTTTATTTATCATAAAATTCTATGACAAAAATTTTATGAATTATTGTAAAATTCCAAAGTACCGATTGAAAAAAGTAAACAGATTTTTAAAGTCTCTTTGGCTAAAAACTCCAAAAATAATTCGACTGCTTCGTGTTAGGGTAACCTATTTTATAAAAAAAAATCCCAATTTATTGGAATATAGATGTTAAAGATTTTGGAATTTAGATGTTAAAATATAAAATATTAAAAAATACTATTACCAATTGCTTATAAGCTCTCTGTGTTAGTATAAAATTATGTAAGGATATCGCAGTTTGTTCAGAACTTTTGTCAATTTAAATTCTATTCTTTATTTTCCAAAAAATCGTTTTATCGTGAATTTTCCAGTTTTAAAGGTAAATAATAACACTTTAAAAAAAAGTGCTATTTTTTTACGAACCATTAATCCAGAAGTCATACACTTTCCTCTAATACCAATTACTTAGTGGTAAAAAAATATAAAATTAGAGAAGACAGAAATTGTTCATGCTTCGCAAATAAATTTCTTATAATTGGGTTGTGAATCAGGAATAGTAAATATTGGATTTCTTGGAAACATAGCATTATCGTTTTTGTTATATCAGGTACATATATTAGGGATGTGAAGTCCAACACCTCAAAGTAACAGAAATTGATTTAAAGGATTTTCTTAAAATTTCAGCTAATTGGGCCTACAGTTTTCATAGTAATTAAAACAATTTAATTACAATATTTACCCAACGTTTCGTCGATTGTTTGTCGATTTTCTCAAGGGTTGTGTAAATAAACGTTATTAAGTTACATTAAATTACAATTAACATAAATCCAGGGAACATATAAACAATTTTGACAACCATTTAAACAAATAAACGACTTTTAACAATAAACATATCTTAACTAATGAAATTGTGTGAATGAGTATTATTTTTTTTGGAAATAAATAAAATATTCATTAAATTTTCAAAAATTTGCTAACATTATTTTAATTTTTTTATTTCTTCTTTGTTTATTCAGATACGGAAAACATACGATTTGTGTTTGCAGCTGTTAAGGATACGATTCTCCAATCAAATCTGAAAGAATATAATTTAGTCTAAACAGGCTTTAGGCAACAAAAGAACTAATTTTGTGATTTTATTGATTATGAATGAATTCCTTCTTTTTTTACTTAAAAAAAAGAAAATAAGTCAAAAGAAATTTAATAAAAAATTTCTTTACAAAAACCAACATCAAAACCGAAAAATATTAAAATGATAAAGAAAAAAATTGAAAATATACTAATTTAATAATTAAAAAAAAACAAACATTTTATAACGCTAATTATAACAAATTATATACTTTATATATATACAGATATATAAAAAATAATAATAAATTATTATATATAAAAAATATTGGTTCAAAATGCAAGAAAATAAAAATGTGAGTGTAAAAATAAATTATTTTAAAACAACAACAACAACAACAACAACAACAACAACTACTACTACTTACAAAAGAGAAAAATTCAAAGGAAACCCTGATGACACAAATTTTTTTATAAAACCACATTTTTATGAAGATCTTTATTGGTGGTACTACTATGACTAATTATAATTAATAAAACTTTAAAAATAAATATTTATATATATTTATATATAAAGTTAAATTACAAAATAGAAACAAAACACGCATACACATATAAACACAAACAAATATATAACTAATATATTATAATATAATTAATATAAATAAATAAACAAACAACAAATAAAACGGAAACAAAATCATAAATAAAAACCTACCGCATAAGTAAAAATTTTATAAAAAAATATAAATGAAAATAAAAAAATTATATAAATGAATTATAAACAAAACACTTCCTTTCCTTTTATATAACCAAAATTTCCACTTAATTTAAATTAAAAACAATTCAAAAACTCCTTGAAAGAAAAAAACTTTAATACAAAAATATATAAATGAAAAAACTATCTCCTTTATTTTATAAGTTTAAACTAAATATTTAAATAAATTAATAAAAAGAAAAAATCAAATACAAAAAAACAAACACCTGACAAAAAAGGTGAAAGCGGGTCAAATCGTTACCTTCATTGTTCAAGTGTTTGTGTATTAATAGCACAAAAACAAAATAAAATCTTAAACCAAAATTGTCTAATATTATCTAATCTTCCTATTTTTTTTTTTATTATACATGTGTATGTATTTTAATAACCAGTAGTGAAACATCATTTTTGTTATTTTTTCCAAATTCATTTACTTCTAACTTTGATTTATTTTTGAAATTAATTCAAAATCGTTTAAAACAAATAAGTGTTGCGCATGACAATATGTATTGGCCACAGTAAAAACAGAGTACTACTTCATCAACATTTTTTCATGACTTTTTTATACAAATTTTTTATGTATGTATTATGACAGCATTCCGCATGAAAAACTGAACAGGGTACCAGGCATAATTTAAAAATGTGTAAAATTGTATCTTCCAAATTATTTTAAAAATGTTTTGGGCCAAATTCATAACATAAAAATTATTATTTATTAAAGGTTGATAAGACAAATTTTCATACAAAATTTGTTTATTAAACCTTTCATAAACCTACAATATTTTTTTGTGAATATGGTCCTTAATGTTTAAGAAGAAAAAAGTGTTTTTACCTAATTCACAACTATTTGTTATAATTTTTCCCGAAATCCACTAAATTATAGGGTTATGCGTGAAACGAAAATTAATTGTTAAAACAGCAAAAATTAAAATTTTTATTGCAAGCAAGAAAAACGTCGAATAACTCAAATTTGAAAAGTGTATATTTCAACAATGGTATTTGTCATAAACAAAAATATGTGAACTTTTACTGAGTACCAATATTTATTCGTTTCATACAACTTTTATTTTTCAACTAATTTCAATTTTTGGTATCGACCAACCCCTCTGTGCATCGAGTGATTTAGGTCTTGCACTGGCTGATTGGCTTCTTCGAACACCTGTACTGCGGTATAATTATTTGTGATTGCATGAATCAGCTACGTGCATTAGTTTTGTTTATCGTGTATAATCTTGAAAATTTTAATCAATACATTGATGGAACACCATATATAACTCAAATTTTCACTTGAGAACTACCATTAAACTCAAGTTTTCACTAGAGGAGAACCATTAGACTCAATTTTTCACTGGAGAAGCACCATTAAACTCGATTTATTTTTAACAAGCTGAATTTGGGAATTATCACTTCCTATGCGTTGCAGAACCTGAAGGAGTCTCTTTGGTTACATACCTCTTCCATTTTATAGTGTTAAGAATAAAAAAAATAAAAGAAGTCAGAAATTATTAGGACTCCATTTTGATGATTGAATTTTGATGACGGAAAATTTTGCTACCGGTTTTTATTGCACACGAAAGAAATAAGTGGGTTTTTTTAACAAGATAAAGCACGCATGCACGTGAGATTCTAGAAAATTTTTGGTATACATCGAAATTTCCTATTTTAAGTCTTATTCAGAATGTCTGAGGAACACTTATTGAGCGATTATATAAAAATATTTAGGATAACTCTATAAACCAACTCAAAGAATGGATTTAACGAGAGTGACGTTCAATTGACCACGAAGTTATCAGTATGGATAACCGTATTAAGAAGCTTAACTTAGCTTAGGCAGCTTTGCTCGACTACATTTGCATCCTTTACTTTTTCTTTGAAATTATTTTATTTTTATAATTTTGTACAACTTTATACAGTTGTAATTTCTCATTCCTGTCGTAACTATAGCGCAAGGCGAAAATATTGGATTTCACGCTTCGATAAACGTTGTAACTTAGCAGCGTTCTGCAGGAACCACAAGTTATTTACGTTCTAAAGAAATTGGTTAGTTTTAATATGTTGCGCTATCCGTTGATGATGATTGCCAACTTCGTTTTTGTAGAAGTACGCGATAAAACAAAACAAACAGAAAAAATGGTGGTAATGGCGAATTCATTAAATTAGTCCATTGCAAAAAATATCAAACTATATTATAATGAATTATTATATATAATGAATTCGCCATTGCTACCACCTCCTTGTAAATGGATTCGTCCTAAACTAGTAAGTATTTATTTGTTTTTTTTATTTTTTTTTTTATTTTAAGTTTTTTTCCATATTAAATATTCTTGCTAGTCTAAGTGCCAGAATTATTTGATTTGCGTTAGTATCCGAAACTAATTATTATACGAGGTATGATAAAAAACTAACCGTTATTTTCAATTTTTTAATGTTGGTACACATGTCTGTTATTTATGTTGACAATATCAGCCATTTTGGATTATTAGTTTGTTTTTGACAGATAAAAAGGTTAGTCGTGTTTTGGTGTGCTCTTCGATTTTTTAAATGGATCAAAGAAACTGTATTAAGTTTTGTGTAAAAAATTAAATTAAATGTGCAAGGACATTTGAAATGTTGACTGTGGCGTTTGGCGAGTCTACTATGAGCAGAACACAAGTTCAATTGTGGTATAAACGGTTTTAAGGAAGGCCGAGAAGATGTCAATGACGATGCTCTTGGTCTTGGTCGCCCGAGCACGCCAACAACCGATGAAAACATTGAAGCAGTGAAGAAAATGATTTTGGATAATCGTCGAATCACTATTAGAGAGATTGCTGATGATGTTGGCATATCGTTCGGCTCATGCCAAGATTATTCCAAAATTGCTAAATTTTGAGCAAAAACAACGTCGCATGGACATCGCTCAGGAGATGTTGAACATCGTCAACGATGATCCAGATTTGCTCGAAAAGGTCATAACTGTCCTTGCACATTTAATTTCATTTTTTATTTTTATTTTTTCATTTCTTGAAATAGTAAAAAATCGAAGAGCACACCAAAATACGACTAACCTTTTTATCTGTCAAAAACAAACTGGCAATCCAAAATGGCTGATGTTGTCAACATAAATAACAGACATGTGCACCAACATTAAAAAAAAGCGAAAATCGAACATACGTACCCCACGAAAATTGAAAATAACGATTATTTTTTGATCATACCTCGTATACACTGCAGTAATGATTTTCCTATTTGTTTTTATTCTTATGTGGAAAGTTTTCAAGGTTTAACAAATTCTTCACAGCACTTGTTCAATAATTGTGTATTAACTCAACATTTTAAAAAGAGACAAAAAATTTTACATTTTCCACAACAGACCCGTCAAAACAATAGGAGATTTTTATAGCAGAGTAACAAACCCTCCATGTCGATTTTTTCGTAATAACACACACACACACTATTGTTTCATAAGTGAGATACACATGTAAAAGTGTTTTTACACGACGTGTGTTTGTCATATGACTTGTCAGTTTGATAACCCATATGTAATTTCATGTATTTGTCAAAATAGGCATTTTACATACGGTTTATAATTTTTGCTTTCAAACGTATATGTGTAATTACATCTGACATAACCTATAATATATAATTTTTCCGCCACACAGTTTTGTATTGCCAACCACAGCTGATGCAAAGATGGAAACGTAGTGCTTTTGCTACGCTTTTAGTTCTTTTGGTACCACAAAAAACCTAAAATAGCAAAATATCAAGTTGGCTTTACGGGATGTCAGATGCTTTGTCACATCAAAATAGAACACGTTCTAAATGAAAAATAACATATGTATTGTACACATGGAAAATACACATGTTATGTTTGAAAGGGTTCACACGACTTGTTTAGAATTTACACATGGAAAAGTGACAAGTCATATGACAAATACACGTCGTGTAAAACCACTTTAAGTAAATAATTCTTAAAAACTATTTCTCAAACTTCTCTTTAAAAGCAAGAAAGAATTGCTAATCCAAAGATGTTATTTTAGACTATGAAACTGTTCTTATTGTTTTATTTGTAAAAGAACAAAAGCAGTTGAAAAATGTATCCTGGGAATATACATGTTTTTTACAAGATATTTACTTTAAATATTTATTTTTTTCTTTTCAATTTGCCAAATGTTTTTAAATATTTGCTCAATGTTACCGTAACTTTTTTAAAAACAATAGAAAAATGCCCCTGTTTAAAGGAATATTTTAAATTTATAAAAGGTTTATAAAACAAATTTATTCAAATTTTTTATAGATATTTTAAAATGCTTTTAAATCATGCTTTTATAACCCTTTATTTTATGTAAATTAAAACAAAAACGAAAACAATAAATTTAAATATTTCTTTTGTTACACTTTCTTTTTGTAAATGTTTAAAAATCTTTTATTCTTAATATAAATTATATTCAAAACAATAATGATATAATAATTTATAATAAATATTTTTATTATTGTTTGATTAATTTTGTTGTAATTTTTGTTAAAATATTTTTTATTTGTGTCATATTTTTGCTTTTAAATTTAATTAAAAAAATATTAATAAAAATAAAGCAAATAGTAATGGAAAAAAATGAAATTAATTTATATGCGCACACTCATAGAACAAGAATAAAAAATAAACTAAATAAAATAATAAAAATAAAAAGTTAAATATAATATTTTCTTAATTATTTAGTTTTGATATGTTGTATTTTTATTATATCGTATTAACTTTTATTTTTAAATTTAAGTTCTACCCGATAGACTATAAACACCAACAAGTTAAACAAAAACCAACAGAATTGAAAACAAGTAAAAATGCTATATTCGGCCGTGCCGAATCTTTTATACCCTTCACCACGGTGATTTTATTTATACAGAAATGTACAGCATTATCCCTATTGTTGACTCTTTACATAAATTAAAATCATAAGTCATGAGAGAAAAAACTCATTATTCATACTTTAAAGCAGGGATCGCAAATAATGATTATTATTAGGGATATGCTACATGTACATGGAGTACACCATTGCAATCGTCTTTAAGGGGACTGTCCGTTCCTCCAATGATTTTTATTTTTTAAGTTTTATTGAAAAAAATCAAAAATAAAAATTATTTTTCGAGTTCTATTTTATTCTCAGACATCAATGATTACTTGTTGAGTTTTATTTTTCGCTTGGAAAATAAAAATTATTCTCCGAGTTTTATTTTCTGCTCAGAGAATAAAAATTATTGTCTGAGTTTTATTCTTTGCTCGCCATTTAATGATTGATGTTTAAGTTTTATTTTCTGATTGAAGAATAAAAATTACTTTCTAAGTTTTATATTTCACTTAGAAAATAAAAATTATTTCTTGAGTTTTAAATTTTACTTAAAAATAAAAATTAATGCTTTTGTTAATTTGGACATATGTAAGTATATAAATAGTACTTTTTGAAACTTTTTAACTAAAAAACATAGAAATTAGTTTAGTTGGCATTCTTTTGATATAGTAAATGTATAAAACTAGTGTTTGGTACTTTTTCTTCATTTCAATATTTGGGGGATAAAACGTGTACTTTGGTACTTTTTTGGAACTTTTTTACTGAAACACATAGAAATAATATTAGTATCGTTATTTGAGATAGGTTTTCAGTGAGATATGTGTTTCAGTAAAAAAGATCCAAAAATTGCTATTTATATACTTACATATATCCAAATTAACAAAAGAAAGAAATAATTTTTATTTTCCAAGCGAAATATAAAACTTGGAAAATAATCCTTATTTTCTAAGTGAAATATGAAACTCAGAAAGTAATTTTTATTCTTCAATCAGAAAATAAAACTTAAACATCAATCATTAAATGGCGAGCAAAGAATAAAACTCAGACAATAATTTTTATTCTCTGAGCAGAAAATAAAACTCAGAGAATAATTTTTATTCCCAAAGCAGAAAATAAAACTTATGTGTGGTTTCTGTATTACAGGCGAGCGGCTCGTCTAGAAAATTTGTATGAAAAGCACTCAATTTTTTGAGTGATTCCTATACAAATTTTTTAGACGAGTCGCTCGCCTGTAATACAGAAACCGCACATTAATACATAATCGTTATGTTATGCATTAAATAAAGCTCAGAGAATAATTTTTATTCTTTGAGTAGAAAATAAAAATCAAGAAATAATCATTAAAACCCAATTTTTAAAATAAAACTCATAATCATTACAATCTCTGCTTTAAAGAAATAGAAGACAGAGGCGACGCAGGTAAATAAAAACAAATTCCGTTTGCTACAATTTTCGCCATGTTGTCAGCTACTTAATGATATTGAAGACGACAGCTACATCGTAAACTCTGACATTGTTGTAGAAATACTTATTTTGCTTTTATAAAATTAAATAACTTTTTCAAAAAAGTATAAACATTTTCTCCAAAACTTTTTGTTGGTATATGAATTTGTAACTTACAATTTTGTGGCAAATTCTTTTGTTGAATCAAATAGCAATTAGCCTAAGTTGACGACAGCCACAAGGGTGGTCGTGTAGACATGTAGCTATGCAGGCTTAAAAATAATCGTTTACCTATAAACGTGTGTATTTTATTTTTGACAGTTTGTAGTCGGTATCGTGATGTTGAGTATATGTTAAATGCATCTAAGTTTTAAAACAGAGATCTCATCTATTTAAAAATCACACGCATTTAAAAAAATATGTTACTCTGTATACATACATACATATGTATGTACATACATACGTATGTATATTCTTAATATTAAAATATATTATGTTATAGACATGATTTTCATTTTCACAGAAATATTGAAATATTTTTTAAATTAATGAAAATTGTTTGTAAAAATATTTTTTTGAAAATTTTTTGGAAAATTTTTCTGTGGAAATATCGTTTTGAAAACGGTTTGTAAAGTTTTTTGTAAATGTAAAAAAAAAATTATTTTATTTTTAATTTTATTGAATTTTTTTACCAGTGGGTACCCTGTGGGTGAATTGGCTACCTATATGTGTATTGCTTTCTATAAAGGCCTTTAATAAAAATCAACGCAGAAAACCCCTACCAAACTAAACACAAACAAAAGTCGCCCCTCGCAGAGGGTTATTGACACACCAAAATCTGTATGCACTCCTTGCGATCTACCTGTCGCGGTCTAATATTTATTTGACAAAAAAAGCAAAAGAGAATCATTAATCCAAAAAAAATTAAAAAAAAACGTGAAAAGAATATAGGTGGGCGTGATTTTTTGGCCCGCAACTTCCAAAATAATGATCCGATGAAATGCAATACGAAAAATTTCTGCCTGACAGATTGGTGTGCTTAAATTTTTTGTATCTCTTCTGGTGCCTTGGCAAATGACATTTCAACCCGAACACGGACAGACGGACATCGCTTAATCAACTTGTCTATGTATAAGGATCCAGAATATATATACTTTATGGGGTCGGAAATGAATATTGTAGAAATTACACACGGAATGACAAACTTATGGCGTTTTCTTTTCTGACAAAAATGTTCCATATATTTTAAACTTATTAAATTTTCGTGTTCTTTTCTACAAAAAATATCAGAGTGTGAATAAACATTATGTTCTTTTCTAAATATGTCGCACCAAAACTAGGTAAATATGCTACATTTTTTACACTCAAATTTTATTAAGGGTGAGATATTGCCCTTTTTTGTAAATATATTTTTTTCATTGACAGCAAGAATTTCTTTTTGAATTAAAATTTTTATGTCAATAAATATTTTATTTTATACGTCACATAGGCATAAATGTTAAATGTAAAATCAGTTTGCTTTTGTGTTCTTTTGAAATCATAAAAAAGGTCACATTTATCAAGGGCTGGGTGATCCATAAAAAGTATTACCTATTAATAAGGCAAAATATTTTTTCAGAAAACAAAAAGCCATTATATATACCCTTTCCACCTGTGGTGAAGGGTATAAAAATTGCCTGGGCCTAAATTTAATTTAATTTATTGTTAATTTTTTAATTCTTCAGGGACCGCAAGTAATGACTATTTTTAAAATTTCATTTAATTAATCATTTTAAATGAGAAGTATCCTGCGATTTTAATGAGATGATGGATCACCCAGCCCTTGCAAAGTGTGACCTTTTTTATGATATCAAAAGAACACAAACACAAACTGATTTTATATTTAACATATATGTCTATGTGACGTATAAAATAATATAATTTTTCACATACAATTTTAAATTCAAAATAAAATTCTTGCCTTCATTCAAAAAAAAAAAATATTTATAAAAAATGGCAATATCTCACCCTGAATAAAAGTAGGGTAAAAATCTGTCATATTTACCCGGTTTTGGTGCGACATATTTATAAAAGAATGTTTATTTACACTCTGAAATGTTTTGTAAAAAAGAGCAAGGAAATTTAATAAGTGTAAAATATATACAACATTTTTGTCGAAAAAGAAAACGCCATAAGAAATACGTCCTTTTTACATTCCCATAAATAACCCATAACGATAGCAAAAGTTAAGAGCTTAAGGCCCATTATTATAACTTGCCTTTTGCTAAAGTTAGGATTTTGTTGGAACGATAAGTAGATTTTCGTTATAATAATGAGGATAATGCTCATTGCTATAACTTGTCCTTATAGTACGTGATAGTTAAAATTGGTTTTTAGCTTACTTTTAATAACGACAAACTATTTATCGCTCCAACAAAATCCTAACTTTAGCTATAAAGGCAAGTTATAATAATGGGCCTAAGTCGATTTGTATAATTTGTGTAATAATTGTGTAATTGTGGCTGACTTCCAAAATGTATCAATACATGTGCTACCGTATTTAAATCATGTTCATATGCAAATCTTCGAAACAATGCATCAAATTTAAAACTGATGCCTTGATTGCTTGTTTACTGCGTTACTATTACTTGTCGACGGCGTTTTGCAAGGGTATACCCGTACATTGTCAATGTTTTGTACTTCACTGATGCCGGTACAGTTGCATAATTATATTAAAAATGTAAAAGCTTTATAAGTATTAAAAATAATCGGCCATATTCCCGTTGGCGTTGTAGTTTGAAAACGAAATAAAAACTATAATTTGACTTCACCGTTGGCGTCAACGACATTCGTCGTAAATACATACATATATCGGTATTCTCTATTTTGAAACGAAGATAGAAACGACAATAAAACATTCGTGCTCTGTCGCCATCATTGTAGGCAACGAAATTCAAACGACTACAAGAAAAAAATTTAAAATGAAAAAAAGAACATTAAGGCAGTTTGAAATTTTAGTTTCTCAAATGGAAAAACATCCCGCTTATGCTAAGGATTTTCGAAAGGGTAGAAAACCCTAAAATTTAGTGATTTTTGAAGCGAAACTGCCGAGAAATTAAATCCGTTTGGTCCTTCAGTTCTTGATGGAGACGGTTGGCATTCGAAAGGGCATAAAACCCTAAAATTTTGTGATTTTTGAAGCGAAACTGCCGAGAAATTAAATCCGTTTGGTCCTCCAGTTCTTGATGGAGACGGTTGGCATAAAGTAAGTAAAACTAAATCAGGAGAAAATATCCATTAAATTTTTTTTTGAAATATATCAAGATAAAAAGGAAGCTCTGAATACAGAGCAACAGGGGAAGGCTGTTCTAAACAGGTACGATTTTCGCCATAAGAGGAAGCGCTGTGAAACCTATTAAAATTTGAGAAACAAATTAACCCGAAAGGAAACGTAGTGGTATTCGCTGACCCGATCGCTACTAATCGAGTTTCGTACTTAGAATCTGCGATGGAAAAAAATATTAACGTTCTATCGCAGCATCTTACGATGTATATTTGTATCCATTATTTAATCATCATCATCACTTGAACTTGAAAAATAAAATTCAGTACTCGCCATATTTTGTTAAAAATTACAAAGAAATAACAAACTTTTCAGAAATTTACAAAAATGTCTTAAATAATAACACAAAAAGTTGTTTTTGATTTCGACAACGTTTCTTCATCGTTTCAATATATTTCAAGAATACGAATTTAGGTACAAAACGATGTCAAAAACGACAACGACATAGAAACGACTATTCATATTAAAATGACAACGGGAATAGGGCCGAATATATAACTTCCATTAAAAAACAATTACAATCCATATAAGTAATACACACTATACTAAATAAATCCAACGACTGTTCATTCTTCAAAGTAAGTAAAACAAAAACAGTCGGCAGCAGAGTGTTTAATGAATGTTTAGTGGTGCAAAAAAAAAGCATACTTTCGGGGATCTTATTAATTTGCAAATTGTAAACCAGAAAACCAAATCAGAGTTTTAGGAAGAATATTAACATAGCCCAATAAAGTATGCTTGATTTTTTAAATATTCGCTGCTAATGCAGTTGTTGCCTGGTATTTTACAAAATCAAAAAAAACAAAAATCCGCATGGTGTGCGTGAATGTGTAGTAAAAATGGTTTTACGCGACGTGTATTTGTCATATGACTTGTCACTTTCCATGTGTAAATTCTAAACACATCGTGTGAACCCTTTAAAACATAACTTGTGTATTTTCCATGTGTACAATACATATGACATTTTTCATTTAGAACGTGTTCTATTTTGATGTGACAAAGCATCTGACATCCTGTAATGCCAAAAGCACTAAAAGCGTAGCAAATGCACTACGTTGCATCTTTGCATCAGCTGTGGTTGGCAATACAAAACTGTGTGGCGGAAAAATTATATATTATAGGTTATGTCAGATGTAATTACACATGTACGTTTGAAAGCAAAAATTATAAACCGTATGTAAAATGCCTATTTTGACAAATACATGAAATTACATATGGGTTATCAAACTGACAAGTCATATGACAAACACACGTCGTGTAAAACCACTTTAAGTAAAATAACAACGTTGGTCTCAAGCAGAAAGGCCCTAAATTCAAAAATTGTAACTATACAGGAGAAGGTAAAAAAATCATAGTAAAAAACTGTAAGATTCAAAAATGTAACGCAAAAACGTTTGCTTGTTAAACCGTTCCTGCAATAAATTTTTAGTGACGCGATGTACGAGTATTTGTGTAAAATGTATTGGAATCACAGAAAAAATCAATTTCGTAAAAAAATACGAGTTAAGGCCTTTATACTTGAGACCATCTATAAGCAAATATAAAACGAAAGTGCATTTAATGGTTTCTGAAAAGTGTGTTAGGATAAAAAATATTACATTTTTCTAAAAATATTTATTTACAAATGTTTTAAATAGCACAAACCTATAACTTAAGTACTAACGAAATTGTTTAAAACTAAAGACGACGTACTATTTCATTAATCACGATTATAGAGTTTTATGCGTCTGAAGATTTCAAGACAGTTTTTCAGAAATATAGCACTTTATGAAAAATCCAATGTTTAATAAATATTAATTTCCTCTTGTATCGCTTTGAAGTTTTTTTGGAATGGAATTTATGAATTACAAAGAACTTGCAGCATCTGGAATAATAGAGAACAAGAAAATTATGAAATATTTTAAAAAAAAGTACTAAAAACAGATAAAACTTTAAGAAGAATAGGTAAGCTCCAAGCGGGAAAATATGAAAACAATATTGAGTGGTGTTAGCAAGCTGAATATAAAATATGAGCTTTTCGAACAAGTGCGATAAACACTAAAGACCATGATTCACTATCATACTCAGTCCTATGATCTGTCCAAAATAGCATGTGTGCTAAAAAAGTATGATAGTGTAGATTAGAAATGTATGTGTGTGATAGACTTTTTGACAGGTCTGTATGATTTGATAATCTTTTGAAAAAAATCATAAAGTAGTATTTTTCCATGCGATCAGAGTTGCAAAATCTTTCTTTGTATGATAGTGTGGCATCTACAACGACATTTTGAAAGGATTTTTGAGTAGGGCGGAATACTGTCAGATTCTTTGGTGATTGATTCGTACGATTGTGTAGGATAGTGAATCCTGGCCTTAAGGAACTTGTATGAGTTAGCTGAAGAAGATAATATTAAAAGGAGTGATGTAATGAAGCAATGTATTGTTAGTGGAGAGCTACAGTCATACACAAAGCAAATCATTTTATTGTCAAACCCTATATATTACATAGAATAAGTTTAGCACCTGTTTAACCACAGCTCACTTGGGTCCAATCCGTTGATCCCTTCGTACACAGGGGCTGCTTGTCAGAATTAAATAAATTTAGTTTTGATTCGTCAGACCACAAAGTTTCTTCAAGTGAATTAAGAACAGTAAAATGTAGAAAGTGAGACTGGCTCTATTTTATGGAATACCACTGTACATATACAGCCACAATTAAGTTAAAACTGTCAATGACGTAAATATAAATAACGCTTTTTATGTTAAAGAATTATTTTAGTATGTTTTTATTTTTAATAGATTTTTTACTTATTTCAACGAAAGTGTTGTATGAAGCTTTAAATAAAGATGAAAAACAAAAAACAAGTGTAATTGAAATTAAAAAAAAAAAAAATATAATAAACAAAAATATTTTTTATAATATAATTATTAGCTTTTAAAAAGCTGAACAATAAACAAATAAAAAGAAATTGTTTAAAAATCCAAAATTTATAAAATTTAATTTAGTGCTTTTTGTTAAAAAAAATCAGTTATAACAAACCTTAAAAAATCTAAATTTTAAATAACTATTGCATTCTATTCCTTATCGGAATTGTTACTTGATATTGCTTTTACTGCTCTTTGATTCTTTTATGCAAATATTTTCTGCTTATTTTTATTGCATCTATGATTTTTAAACAGCTTATTTAAAAAAAAAAAGTTATATATGTTATGTTCTTTTACCCCCCGTTTTCATGTCTTAGCAAAAGTCAAACTTCATATTAAAAAAACATTATTTTTAATATTGGTTTCTTTATTATAAGAACTTAGACTTTTGTTAAGCCATGTAAATGACTAATGTAGACGTGGGGGTTAACTGCAAATGTTTACTGAGGGTTATTACCCCGTCTTTATTAGCCATGAACATGTCAAAACAAAAGTCAAACTTCATATAAAAAACAGCATTAAAAATAATTTTTTTTTCTACAAATTTTGACTTTTGTTAAGACATGTTGATGGCTAATAACCTAGTGTTTATACCTGACAAAAATTTGTCTTGATAAAAGTCAAACTTCATATAAAGAAAAATAATGTTTTTTTTATGAGGTTTGACTTTTATCACAACAAATTTTTATCAGGTATAGACACTAGGTAAAGCCAAGGGGTTACCCCCCGTCTCCATTAGACATTAACATTTGTTAACAAAAGTCAAACTTCATATAAAAAAAATATTTATTAATTTTAATATTTTTTTTATATGAAATTTGACGTGTTGATAACAAATGAAGACGGTGGTTTAGGACCAAAGACATGCAGTGTTGCTACTTGTTGCAATCAATTATTAATTTAAAAGCGCTGCTAATGCACTGTTGTAATTCAATTCCCTAAAGTTTTATAAATTTATGTATGCAAATAAAGTTGAAAAAAAAAATAAACTTTAAATATTTTTTTTTTTTATAAAATTTGTTTAATTCCGAATTTTTTTCCGTCCAGAAATTTTACATGCTTTAATTTTTCTTTCAAGTTATGCACAATATGCAAAGAGAATTTAAATCAATATATACTTTTTACGATTAAATACAAAATGTATTTAATTACTAGGGACCATTTTTACAAGTTCCTCCAAAAACGAATACATACATACTTACGTAATAAAAATCGCTTTAAATTTTTGCTGTTTTATTTGAAACTATAAAAAGAATTATTTTTCCTATTAAAAGAAAAAAGTTAATTAATTTCTCAAAATAAATGTGCATAATTTGAAAGTTAAAAAATAAATACGTTTTTTCTTTTAGCTAAACAACAAGGGCTCTCGTTTTAATCGAAAACAAAACAAAAAATATATTTGCATTATATGTGACTGCGCAAATAATAATAATATTTTTTTTGAAATAATTTTCAAATTATGTAATTATTTGCTTTCCAGATTTATAGAAAATCTTAAAACTAAAAATAAAACCATAATTAAATTAGTCATTTTTTTTTGAGAGAGCTCTTTTTTGAAAAATCAAAACTCATTTAGTATTAAACAACCTTTTTTTTTATAACAAACGATTAAAAACAAAAAATAACACATTTCTACAATTTCAATTTCTTAATATTTAACATTCAATTAAAATGAGCCAAAAATATTCTTTAGTTGAATGTTAACAGCTAGAAAAGGATATTCTAAGAAATGTTATTATTAAACGAAAGATAAAAATAATAATATTATAATTTTATACATAAAAAATTACCCACGTTAGAAAAAAAATCAAAAGAATAATGCATAAAAAATCGAAATCAATTTTATATAAATAAACGTTTAAATAAACTTCTGATTCAAACTACCAATTAAGCTTAAAAATCACCAAACATCAACCACTTCACTCATATAACTACATACATACTTGATACTACTTGATCATTATAAATATAACCAAATCTATATATACGATTCAAAAAAAAATCCGCATTATATACCTATAAATAAATTAAGTTTAAATCATTTATACATATATACACCAAAAAAAAAATCGATTACCACAAATCCCGAAAGATAACAAATAAAAATGCGTAAAATGCTAATTTAATAAGCTTAAATAAGTATTTTTTAAGAGGTAATTATAATAATAATTAAACTAATTTAAATATGACAAAAAAAAACAAAATACCAAAAATAAAACAAACATTCAATGATAATGAATGATTCATAATAAAAATAATAATAATATTAATAATAAATGTTTTATTTAAGGATATTTAATATATTAAATCCTTAACACTTACATTAATTATAAAAAATTAATAAATATAAATTAAATATTAATGTACACTTATTTAATAAGAAATATTTGAAAAATAAATACAAAATTCATAAAGTTCAACAAATAAATAACTAGTTCTGCAGGTAAGTTTAATAAATACAGTTTGT
Source organism: Phasia obesa (assembly GCA_949628195.1). NCBI lineage: Eukaryota > Metazoa > Arthropoda > Insecta > Diptera > Tachinidae > Phasia > Phasia obesa. The sequence goes on from OX451219.1 coordinate 112,153,600, forward strand.
CTGGAATGAGTTTACACATTGAAAATAAAACATAAGCAAAAACAAAAACAAAAACAAAAACAAATAAAAACAAGTAAAAGTGCTATGCTACCACGATATTTTATTTATACAGACATGTACAGCATTATCCATATTGTAAAGAAATAGAAGACAAATGAAAACAAATTCCGTTTGCTACAATTGTCGCCTTGTTGTCAGCTACTTAATGATATTGAAGCCGACAGCTACATCGTAAACTCTGACATTGTTGTAAAAGTACTTATTTTGCTTTTATAAAATTAAAAAACTTTTTCAAAAACTTTTAAATATTTCCTCCAAAACTTTTTGTTTGTATATGAATTTGTAATTTACAATTTTGTGACATTTTCTTTTGTTGAATAAAATATAAATTAGCCTAAGTTGACGACAACCACAACGGTGGTTGTGTAGCCATGTAGCTTTGCTGTTTTGTAAAAATAATTTTTTAAAAATTTTTTGTAAAATTTTATTCGAAAATTTTTTGGAAAATTTTTAAAAAAAAATTTTTTTTTGAATATTTTTCTGTAAAATATCTTTTTTAAAATGTTTTGTAAATTTTTTTGTAAAATTTTTTTTTGTAAATTTTTTTAAAAAAATTTTTCTTTAAATTTTATTGAAATTTTTTTTTGTTAAATTTAGGACCTTTCTGCAGTCTATATTGAGTTAGAATGGTCAGACTAAAGCAAAAAAAAAACCCTTACAAAAAAAAATTTCCTCATATTGACATATGGGGGGTCCTTTTAACTGCTCCTATTTATCAGTGGGTACCCTGTGGGTCCATTGGCTACCTCTATGTGTATTGCTTTCTATTAAGGTCACTAATACAAATCAAAGCAGAAAAACCCTACCAATCTAAAAACAAACAAAAATCGCCCCTCGCAGGGGGTTATTGATCCCCCGAGATCTGTATCCTTGCGATCTACCTGTCGCAGTCTGAGAAAAAAAGGCAAAACAGAATCATTAAAGCTGAAAAAAATTTAAAAAAAACCTGAAAAAATGTGAAAAAAATATAGGTGGGCGTGGTTTTTGGCCCGCAGCCTCCAAAGGAATGCCTGACTGTGCTTAAATTTTTTGTATCTCTTCTGGTGCCTTGACAAATGACATTACCACACTAACACGGACAGACGGACATCGCTTAATCAACTTCTCTATGTATAAGGATCCAGAATATATATACTTTATGGGGTCGGAAATGAATATTGTAGAAATTACACACGGAATGACAAACTTATATATACCCTTTCCACATGTGGTGAAGGGTATAAAAAAACACTGCTACATTCAGCCGCTCTTATATTATTATATACCAGTGTTGGGATCTCACAATGTTTCAATTGTACCATCCCAGTGCTAAAATTGTACCAAATCAGCATCAATTGTACCAATATTTGACATTAAGTAAAAAACAAGCAAAAGATACATACAGTAGCTCGGCATTAAAAGACGCTAATGTAAACTTTAATACTAGCGTATTTTAAAGTGACGATAATTGACCTTGATTCCTTGAATTTCTTTTTTGTGGAAATTTGTCAACGAAAATTAAAGCGTATACAAATTGTTAAGATAAAGGAAATCCCGCAATTCCTAAAATAATTACTAACAATCCCAAACTTCGAATTTTTAGGCTTTGCCCATAAAGTCCACTAGGATTCATGAAATACTATCAGCAATATTTGGGAATATCTTCTTTTTCAGATCCCTTTGGTATTTCAGAACATATAGGCTAATATCAAAATTTGGATGTAAAATAGAACAAATTGAAGGATATTCATATTCTACAAGGATCATCACCTTTATACGAAATTTGATTTAAAATATAAAATTTTTACATATTCCTTAAGAATTTATTTTAATGGCTCCCTAACTACGAAAAAAAAAAAACTTAAAAAAATGTACTAACTAAGCTCAGATACTCCTGTGCTATATCGATGTTAAATGTTTAATCAATCGGACTAGCCATTTACATATGGCTCTTTGCACCGTGCATCAAGTGCTTGAAACTTCACCAAAGTCAGCGGATCTTATTCCGATTAAGTATTCCGATTAAGTATATCTGGAAGAACAATTAAAAAATCATCTAATTACCAAAAATACCTTACGACTTCTCACTAGAAAGAATGGAAAAATATATCAGGCGAATTACCTATCACTTATACATAACAGGGTTAGCAGAGTAAATAATAAAAACCCTGAACATATGTAAGTCAAGAATGTTAAAATTTATGTGCTGTTTATGTAACCCAATTGAAAAAATCGTCTAGGAAATTTGTATGAAAAGCACTCAATTTTTTGAGTTATTCCTATACAAATTTTCTAGACGTTTTGTCAATTGGGTTACATAAATAGCACATTAGTCAGTTCTAGACAGGGTTGGAGAACTATGAAGTTAGAAAGGTAAAAATTGTTTTAATAAATAAAAAAAATTTATTGAATAAATTTTATATGAAATTGTACCATAAAAGCATAAAGTGTACCACTGATGTGTCGATTGTATCAAATTTGGTACAATTGTACCACAAATCTCAACACTGTTATATACCCTTCGCCATAAGGGTTGTCAGATTTTTATACCCTTTATCGCAGGTAGAAAGGGTATATATAACTTTGTTATTCCGTGTGTAATTTCTACAATATTAATTTCCGACCCCATAAAGTATATATATTCTGGATCCTTATAAATAGAGAAGTTGATTTAGCGATGACCGTCTGTCCGTCTATGTTCGGGTTGAAATCAACTTTACCAAGGCACCCGAAGAGATGCAGAAAATTTAAACACACCAATTTGCCAGGCATAGTTTCGAAAATTTCGCTTATGAAATTTAATTCGAGGCAGCGGCCAAAAAAACACGCCTACCTATATTTTTTTAGGTTGTTTTTACTTTTTTCGGTTGTAATGATTCTTTTTAGCTTTTTTTCTTAAATAAATATTATAACGCGACAAGTAGATCGCATGGAGTGCACACAGATCTCGGGGGATCAATAACTCCCTGCGAGGCGCGATATTTGTTTGTTTTTAGGTTGGAAGGGTTTTTCTGCTTTGATTTTTATTAAAGACCTTTATAGAAAGCAATATACATATAACGGACAGCCAATAAAAACGGGAAACTCGATAATGATTTTAGACCTGTGGTTTATTGGACAAACCTTATTAGAATTCTTCGTAGATTACAATTTTGATAACCGCTTGGTAAATTTTTTTAATACAGACGATTGACCCACTCTATTGCTTAAGGCTGTCGTTCATGCTCAGTCGTTCGTCAAAAATAGCATGTGTGCTAAAAAAGTATGATAGTGTGGATTAGAAAAGATTTGATAATCTTTTGAAAAAATTCATAAAATATTTTTTAGAGGAGAAGTAATTACAAAAATTTAATATCGCATGCCTTAATTCTGACTTTACATTTTTACGTCACTCGTGAAATACAAAAAAAGCGAGCGAAGATCATCAAACGATAATAATAATGTTGAAATTTACATAACTGACTTTAGCTTAGAACACCAATCGGCCGAGAGTCTTAAGTTATCATGAAAATATAATTTTAGTTAACAATGTTTTAACCACAACTGTATATAAAAGTTCTATTTTCATTTTATTCAAACTCTTAATAAAATTGCATTAATTATTAGTATTTAATGGTACACAGTGGGACAGAATCGAAATATTTTAAAAATGAATCAGTTCTTTTTAGCCAAGTATTTCTTTGTAAAAAAAAAAATTATAATGGCATAGACCTCTCAGGGTCGATGCTTCTAGACATTTCGGTTATGTAAACTTTAAAAACTATATATAGTTAGCGAGTTACACGAGTATGGATTTATTTCATCATATCATCAGTTTGTCAATAATTTGGTTCGGTTTTATTTAAAAATCTATACATATAACAGTTACATTTTTCCTATCTACCTCTTTGCATGTCTGTCTGTGTTCGCATCACGTAAAACAACTGGGTGAATTTTAATAAAATTTTGTAAGGATGTACCTTAGTATCTTGATTCAAATATTTTCTGCAAAAATATCTTATTTCCAATTAAAATGTCGAGCGACTTTTATTTTAAAATAATTTTATTTTTTGGTAAAATTTTTTTCGAATTGTAAGATTTTCTTTTGTTTATATATAAATTAAGAAGAAATATCTTTTTTCACAAATTCCCAAAAAATCTGACTAAACTTGTTGTTTTTGTAAAATTTTGTGTACGATATTTAAGGTTTGCGTATATGTAACTCGCTAACTAAAAAGTATAAGCAGCACAAAAGATCATATTTTCTTTAACCATATAAAAACTTAGATATCCTACCTTGAGAACCTACAGTGCATAATCTGAGAATCCTGGGGAATTGCGGGTAAATAAATTCTATGCCAATTTACAAATTTGTCCAGATTTTCAAAATAGTTTGACTCTGCCCCAATGTTGAGCGTTAACATAATGGTTGCAGAGTTCTGTTTTATAAGTTCAGGTGAAGAAATACTATTGTAGTTTTTTTAATGTTTGCAGGTGATGTATTATAATTTATTAATTTATTAATTTAATAAGCTATAATTTAAACCTTAATAATATTTTGCAATTTATAATTTAGTTGAACTATTGTCGTCGACTAAAGCGGTATTTAATTTTTAATATAAACTTTTTTGGTAAAGGATTATAAAAAATAAGGATTTTGAATACAATTTAATTTAAGTTCAATACGGAAATTAGTTTAAAAAAATATCCTGAAAATTATTCAAAAAATGTACAAAAGATAGTATAAAATTATGCGCAAAAGGGATAAAAATTTTTTAAGTTGAGCTCAAAATATTCTCTCTATTTCGAGGAAAAAAGCTAAAAAGTTAATACGGTTAATAAGGAAATAAAATATCCTGAAAAAATATTAAAAAAATTTAAAAAAGATAGTATAAAATAATGTGCAATAAGGAATATAATTTTCTTTTAAATTCAACTCAAAATATTTACTATATTTCGGAGAAAAAAAAAATTAAAAAGTAAAAATAATATATAGCCAGCTATACCTTTGGAACGATTGCAATAATGATAATTTATAAAAAGTTTCAAAAATGTCCGTATTTATTTTTGACAAACCTAATAAAAACCTAATAAAAATGAGCTTTCGTAATATATGTATATACAATTTTGGGCATATTTAGAAATGCATCACTGTTCTGTAACTAGTGTCCAGTGCGTTTGTAAAATTTACAATAAAGTAGATCGATCATGTACAAGTAAATGTTACGTAAGGATCAATGAAAGAGCGAGCACCCATATGCTTCGCAACACAAACCTAATTTAAAACTGATGTATCCATTAATAACAAACGGTGTGGTTTTTGAGAATCAACTAAGATACAAGGGATGACTGAGTCCTCAGCCTTTAGGTATAATTTTTTTAATTGGGGTTGGATCTAGGGATAAACCTTCATGTCCAAAATGTATCAGTTTTAGACATAATTGAAGAAAGTGGGAGGTTACTGCGTATTTCTATTCGAAAGAAAATATACAAATACAAACCCACCTGTTTTCGAGATATAACTATAAACTATGTAGTACCGCATGCTCCATTTTTTACAGAGCCATTTGAAGAAAATTCAACTTCTAGGTTTAGAAATAGATCATTATATGTATCAGTATTAACTTATAAATCTCGTGCTACAAAATCCGTGTTGCCCCATGTAATTGATGCATACCATTATTTTTATCTGTTAAGTGCTTCAAACAATAGTACATATTAACAACTTTTGACACAGTATGTAAATTACAAAAATCAAATATACATACATACATACATACATATATAATGTGTAAATGAGCTCCAAAAATATTTCCCAAAGCAAATTAAAATCGACTCTATGAATAATAGCCAAAGATAGAAGTAAATAATCGCTTAAAGCTGCTTTTTAAAATGATTTGATTGTTTACTAGCTCTTTCTAATTTAAAGAATCTTAAAATTTGGAGTCCACAAAAACGCCCAACAACGCATTAAACTGGCAAAATAGTTCTCAGCCTTTGGCTGGATATCAATATTTTAAGGTTTGTCCAAACCCGAATTTTCTTGCTAAAGTTTAGAAAGCTTTAAACTTAAAATGAGGGTAGATTAGAGCTAAAACTGAGTATGCAACAAATCATATGTTATTAAGCGCTGAGAGCGCCTAATTATTAGAATTGCCAACAATTGCGAATAGGATTGTCAGGTATCAAAAGTCAAATAACTGAACAATGAAAAAAAATTCACCTGGATTTTGAAAAAATATAACTGGATAATTTAAAAATGCACTAATAGTTGAAAAAAAAGCAAACTTTTATTAAAATTGTTCTTTGCAAAAAAAAAAACAAATCTGATCTGGCCTACACTCAACTTTACCATACATAAAGAATAAAAGTTTAAAGTATATTCGAATCGAAATAATAATTATTTTCGGTTTGGGGTGTTAAATAAACTACCCCTCAAACGGTCAAACGTGTTGACTTGTAGAGCGTTCACAAAAATACAGACCCACGAAAATAGTACAAATGGATTCAGAAGACCTTAAAACGTAAAGATCCGTTGAAAGCCCGACATCGATTTTTTCACGATTACTACATACATAAGAACCTCTTGTGAGTTTAAATTATTTTTAATACTAAGACTTTTAACAAAGAGCATTGTTAATTGATATGGAAAGAACAAATAAGATCCATTTATATAGATTTCTACTTTTTATCAAATGGAATTTTTCTTTTGGCAAATTAATAAAGGATTCTCGCAGGCAGCAGAAGCCAGTGTACAAAATGTCGTTGTCAATTACATTTGATATTTCTAAAACTTTTCGAAGCTATGATAAGTTATCCCATTAATCAACATTTTGTTGTAAAGTGACTCATCTCCTAAATAATATCGTTGCTCCAAGTAATTAAAAAAAAAATTAAATTAAATAAATTGTTTTTTAACTTAACAAATTGTATTTTAGATTTCTTGAAACCTTATCATTTCACTGAACAATCAAGGACATCTGGCAACCCTACTTACGAAACTTAAGTCATACATGTGTAGTTTGGTGTAAAAACAGTGAAACAGGCTATAATAAAAAACAAATATTATTTAAAAGAATCACGTAAAAACTACTTTTTACTGCAGAAAACAAGCGTTTTTTTTAAACTATGAAGATTTTGCGACTGGCCGACTATTGGAACGATTATCTATAATGAGGCCAAGTCAATGTTATATTTTTACAACAAGAGTATGGTGCAATTTTCATATGTAGACCTATATATGTTTATCAGAGAGAACAAATAAATTTTAATTATATCGCGATAACGACTCGAAATACAAGTAGTATGTAGCACTTATGCAGATACTCTATACCAGTGTTCGGATCTGCTAATGTTTAAAATGTAGCGCCCAATGATAAAATTGTACCAATTCGGCAACAATTGTACCAAAATTATGTATAGAAAACAAGACAGCAGATCGACATCAAAACAGTAAGTGACATTGATTCTTTGAGCAAATATTTTGCCAAAATACTTACCTCACTTCATAAGCACTAGGTTTACAATGTTAGGATCAGGTTACTCTACAATTGCCAACAAGTGCTTGAAGTGAGGGATCTTAATCCATTAAAGTCTGCCTGAAGTTATTTGGAAAATTATATACAGAGTCACCTAATTACAAAAAGAGACCTTCCTCACAAGAAAGGATAGAAAAATAAATCGGTACCTCTGACAAAAAACGTTCAAAGGCTGTTATTCAGCAAAAATGCCTAGAAACTAAATTAACTCTTACTTTTACATAAAAGAATTACTTAAGTAAATACTAAAAATCCTCTACAAAAATCTGAATTTAGTTAGTTTTGGACATGGTTAGAGAATGATAAAAGTATAAATATTTATTATTGTAAGAAAAAGTAAAAAAAAATATTTATTAAATAAAAAAATATATTGAATAAATGTTATAATTAATTGTACCAAAAAAGCATGAAGTGTATTAGTGAACCACTGATGTGTCGATTGTTCCAAATTTGGTACAATTGTACTACAAATCCCAACACTGCTCCATACCTGCAACAAAGTTATAGAGATATAAAGTATAGGTTTTTATACAATTACAACATATAGACCTCGTTGATTACACCATTTTGTAAATTGAAAAAATTTAAATTCACAAAATCTAAAATAGTAACAAAAAAATGGGTTTTTAAATTTTTCCAAAGTTTGTTCCGCATAATAGCACTGTTATACGTATGAATTTCGAAAGCTTATATTAATTGTGTTGCTACTAAAGAATAAGGTTAAAATTTTTCTGGTCACAGTCTGTTTTTAAACTTAAATTTAATTTGAAACTAAAAAGAATTAACCGAGAACTTTTTCTTTATGTTTAATGCAGAAACCCCTAAAAGAGGTACTAGGCTGGGCATAAAATTGATCTAATTGCAAAGCATTGCTTATTAAGTCAAGGAAATTAACAATGTTGATAGCAGAATTTTATAAGAATAAAGAACTATTTATAACTGGTGGCACAGGTAAGTCTTACTGCAGTGAAATTTTAATTTTTTCAATTTAAAATCTGATATTTTAAACAGTTGCAATAAAGTAGAGCAAATGAGATGTAGGTATTATGTTTTAGTATATTTGTTTTAGCAACATGCAGCAATAATAGGGAATATTCATTAGCAAAATAAAAGGAGTCGGACTCACACACGTAGAACCGTATACATGGTATAATATTTTACTTTCAAAATCGCCTAAATTGTTTAAATTTTCCTATTTGCCATAACCCTTATAAAGCAAATAGGGCACCACAACATATGGTAAAAAACTACTTATAGTTTTATATATTTACATTCTATTTTGTTTTTATAATAAGTTTGTGGCGTTATTTTTCCTTTATTTACCACTCTATTGCCAGTGTCTCTATAACAAAAAAACAGACGTGATAGGTGTTTTTCAGTTTCATTTTCGGATTCAGCAGGTAAAAGTAAATAGGAATAAGTAATAGTTATTCATGTTACATGAAAAAATATTTTTTTTGTAGACCTGTGTTATTAGGAATGGACTTATTCCACTTTCAAAAGAAATAATTGTGCGATAGCATTGTACAGCAAAACTCTTTTTGTTTATTTTATGTCAAAATAGTACTCTATTAAAATTGTGATTGCAACAATGGAGAGAATGTGTCTATAGCTCATTAAAATTACCGTTAACTCAGTGGACTTATACCACTTAAAAAAAACAGCTCATATGTACTTAAAAAGAGGTACATATACTATTCAATAATTAACTAAATGATGAACCGTATACATCGTACAATATTTTACTTTCAAATTGTTTAAAAAATTGTTTAAATTTTTCTATTTGCCATAACCCGTATAAAGCAAATAGGGCACCACAACATATGGGAAAAAATTACTTATAGTTTTATATATTTATATATGGCCTCTCATCTGGCAACATTGCCTTGAGTTGTAAACAACGTGTTATTTTTTGCTCGTGTGTGATTTTTCTTTAAAATTTAATTTTTCCTTTAAATCGCTTCCAATATGGCTAGCCAGAAGCGAGAATACTTTGGGAATAGTCCCAAATTTAAGACGATAAGGATTGATCCTGGCCCTAGTAACAGGTTTCATTTGCTAGCAAATGAAGAAGAAGAGGCAAGAGCCGTCAAAGAAAGGGTTCCACCAATAGTGGTAGACTCGTGTCACAGTTTCTCAAAAGTTTGGGAAATACTTGGTGAGGAGTACTTCTTCAAGAGAATGACAATTGGAACTAAGGTTACATGCAATACAATGGTCCTGTATGAAGCTGCGTTAAAAAAGCTGAGTGAACTGAAGTACAGTTTTTATACACACGAAATTAAAGACGTAAAGCACTTTAAGTTAGTGTTATTTGGTTTGCCAAGAACAGACGCAAAACTTTTAAAGGAGGAATTGATTAAAATGCACAACATAAACCCAGTAAGTGTCAAAGAAATCGTAACCAAAAGGACTACAGCTGATGACGCTATATACTTGATTGAGTTTAACAAACAAGAAGTGTCAAAAAATGATATTATGAAAATAAAGTACTTTTGCAATATTGCTGTTTACTGGAGAAGACCTCTTAAAGGGAATAAAGGGCCTACGCAATGTACGAAGTGCTCTATGTACGGACATGGAGCTAAAAACTGCAATAGAGTTATCGTCTGCGCAGTTTGTGCTGGCAATCACGACCAGACTGAGTGTGTATTGGCCAAAAACACTCAAGGGAGTAATGTTGTTTATAAATGCCACAACTGTAGCCAAAAGAACTTAAGAAACTCGAATCACAGGTCCGACGATCCTAAATGCCCTTGCCGTAAAGATTATTTAGAAATGCGCCTACGATTAACTTCTAAGTCTAGACCTAATTTCAACAAGTCGAGAATTAATCATGTGTATGATGAGACTGAGTTCCCACACCTGTCAAGTCAGAGTCAACCAACTGATTCACGAGAGCACACCTTCCAAAGGAAAAGTTTGTACTCTGAGGTTTCGAAAAACAGACCCCGCGACAGCAACAACGATGATGACTTATCTAACGAGAGACTGTTAGAAATCTTCTTTAGTGCTGTGGATGCACTAGAAAAATGTCGAAATAAATTTGACAAATTAAGAGTGCTTGGCATGATGCTCAAGCATGCTATATAAAATCATGGGTAGTCAAAATGTATACGTTATGCACTGGAATGCTCAAGACATAACAACTGAGTCAGCAGCTGCACAGCTCGAAAAAGTTCTCCATGAGAAAAATATTGATATTTTACTTCTTAACGAAACGTTCCTGAAGCCGTATCATAGGTTAAAATTTGGAGGCTACAAAATATACAGAGAAGACCGTCAAACACATGGTGGGGGTGTGCTTATAGCGGTTAAAAATTACATAGATCATAAGTTGTTACCAAAGATTAAAACAATAACCATAGAAAATATCTCTGTGGAAGTTAAAATAAGTGGACGTCCCGTAAGTTTTATCTCTGCTTATAATCCAGTTTACACTTCTAATTTTAAAACTGACTTAGAACTTCTTACCAATTCGTTTAGTGACTATTTTATTTTTGGTGATTTGAATGCACAACATGTGAGTTGGAATTGTATTTCAAACAATTCAGCTGGCAAAGAACTGTACAGACATCACTTAAGTTCAAGTTATTATGTATATCATCCGGATACACATACTAGATTCGGCCAAAATATAATTCCAGTCCAACCATCCACGGTTGATATTTTACTTACTAACTCTAACATTTCATTTTCGCAGTTACAGTCACATCCAAATATTTTACAGTCTGATCACACCCCAATATCTTGTTACATTTTTGGAACACCACAAAATCACTTTGTTACAGTTCCGTTGTATAATCAGGCTGATTGGCCAGCAATTAAATACTGGGTCGAGAATGAAATTAAGAATCATAATATCGGACAAATAGAGCTTAACAATATAAACCTAGATTCGTCATTAAATAAATTAGTTAGTATAGTTAAAGAAGCCTTTTCCAAGATTCCAATTGGCCAGAAAAATCCTTGGCAGAGGGAAATTTCAAATACGTCTAAAATGCTGATTACTCAGAGGAACAAGTATAACCGTAAACTTAAAAGATGTAGAGATCCTAGTTACAGAACTCAACTAATCAGCATTTTAAAACAGTTGAATCAATTAATTGATTTTCATTTGAAAAGGGATAGAAATGAAGCGTGGGCTAAATTCATTTCCAAACTGCCTTCCGGCTCTAAAAAGTTTTGGAAACTAACAAAAGCTTTAAAAGGTAGAAATTCTGCAATCCCCGATCTAAATATAAATGGGGAATTTTTAAGTACCGGTGAAGCAAAAGCAAATGCCATTGCGGAAGTTTTTAGATGCAACAATAATATCACCAACAACAATTCATCACCTTTAGATAATGTGGTTCTAAATTATGTGCAGGAACTTAACAATGTAAATCTCGCTGACAGTGACAATTTTGAATTCACAGATGCAGTAGAGGTAAAGACATTTGTTTTTTGTTTAAAAAATAACAAAGCCCCAGGTTTAGACGGAATTAACATCATTATTTTAAAAAATATGCCCGATTACTTTTTTGAAACTTTGAGCAAACTATTTAATTACTGCTTGAGAAATGGTCATTTACCCATGATATTTAAAAAGGCCAGAGTTATACCTATTTTCAAAACTGGAAAAGATCCTAAATTGCCTTCCAGCTATAGGCCAATAAGCATTTTGAGCTTGTTGGATAAAGTCTTTGAAAAAATAATCCACAAAAGAATCGTAGAGTTCTCAGAACAGAATAACATTATACATCAGCAGCAGTTTGGATTCCGAAGAGAGCACTCTACGGTACATCAAATCAAACGAGTGGTTAATATTATTGAGAATAATAAAAGAAATCGTAGAAGTACAGGTATTATATTTCTTGACATTGAAAAGGCTTTCGATACAGTATGGCATAATGGCCTATTGTATAAACTTAACTCTTTTAGTTTTCCTTTATATTTACAAAAAATCATACAAAGCTTTTTAGACCAACGTTCATTTGTAGTTTTAGTGGAGCGCATCTCATCAGATGAAAAACATATACTCGCAGGTCTACCGCAAGGTTCCGTTTTGTCACCTACGCTTTATTCGTTATATACGTCAGATATCACTCTACGCAGGAATCAGGAAACAGCATTTTATGCAGACGATAGTGCTTTCATTTGCAGCGGTAAGGTATCTAATTCATTAGTTAGGAAAATGCAAGAGAGCTTAAATTCAAGCCAAAAATATTTTAATAAATGGAAAATAAAGGTCAATGATGATAAAACACAGGCCATTATTTTTCCATATAATAAGTCGCCAAAACGCATACCTTCTCAATCTATGTTGTGCCGTGGGAATGTTATACCTATAAAGTCAGAAATCAAGTATTTGGGCATTATAATGGATAAAAAACTAACATTTAAGCAACATGTCAACCAAATTTGTGAAAAAGCTATAAAGTGTGGTCGGGCATTGTTTCCCATACTCAACAGAAGATCTAAATTGAATATGAAAAACAAAATATTGTTATATAAAATGTGCATTCGACCAATTATGAGTTACAGCTGTCAAGTATGGTTTCATAAAACTGCGAAAACTCATACCAAAAAGCTTCAGATTATACAAAACAAGAATTTGAAAATAATTCATAATCTTCCTCGTAGGTATCCGACAAATTTACTTCACAGTAACTTTGGACACAAGATGATAAACGATTTCACTAGAGAACTGACACTGACATTTAATGAAAAATGCAGACTGTCAAACTTTGAATCAATAAGGAATTTACAAGGTAATCACTAAGATTCGTTCGTTAAGAATGAATGTATTAGTGATTATCCAAACAAATTTCTTTATAACTTCCATAGAGATCAAAAAAGGTTTTTTGAGCTATTTTCCTTAAGGATGTATATTTATTGTTATTAGTTTTGTAAATTTAATTATAAGACTCTTATTGTTGTAGTACTTATAGTAAAATCTCATACCTCTGTACCTTTTATATTTTAAACTTGTAAATAAAGACTTAAAAAAAAAAAAAAAAAAAAATATATATGGCCTCTGCCCATTTTGTTTCATGATAAGTGCGCTCTCAGTTCGTGCAACAATTTAAAATCAAGGCTGTTGCAATATCAAAACCCTAAATTTTATGAGTTAAAAATAAATGGGTTAAAATATTTACATAAATGCACTCTATATATTTTATTATCTAGTGAAAAATATGTGCATAAAATTATTTGCTTTTTAAAGTTAATTGAAAAAAGAAACAAACAAAATACGCATTTCAATGTACATGAAAAATATGAATACTGAGGTTATCAATATGTACATATATAATTAATACTAAAAGAAGTCACAAGGTAAGCATTGTTTTTTTTTTTGTCAAAAAAATTTCTTTACTACCAAGCCATGGTATAATAATACAGGTATATATATGCAAGGCGAATTCAAAAAAACTAAGCAATCTGTTTTTGCCCGACTGTGTCAAAATATTTTATGAAAATATAAATAACATGAGCTGACTTCTATGAAAAATTATTTGTTATAATAAAAGTAATTAAACATTATAATAAAAAATAAAATTGATTAACTTTAAATAACTAAAGTAAATTATATGTAAAAGGAAGCATTTTTAAGAAAATATAATAGTATAAAAAGAGCTTAGATATTTCTTTAACTTAAGTAATGATATTTAATATAAAAGTCAAAATTTTGAAAGATCAATCTCCAATAATTCATTTTGATCAATATTAAAATTGCTTAAATTCAGTTTTTAAAGTTATTCTGGTTGGTCACCTGTACAAGCCATAGTATAAAGATAACTAAGGCACAATGCCATTATTCTATAGAGCCTTACATGATTGCTGAGTACGTTTCGCCTTCGATAAGGGACTCTGCAGGTATAGGAAGGAAACTTAAATAAATATGCAGTACTTGTAAACTAAATCTAACGTGCCTAAAGCCAATATAGTAAGGAATTGAGTGGGCTGCATATGGCTCTAGCAGCAGCATCAAATCCTGCTGACCATGTTATTTTAATAACAAATTTCCGCCTACGAAAACTGATTTAAATTTAGTTGCAAATTTTTAGTTAAAAACATACATATTTTCCTTTTGTTTAAGTAAACATTGCAAGTTAAATAAAGGATTTAATTAAACACAGCAATTAGTTCACAATACACTCAGTAATATAAAAAAAACTGTATTTTGTTTTTGTTGAAATTATTACTGATTTTTAAGTGCGCGAACAGAGTTTTATACAAGGTTTGACATTTTCAGATAAGCAAATTTAAACAGCTGTTCTAACAGTTTTACCTGTATTATTATGCCATGTGCCAAGCCATATTTATTCAGATATATGCAAAGCATATTTAATAAGATTGCCTTTCAGGGGTGCACAAATATTTAGGAGAAAATTGATGTTTTGTTTAAATTGACGGCTATTGAAGACGGGGTGTTAAATACACTACTCATAGTTATACATATGTATGTATGTATGTACATATCAGCCTGTCTCTCGATGTCGCTAGAATTCGTTCGTTCGCACAATTATGTACATTTAAAACAATTTAAAAAAATTAGTTTGTTTTAAATGTAATTGTGCGAATGAACGATCTCTTGCCATATTGTGGGACAGGCACATCTGAATTTGCTTAGATCTTTAATATACTCGTACATACATACATACTACCGGTGATCTCAAGTAGAAAGGTCTTTACGAAATTGAGTTTTTCAGTGATTTCAATACATTTCACACAAATACTCCTCGTCACAAAAATGTATTGTAATAGTGTAAAAATTACGATTTTACAAGCAAACGCTTTTGTAAAATTACAGTTTCTATTGTATTTGAACCTACTCCTGTAAAATTACAGGTAACCCTCCTACAACGCGCTACTTTTATAACGCGATTTCGCTCCAACGCGATTCGCAAAATTCTGAATTTTTCTATAACGACTCTTACAACGCAAGTTTTTTAAAAAATTTATTAATTTTACCACTGTGAACAATGACAAAAGCGGTGTCTCCGCTTTTTTTGTGATTACGTTTGCTCTTATTATTGTACGTTACGATTTTTATTAAAAAAAAAGCATTTCCCCGTAAATAAATATTCAAAAGGCTTTTTGGAACCTTACACACCGATATAGAAAATAAAATTTTTTACTAAAAAGTATCGAGAAAGTATTAAATATGGGTAAGCAATTAAAGAATATTTCAGAAAAAGATTCTTTAAGGGATAGAGCAGAAACATTTAAACGAACTCTTCAATATAACTTATCTGCCTATCTGCATACAGACTTCAATATAACATTTTTTAAATCCAGTAATCGTCGAAAGGTTACCTGAATCTGAAAGTTAATCAGGCTCAGATTTTGAATTAGCACGACCCCTAACAAAACGTTCGAGACAGATTTAAATCATACTAAGTGATGAAGAGGAGTAAGATTTTTAAAAAAGTTGTCGTTTTATTATTTATTCAATTTGATATGTTAAGTAGATTTAAAAATCCATTTTTATTTTGTTTTTGTTTAGATAAATCAAGTGTTATCAAATTATGTTGTTATGACTTACTAAATAAATACAAAAATATATTAAGTACACATCTTATAAAAACCAATTTTCCAATTTGGAATCAAACTCTGAACTTTTGTATGAAGTTAATGTTTCCTATAATCAAGAGCCCCAACGCAAACCCTTAAGGGTTTGTGAGCACATACACAATCTCAACCAGAATCTCACAAGGAGAACAAAACATGTAACAATTTTAAATCAGTAGCATACCATCTTTCAACAAGGTAGGTTTGTTTCACTTTGCTAAATATTTAGCAAACCAATGCATTTTCATTATAACCACTTTTTTTGGTTGGGGGCCTTTGCCTATAACGCGATTTCTTACAACACGGAAAATTTTAGGAACCCATCTACCGCGTTGTAGGAAGTTTACCTGTACAATTTTTTGAGTTAGGGCTTTTCTATTTGAGACCAACGATTATTTTCTGTGATATTATTTTAATGCGTCCATTATATTCTTAGGTTATTTAGGTAAAAGTTTAATTGAAAAATTACTGCGAGATTGTCCGGATTTGTCAAAAATATATTTACTGATGCGAGAAAAGAAAAATAAAACTCCATGGGAGCGCTTGAAAGATTTTTCAAATGATTTAGTCTTTGAGCGTTTGCACCGCGAGCAACCAAAGGCATTCGAAAAGATTATTCCCATCTACGGAGACTGTTGTAAACTTGGTTTGGGCATAACTTCAAACGATTTAGAACGTTTGAAAAATGTGAGCATTATAATACACAGTGCAGCCAATGTTAGGTAAGTTTAGTACGACTAAAATTTTTCAATAACCTTTTTCTCACATTTTATTTTTATACATTGTATATTGCTTTTTTGTTTTAAGATTTGATAGCGATTTAAGCAGTGCTATTTTAATGAATACTAGAGGCACCTATGAGATATTGAAACTAGCAGTCACTCTAAAAAATTTGATAGCATTCATTCATGTTTCAACGGCCTACGTAAGTCCTTTTCAGTCGTGTATTAAAGAGCAGGTAAGAGCGATTAAATAATACCTACCTCAATGGTTTCTTTTAATTATTTTATTGTAAACTAAGATTTATGAAGCTCCAGTTGATTGGCGCTCAGCTATAAAAATTGCTGAAACTTTTGATGCTGAGACCTTTGAAATTTTGAAAACAAAGTAAGCCATTATAAAAATATATATAATATTCGTTTAATATACAACGCTCTTGTATTTGTTATTCAGTATTATATTGCAATACAAGAGTTTTAACTTGTTGACAATTTTTATTAATAATATGACACAACCTTAAATTTTTGTTTTATAACTGATTTCTTCTTAAAAATGAAAATAGATACTCAGACAGCGTTTACACTATGCATTTTTCTTTTAGTTTTACTTTGTTGGCGAGAGTTGGACCCACACTTGCATGCACTTATAATTCCTTTTGTATTTCCACAAATAAATTTTTAGTTGGAACGAGAAAAAGAAAATTGGCAGCAAGAAACTTGCATTTTTTCTTTTGCGTTTACACAAACGAACTTGTTGTCGGCAACATTTTATTATTATTGAAGCAAATTTCAAATGTCAACAAAGTGTGTCGCCGACTACCGTACACAAAAACAATGTTCTTTTTCCCACCCCTAATGTGCAACAAACTAAATGTTTTCGTGTCTAAACTCAGACTTAATGTTCGAAATTCAAATATATTTCATCCTAAGCCTATGTTCAGACGACGTGTAAAACTTAGTGTTCTATTGGGATGTTTTCCTCCAAGGCCTGAATCGAAGCGGGGTTGTCCGCTTAAACTTTAGACTTTACATATCCCCACAGGAAAAAGTCTAACGGTGTGATATCACACGATCTTGGTGGCCAATCGACCGGCCCAAAACGTGAAATTATGTACTGACAGAAATGTTCTCTCAATAAATCCATTGATTGATGCGATGTATGCGAAGTGGCGCCGTCTTGCTGAAACGAAATGTCGCCGAGATCACGAGCTTCAATTTCAGGCATCAAATAGTCGGTCACCATTAACGGTTACGTTTGCACCGACATCATTTTTAAAGAAATATGGACCTATGATTCCACCGGCCCACAAACCACAACAAACCGTTGATTTTTTCTGAATGAAGTGGCAGCTCTTGAATCTTTTCAGGCTGCTCTTCGTCCCAAATGTTGCAATTTTGTTTGTTTACATACCCAATGAACCAGAAAGGGGCCTCATCGCTAAACAAAATTTGGCTTAAAAACGTCGGATCTTTTTGGAACTTTTCAAGAGCCCATAGAGCGAAGCGATACAGGCTTAAGTCTTTCCATTATGAAATGCCAAACAATACTAAACAAAAATAACATGACAGCATGACTAGACTCACACGTGATCTGTCAAAAAAAAGCTATTGAAAAAAGTACCTCAAAATGGATGACCCTTTACAAAATGTAAATGATGATAGTAAAAAGCATAAGGTGCTTTCTAATATAACTTGGATTTCTTTTAAAATCTTGGTATTCAATAAGCGGACATTGTGTATTAGATAATTGGTTCCAGTATTTAAAGCATTCACTTTCTTTTTTATCTGATGTATAAGAAAGTTATTAATTCTGTGGCAATAAGGAATAAGTGCTTAAGTCGACTTAAGCAAAATTTGAGTTACTGGCACCTTTGAAATCTACGTACTCCAGAGTACCCATGTGCAAAGTTTCAATTACTTTGTACTATTTTCCAGGAAGTTATAGCAAAATAAATGTTTGTTTATCTTTTTTCAATGTCTAATCGCAGTTGAAAAAAAGCTTAAGAAACTGCAAGCTATTTTTCTAAATCATAAAAACTTCTTTCACAACTTATTAATTGTAACGCCTGCGTACTTTTAGTAGATATAAAATGTTTTCAAAATCTTACGTTCGACTCTAATATGTAAAGTTTAAAGATAAGCTATTTTTTTAAATTAATTTTTAAGTTTTAAATTGCTTTTCTGAAAAACTTAAAAATCAGACTTAAGCACTTTTTCCTTATTGCCACAGAATTTAGGACGTCTATGTAAAATATTTTATTTACCAAAAATTAAATATTTCTTTGTAGATACACAAAATTTCCTAATTCCTACAGTTTTACAAAAAATCTTTCCGAACAAGTAGTAGCCGAATTTGCCGATAAATTGCCAATTACAATACTTCGGCCATCAGTTGGTAACATAATTAGGAATTTTTAGCTTTTAAGTATTTACTATATTTATTTTCAGTTTCACAGTCAATAAAGGAACCAGAACCGGGTTTTATAGATAATTTGAATGGACCTATGGGTGCGTTGGTTGCCATTGCTTTAGGTATTGCTCAAATAATGTACTGCAATAAAAATTTGATTATGGCCTTCATACCTGTAGACACAACTACAAATTTAACAATAATTGCAGCGTATAGACGTGGTCTAGAAACTATTAAGTGAGTAAAAACGCATTTTAACAATATTTTCTAAACCCCCGTCCATATTAGTCATTAACATGCCTTAACAAAAGTTAAACTTTAAGCCTAGTACTCTGTTCAAATTTGTGGAAAATGTTAACCAACATTTATTATTTAACAACCAAAATTTTACATTTAAAATGTGGTGTCTATCTCGCGATTTGGAAGAATTTTACGATTTTATTGCTTTTAAATATATCACATTGTTTTAAAAATTTTTCCACAAAAAATTCCACATGAAATAATGATCATTTGCTTTATTTCACATTTCATGTTTTTCCACAGTAAAAACAGAGTACTACTTCTGCAACATTTTTTCATGACTTTTTCCTATAAATTTTTTATGTACGTACATAATATATAAAAACAATATTAAAAATGTTTATATGAAGTTTGACTTTTGTTAAGGCTTGTTAATGTCTAATGGAGAGGGGGGTTATGTATGTTTAGTTTGTTAAGGCATGTTAATGTCTAATGGAGCGGGGGGTTATGTATGTATGTTTAGTTAACGGTGTTACTAATATCTAATAATTAATCTAAGAATTATTCGCGTCACACTCGTAATCGTGGTTTAAATTAAATTCTAAATGCTCCTGAATAGTGCTGGCAAAGTGTTGAGTAGTGGGTACCGAGTATAGAATATCTGTTTTTTTTTTTGAGTACTCAATACTCAAAAGTAGTTACTCGATACTTTTAGCATGTAGTTTTAGAAACAAATTGAATAGAAAATTTAACGAATCCATTAAAACTCTGATTAACAGTGCGTTTCTATTATGTAAGCAAAAATACTAAAAATTCGGTAAAAATAATTGTGATTTCATGGCGCCAAAATATTAAAAGTATACAAGTGAGGCCGGTTCCAAAAACCACGTGATTTCAAATCACGAGCCGTTTTGAAATCATTCACGTGATTTTACCCTAATCTGTAAATCATATAATATTTTATTTTTTATGTGATTTTAAAGTTATAAATTAATACTTAAAATAAAAGCAACCTAAAGAGTCTATGGTAGTATTATTGACTGCAGAGGGTTTAAAATGAAAGAAGTGTAAAAAATGGGCATTTAAGTTGTTATTTGCGGAGTCATTGTTATTTCTAACCTTGTCAAGGGTAGATGTACTTTATAAACACTTAATCTGCTAAGAGTTAAAAAGGAGCGGAAAAACACATTAAAAATATGAAATATTACTTTAAAACTTTAAAGATTATCATTTTCTTATATTTTTCTTATATAACTATTACTACAAAACTGAAAAAATCCTTCAAACTATTTATTCAAGCAGTTTGTTGTAAAGTTAACAACACAGAACTCGTAAAAATAAGCAAGTAATTCGAAATAACCCTCAATTTTCTAGTGTTTATTGTTAGGAAACGCTTCCTAAAATCCAACTGATCATTTGAAAATATAATCATAGAGCCATCTGATTGCCTATGTCATCAACAATCTCGTGAAATGTTTTATCAACTTGTCCTAATTTAATAGGACTGCAAACAAAATACCTCTTCAATATAATAAAGGAACCATCCTTCGAAAATATCAATGCAATTTTTAACTACATATCCAATCTGCAAATAAAAATATAAACTAAATATCCCAAATAGCTGATTGCCCTGGTAGCTAGTGTGGGCTATTCTTGTTTTTATATAATTTTATATATAAGTTTAATAACATGTACTAACAATAAAAGTGATCTAAAATATAATAAACAACTCATTCATATCAGTTTTTATCATTAATGTATATTTGTTTCATTTTTTTGTTTAAGTACCAAAAAATATGGACTGGATATACGTAATTTAACACCTAAAAGAGATGAAGGTCTTACCTTAGGTCGACAAACTGGAGTATTTCTGAGACATGTTAATAAGGAACCTTTTGAACAAACTTTATGGGCTTCAACTGGTTACATGACAACTAATTTTTATTTATTCATCATGTGTGTATTTTTGATAAATATACCAATGGCTCTTATTTACGATTCTCTATTGATGTTGTCTAAAAAAGAAACAATGTAAGTTATTAATAAGCTTTTACACAACTCTATTCCAAAATTTTTGATTAATTATGATGCACTATATCAATTTACATGTTCCTGCATTATTTGACACTCCTACAATTAATAACGCTTTTATGTTTAAGCTTAAACCAAAAAATATTGGTTGTTGATACAATTTGAAAATACCTCTTCCCTTCTCCCTGGTGTGGATTTTATAGCATCAAATAAAGAGTACTATTTTTAGTTGTGTCAGTTCAAATATGACCAATCGAGAATGAAGGTATCTTTACTGTAGAACTCCTATTTGATTGAAAAAATGTGGGCGTCCTGACAATATTTTGCTCGGTTTTGCTTTGAAAGTATTCCACAACAATTGAAAGACTCTTACTTTTATAATGCTTCAGTTATGGTTTATGTATTTAATTTATATAAAGGAATTCTAAAAATCATTGTTAACCTCTGTAAGTGGTGTTTGAAATATTTTAATAACAATGTAATTCCACAAAGTAAAGATACAAATTTTAATCAACTGGCGCCATTGTTGCGTAATGGTCTCTCAAATATCCCACTTTCAAAAATAAAAAGGTGTTTGGTGGAAATGTAATCGTGTTGAAAATATCCCAGTTTTAAACCGAAAATTTTAGCATCTTTAATCGGGAAATTGCTTTTTCTCAACTTTTTCTTGGAAATAAGATATTTATAAGAAAAAAGTATCCTCCTCCTCACAAAATTTTGTTAAAATCCATCCAGTAGTTTTTTCGTGATGCCAACACAAACAATAAAGGATAGACAGACGGAAATGATGATGATGATAGATAGATATAGATTACAAACATATTTCTATAAACTGTTCTTGCCTATTCTAAACATTTTTGATTTTTTCAAAAACAGTCACATTTAATTTTGTGTGCGATATAATTAATGAATAATTTATTTGCTATATCTTGCTATCGCCGACACATATGTATGTACATATTAACGTTCCATTATACATACAGCCTATCAAGGAATTGTTTTTACATAGTGAAAAAAGTTTTGGTTTTGACTTTTATAATAGAAAATGTTGTTTCCTGGCGACGTTGTGGTGAAACAGACGAGAGTCTTTAGTGGAAATCGAACACACTACCCCAAAACTGATACACTACCACACTTCCTTTAAGGATTATTATTTTTTTTTTTTGTTTTCCTGGCAAGATTGTGGTGAAAATTACTAGAGTATTTGGTGGAAATCGAACTCCATATTATCGCCGCTTAGAGAGAACTGAAAGTATATCTTGTATAAAAGAATTCAAAAAAGTTAATCCCCTATTGTCGTTCTCAACTCAACTACTCAGTTTGATTGGCTACGAGTCGACCCAACTTTCACACAACCAAATTGTTTTGTGGCATTGTGAGACACAACTGTTTTTATTTGAAATTGTTATGGCGTTACCAACTTAAAATTTTCACTTTCACAGAAAAGCCGACAAATTAATGTAAAAATTTAAGAAAATAGTTAAAAATGGATATATGTGTAGATTTATTTTCTGGAGAGGTTAAGGAAGATGCTAATATAGATGTACCACGTACAAGGAGGAAAATGAGGAAAATTCGTGTTGGATCTAACACTCTTGAACTATACTACCTGCAAAGTAAAAATATTCAAACTATATATACTTACAATCAAAGTAATGTTCTTTTTGCAGATTTATAAGCTATTTCCGACTGAGCAAATGTTGAGAAACTTACAAATAATCACCATTTTTCTGGACTTTATGTCGTACTGTAACCAAACTACTAATAAGCAGTTGTGTATATTTAACGTTTTTGTCAACCAAACTTGTGCATAGTTGAAAACGACAATACCACAAAAAATACTGAACTCACCCAAAAAGTCAACCCTAAATTAAGTTGAAAATGGCAATGCGAATTTATAAACCAACCACAATAGCGGCATAAATTCTTTAAAATCGGTCTATATATACGAAAGGGAAAAAGGGTTTTTTAAACCTAACTATGTCAATTGTAGCCTATTGTATCCACAGCTGCATAAACAATATTTTTAAAGCCTACTATCCTCCATCAATCATAAAGCGAAAAACAACGTGCGCCCGTCATTGTCATTATCAGGCCGTCCTTGTTTCTCGGTCTTGAGTGATTTGTTTCTCACACTTCGAGTGCTTATTGGTTTCATCGAATAGCTCTACAGTTATTAATCGTTGCATGAATCAGCCACGTACAATCGTTTTGGTTTTCGTGTATAACCTTGTAAAGTTCAATTAGGAAGTCGCACTATTGATAGCGAATCACCATTTATAAATTAAATTTTAACTAGAGCACCAGCACCAGCTTAAATTTTTCACTGGGGGAGCACCATTAAACTCATTTTAATTTTAACAAGCTGAATTCGGAGTTCTCACTTTCTATAGGAAAGATCCTTGAGGAGGCTAAAGTTATTATACCCCAACTCTTTGGCGGGAATCGACCCCACGACCCCCTTACTATTAGATTAAAGCACTGCCAATTAGTAATATCGAAGCACTCATGTAAATAAACAACATGAAAAAACAAGTGTTTTATATTTATAAGTAAATTATTTTTAGTAAAGTATTGTTAACAACAAAATGAAAAAAAATTAAAAAGTATTTTTGAAAATGACCATACTTCGAAAAACTTTTTATATTCACATAATTTTAATTTAATGACTTTTTTTAACAGGGTAATGAAACTAACGCGTAAACTTGTCAGCATTTCAAAAGCTTATGGAAAGTTTTCTCAAGAGTATTTTTATTTTGTAAATGATGGCATGTGGGAATTAGTTAAAATTATACCTGATGAGGAAAAGTACGTATAATTTAAAATTTAACCTATTGCTTATTAAAGGAAATAAATTTAAATCATGTTTTTGTTTTTCATTATATAGAGAAAAATTCGTAGATGACTTTACATGTAATAAAGTTGACGCATTTATTAGTATAAAACGTAAGTACAGTTTACACCCTTAAAAGAGATCATTGAAAGAATCGAAAAACTAGGGAAACTAATTTTGAGTCATTTACAACTTTAAAAGTACAAGAGTAAAATTCACATCTTTATGGGGTAAGCACACACACGTCACAATCACTTTTACTACTATATAACTTTTCAATATTTGTTATACTTTTTATTATATCAATTTCAAGTGTCTGCCTATAAAGTTTACGTTGTCACTAATGAAAAGGCACAACATTTCATATTTATTAATTTTATTTTTTTAGTTTTTGTTGCAGTATACATTGTAAAATATACTTTGTGTAAAATTAAAGCGTCTGCCTTTTATGGTTCAAATATTCGGTCATATATGTACAGGGCCGCCCCGAGGTTAGTAGGCGCCCGGGGCGAGGTTGTGATCTGGTCCCCTACACAATTAATTGGTCTAAATAAATATATATTTCTCATATAATTTTTTTATTTAATACTTATACTAGCTGACCCGGTCCGCGTTGCTGGCCCTAGCAAACATTAGTGTTGTATTCAGCGATGCCAACTTAACTCTTTTCGCGCTATTTTTAGCTCTATTTGACTACCTCTTACGCGAAAATTTTCCCTTCAGCACTTTTTCTGAAAAAAGAGCAATTTTCTGTAGCGCCACCTGTCGAAAATTAACCCCACCAACTTAGGAACCTCCGTCGGCTCATGCGCAACAATTTTGCTAAATATCATACCATCATCAAATGCACAGCTTACGATTTAATTAATTTTGAGTAATTTTCAGTGGCGCCACCTGTCAGAAATTAATCGCACCAATTTACAATCCTTCATCGGCTCATTCGCAACAACTTTGCTAAAGATCATAGCATGATCAATTGCACAGTTTACGATTTAATTCGTTTTTTATATATATAGATTAACAAAATTTAAAAAACTATAGAAGATAGAATTTTTTTTAATTATATTTCCATTCAGGGAGTCAAAGAAAATAAATAAAAAAAATTCAATGAAATCTGGTATGGTAAACATTGACGTTTTATTTTTTCCCCATGTTCTGCACAACGAAGCTGATGTTGAGTACAGAAATATATGTTTTGTGAAATTTTTGGATAATAATTATCAGCCTTTAATGGCAAGGGCCCTTTAAAAATAAAATCATTCTTTTCGATTTATTTTTAATTTCAGTTCAAGAGGATGGAATCGAATTTATCAAGCCAATAGTTTTAGGAGAAGAAATTAATATCGTTTTGTCAGCTTCATTTTCATTAATATCTTCGTGATAAATGTACTCACGTTCAGTGATGACAGCCGAAGAACTAGGAGCAAAATAGAAAGTGAGCTCTGGGACCTTCTTAAAAAGCACTTCAATCGTTGCCTCCTCCTGTCTTACTAATAAAGACTTTAGGCTCCAAAAAAATGTTTATGGTAATTTAAAATATAATATTATTGTTTTCGTATTTTGCTTTTTTGTGGGCAATGAAAGAACCAATACAAATTTTTCTATAGCTAGCCGGTTCAGCGTACATTTGAAAAACGGGCTTTACATCTGGCAACCATTGAGCCACGAGGGGAGCATGGATAGATGCTCTTCTACGACTTATTGTTGTTTGTTTAAATAATCATTGATTACATTCAAATTTTGCGTCAAATATTCAATATTCGTGCTCCCTTACACAAGTTTGCGATTGTCCCGGTCGCCCTGCCCTAGGGGCGGCACTGTATATGTACGTAATATGGTAACACTATCGCTTATATCGCTTATACTTGTAGCGGGCAAATGTTTACATACTATGTGTATGTAGTGTCTACCTGTTCCGATTCATAAATAAAACTATATAATTAAATTCGTGTCACTTGCGCTACACCCTTTAATTTATTTTATTTTTTATATTTGGTGTTTTAGCGGTCATAATTTACATACTCTGTGTAAATTTGAAGAGTCTGGTTATTGCGGTTCAAAAAATAAGCCTGTATGGGCAAATATCAACCTCTATGGGAACACCCTTTATTATTTAATAACTGTTATTGTAGAAGCCATGGTAATGCACCTTCTATCAAAATTTCATGAGGCTATTTATTAGGTTAAAAAATAGGGCCATATAGCCACGTCGCTACCGTGACACCCTATAAATTTTATTTTTCATACTTGTTAATATAGCGAACATCGTTTTAAATCATCAGTGGTTGAAAAATAAGGACATACATATGTATGTATACGTGAAAATAACAACACAATCGGAACAAACTTTAACTTATGTGAAAATTACAATATTCTACCTTTTATGGTTCTAGAGATAGAAGGTGCCGATAGATGAACAAGCATTGTAGCAAAAACAAAAACCCTAAAAAATAAATAAAAATTTACATAAACTTGTTAAAACTTTCGTGCAATGCAATTTTAATTAAAAAACGAGTACACGCAGAGAACAAACATGGTATTGCCATGGTCATAACAACCATATTATGTCCTTTGCAACAATATATGGTTGCGGTGAACAAACATAATTGTTTTAAAGATTACATTAGTTTAAATAAACCAATTGTTGTAGTCTTTCGATCTATAAATGTTTACACAGTAGAAAACATTCAACTTTGTTAATTTGTTAAAACTTAAGCCGTAACCGTAACTATTCTAAAACAATACAGGGTTGATAACCATAACATATTAATAAATAAATAATGTTACGAATCGTTCGTATCTAATGACTGAAAACAAACAAACGAATAATGTTCAGTCTATTGTTTTGTTTTCGTAAGCTATCGATTCAATTGAAACCACGAAGTATCGAAATATGTATATAATAGCAATTTCTTTCAAAAAATCTATATCGATAATCCATGTCTGTACGTACATATATTTTTTAAAAATTTCCAATTTTTGAAATATTTTTCTGCCTGGCTGTCTCTCTATGTCCACATGATGAAAAAACCACTGCATGAATTTTAATAAATTTTGTAGGAAGATATCTTGGTTCAAATATAGTACACTTTTTGCCATTAAAATAGCTCACGTACAAGATAATATAGAGGCAAAATCCCGAAAGTACATAAGTTTAGCGATTGACTTGGCAGCACCTAATTTTTGTAAACGGGAAATTTTAGACACTATTTACAGTTTTTTTTACAGATTTGTTCCGCCAGTATATGAAATACTGTTATCATACCTTCCGGTAAAGATCTTGGTCACTGACTGTTTGTTTAGTATGGTTGTCGAGCGCTTTCGATGCGAAGACATCATTAGCAAGTCATGTCTTATAAGTACTTTTAGATAGTATTAGTTGTTTTAGTGTAAAGAGTGGTTTGTGCCTACTAATGCAGGTAATTTGCTTATTAATTGTAAATTTTATGTGGGGTCAATTTATTAATTTCGTATTTTATTAGCATTGAAAATTTGGTAGTGTTCAAAGTATTATGTAGATTTTGAAGAAAAATACTGCCGCGCCATATGCAGGTTTGTAAGGGAATGATGAGTTATTACAAATCTGCTTAATATGACATTATAATTATTCGCGTCATACATAGTTATGCTCGATATATTAGTAAGTAAGTAAAAAATAATTCAAAATTAATGGTGTCACCAGAGAAGTAAGAAGCAGACAATCAAAATTTTTAAAACCAAGTAAGTAATAAAAAATACAATTCAAGTGTGTCCCATACAACACGTGAAAAATTAAAATCTTGTTCTTTTAAAGTTATATATTGCACACAGTACAGAGCTCTAAAATTATTATTTTCACTTTTTGTAGTAGTTAGAGTATGTACATATATACCAACTTGAGCCTACCAAGTAGTTATAATTCATTTGTATGTTAAACAAGTACGAGTGGTATATTCGGCTATGCCGAATCTTATATACCCTTCACCATATTAATGCTAGATATTGTGTTACCCACTTGTGTTTCTTTGAAAATCTTTTGTAATTTTTTTTTATTTTTTGTTAAAAGTTTTTTAAATATTTTTTGGAAATTTTTTTGTAAAAGTTTTAAAAAATTTAAGTTTTTCTGTAAAAATTAGGAAGTTCCTGCAATCTATACTGCGTTAGAATGGTCAGACTAAAACAAAAAATCCTTAAAACAAATTTCCTTATATTGACCTCCTCTTAATGGCCCTATTGACTGAACCTGGTTACCAGTGGGTGGGTGAATTCCTTCCTATAAAGATCTTTAATACAAATCAAAACAGAAAAACCTTACCAATCTACAGATAAACACAAAATCGGCCCTCGCAGGGGTTTATTGATCCTCCGATCTGTATGCACTCCTTGCAATCTACCTGTTGCGGTCCAATATTTACTTAACAAAAAAAGGCGAAAGAGGATCATTAAAACCAAAAAAAAAAAATAAAAAAACGTGAATTGGCTGAATTACAAACCCAAAATTTTCGAAGTTTTTTATGCAGATTGGTGGGCTTTAATCTTCTGTAACTCGTCTGGTGTCTTGGCAAACGACATTACTACCCGAACACGGACAGCTTTTTCAACTTTTCTATGTATTTATAAGGAATATAATACTTTATGGGGTCGGAAATGAATATTGTAGAAATTACACACGGAATGACAAACTTATACATACCCTTTCCACCTGTGGTGGAGGGTATAAAAACAGTTCAACTAATAAATAATAACGTTTATATATTAAATATGTTGTATATTTGTGTATAAAAAATTATTCTTTCTCTTTTCAGACCTTCTAGAAGGCATAAAAAAATATATTTTAAAACAGCCACTTAAGGCGTCTTTGGCCACCCAACGGCGATACAGGTTTTTAATAATTCTAGATAAACTTATCAAAGCTTTTATATTTCTTCTAGTAATAAGCTTCTTGTGGAGAATGGTTAACTAAATACATTTGTTGTTGTATAAAAGTGAATAAACTGAAAGCCAAAATAAAATATTTTCAATAAATAAAAAATTATTTACACTTTATTGTCTTATATGTCTATTTTACTTAAATAATTATAATATAATTATTATATTAAAAATTTAATTGATACACTCTAACTAAGTAATCATCGCCACAGCTAGCCAATTGGAATTGATTGTTAACATCGAAAAACGGTCTAAACTGCAAACGTTTTACGGTTAAATGATGACCTTGTCTATAATAAAAATGAAAAAAAGTTATCGCAAATTATATTAGTTATAAAAAAAACTAGATTTGAATACTTACGATTTATTAAGAGACAACAGCAAAGAAAATTTGCCATTAAATTGATAAACTTGTATTAAGCCACTTTCGCATCCCAAAGCTAATATATATGAACCATTTGCATTGGTAGTATGGGCAAATGTTACAGCAGTTATCGACTCATTTTTTAGTTCCAAAATATCAATGGCCTTCCAACCGTTAAGAGAAGATAATTTATCTTCTAAATTGTCCGATTCTTCTGTTTTACACCATACAACTACTTTTCCTTCTCTGGAGGAGGTTGCAAAATATTGACCATCATGGGACCAATCACAAGACCAAATAATACGTGTGTGTACACCATTTATTTTGTCCGTATAGGCTGTTAAAGCAAATGAAGGCAATTTATTATTTTCATTATTCGAAGATTGACGTTTAAACAATGACCATCTGCGATCACGTGAAACCGACAATAGATATTGTCCGTCAGGTGAGAAACGTATTTGTGTTACTGTCAACTGATGTCCTGGCAATTTTTGTATTTGTTTCCATGTGGCTGTATTCCATAGAATAATCTGGGCGTGCTCAGCATTTGTTGATTTGCAAGAAGATGCCAACAATGTGGCCTCGGGCGATGACGCCAATGCATAAATTTCATAACCATGTCCATATAATTTTTGAACTTCTGGCCATAAAGTGTTTTGCATAAGGGTCTCTTCTTGTGGTGGGGTATTAAGAGTTATGGGTGTGAAATAGTTTTCCGGATATTCGTCTTTAACATGATGCTCTTTAGCAGGTAGTTTTTCAACAGTATATACTGCCTTGTTGGATAGGCCTAATGAAGGTACAGAGGCTCCTTTGGGTAAAGCTAAGTATAAAAATAAATGTTTATTATTAGTGATAGGAAAACTACGTCATTGTTAATATTAAATGATGATGAAAATGTAACTTCATATTGCGCATATGTACTTTATGAATAAAAATTAATTTTTTAACATGATAAACTAATTTACGTATACTTACATTCTAACAATTGATCGCCTTCTCTGTCGTCTTCCACTTTAGTAATACGTCTCAAGTTCTCGATAAAATTAGCCGAAGCTTGAAAATTTCTTACAATTTTTTCTTCAGCACCACTAGCAAATTTATATCGTGATAATAAAGCTAAAGCTTGCATATCATACCCATGAATTTGTGGGCGTGCCAACTCATGCCATGTTTCCGAATCACAACGCCAGGGACAATGTATACGTGTTGTCTGATCAGCAGATACACTCATTATATATAAGCCTTGTGGTTCCCAGGCCAAGTCACGAACTTCTCCAAAATGCCCACTTATATTTACTTGCGGCAGCCAGATAGCCTCGTTGTTTTCCGATTGTTTCCAAACATGAAAACAACCTTGAAAACTGTGACCGAGTATGGATTTACCATTACTGGAGAATTTGCCACCAAAAAAACCCAAAGAATTACCACCAACTTCACCTAAACGTACTTTTTCCATCCATATGCCGCCTTCTTCAGAAGGCTGCCATATAATCAGGGTTTTATCAATAGAAGCGGACAGCAAATTTAAAGACTGTTCGGCAGATTTATACCAGTGTACACCATATACCCAATTGTCGTGGCCATATAATACAGATTCCAAACTAATGGCATACCACGAATTTTCCGATAATTGTAAGATCTTTTCCTCCACGCGTATTTCACTAGTTGTTTCATCTAATAAATTAATTATGTCTACTTTATTGTTAAGAACTTGTTCTTCAGTTCTGGGAGCAATACGCCACAAACGTATAAAATTATCTTGTGAACTACTAGCTAGGAGCAAATCTTCCCCCTCAAGAACAAAATCTAAACCTCTCACCCAGTCTTCGTGTCCCAACAATTTGTGTACAGGCTGAAATTTAAATTCGTCATTTCGTTGATGTTTAACATCCTCAGCCCAAAGGGCAATGCTTTCATCATCAGATGTAAACGCCATTAAAACTTGTTCGGTTGCGTGTAATAAGGTGAGACGTAGAGTAAAACAAAAACCGTTGTTTAAAAGTAGACTTTGTTTGCACACTGGCTCCCCATCGTTTTCAATGTAAGACCATAATTTTATAGTGGAATCAGCAGCTGCAGTTGCCAGTAACCATTCTTTATTTGACCGCTGCAGACCATCAATAGCATTGACACCACTTGTATGACCTTTTAGTTCAAAACTTTTGACATTGTTGGGATTTTCAATATTCCATAAAATAGCTAGCTTATCGTCGGAGCCAGATAAACAATAAAGCTCTTTATCTTGTTGATACGACTTTAACCATCTAACAGTGTTAACTCTTTTTGTGTGTCGAACATAAGTGTGTGTTATTTTTGCTGAATAGCCCTTAAACTTAAAAGGAATTTTATATAAAATGTGAAATTTTTCGATAATTGCTCTAAACTTTTACCTGTGGATCATAAATGGCAATAGCATTACAAGCTCCAAATACTATCAATCCATTATAGCCCCAGTCAGCACTTTCCGTTGTACGGTTGCAACCAATAGAAGTGTAAATATTTTCTACACTCATTTTATTTAATTTATTTATTTTTTTTTTAAATACAATTTTTTTAAGAAAAATAGTTACTTTTCATCTACAGCAGCACGTGTTGTTTGTTTGTTGTCAACAAACAACAATGCTAAAATCAGCTGTTTGGAGTTTGTAAGATGTGGTTGCCACATCACTATATCTATATACATATATGAAAATGTCAAAATAGACCCACAGCCAAGGCGAATTCATACCAGGTGGAGTCGATAGCCCAGCAGATTGTTTTTTGCTCTCGTGTTTTTGCTAATGTCTTGTCAAAAAATACATTGTTTCATATCTGCTAATCTAATGTCAAAGTTGTTGTTTTGTTGTAGTTGTTGTCCTACTGCTCACACCTGGTATGAATTCGCCATGCCCAGAGCTAACTACGTTAAATCTATGAATGAGAGGACAAAACGAATTTCAAGAGTACATGCATATGTGTACCCCTTTTAATTTCTCTCTCCCCTCTCTCCGAGAAAGTTCAAATTGCAGCGATAAAAGTTGCATTATGTAAAAGAGGACTTGGTACCATAAATAAAATAACTTGTAAAAATTTCCGAATGTTTAAATTTTTAAACTGAAAATAAAAAATACTTATGAGTTTTTTGGCTTTAAAAAAATTCCACAGGATTATGAATAGTTCACACATGAACAATTTTTTCAATTTCTAGCGAAAAATATTCGCAAGATTTTGCATGTCGAGAAAGGTGAGAAAAATTTATGTTTTTAAATGAAGTAATATTTATTTTGTTGTTAAAGGATAAAACTGTATAAGGTGCGAGCAAATTAATCTTTTCTTCGGTGAAATTCTGAAAAGTGCTAACATTGTAGGACGATCTGTAAGGGAAAATAAAACTCAAATACGTTTAGCACTTCAGTTAAAACCGCGCTATATGATGACTGCGCTAGACCAACTCTGTTGACATTTCCGATCTCTTTTAGGTATGAGCCTTCAGCATATAAATTTAAACACACTCCAAGATTTAAGATCGGTTAGGTTAGGTTAGGTTAGGTTAGGTTAGGTTAAGCAGGCAGCTTGTATAGAGGAGGAGAAAGAGAAGTGGAATAAAATAGCTCACTTGGGTCCATTATGTTGGTCCCTTTGTGATACCTGCAGATAAGAGGAGGGATAGACAGAGAAGATAGAATCGGTTGCACTGCAAGGCTTTTTTTGTAGCTGGTAAAGCATCATGCTGCACCTCCAACAGATACATATTTGAAAATATCTTTGGAAACACGTTAATACTTTTGAAACCTAAAATAATATACATATGTTTTTATAAATAAATATTAAATTATAAAATATACAGACGTATACGTACAAAGAATTTGGTATTTCTAAATGATTCATCCTGAAGAACTCTTCCTATAGAACGTTGTTCCTGAATAATTTCCTCCTCTTCTAAAGCTAATAATGTGGCAAAGCTATAAATTGTTAATTTCAACAATTTCTGTTAAAAAATACGGATTTTCCTAAATTTATTATTTCATTTGCCGTTTTTTTATTTGTTAGGAACTCACTTGCAATGAAATGACATATGTTTTATTTTTAAACCAGGAATTCATAATACGAAGTCAGAACTTATGTGAACAAAAATTTTCATTAGAAAATTCTCACAATTGTATTAACTTTGATATAATATAAGTATGAGAAAACGTTGAAAATTCTCTTAATATTACGCAATGGGAACACATACTCTTAAAATTCTAATGATATATCATTACTAAGTGGCGGATGTCCAGTAAACATCAGATTTCTCTGTTGATTGTGTTTATCTGCTTGCATACATGTGTGTATTGCAATTATGCACGATTGTTTGAAAATTCATTTAATCAAATTGTTTTGATGTGACCTCTCATGAAAACGCTCACATCTTAAATTTCACGTAACAATATTATCCTTGGGATTGAATTTGACGTTTCTTAAAATAAATATCCCACATCTCATCCCAAGTGTATATGCTATGTTAAGAAATAATGACGATGATGCGCGAGTTATTTATCCTGCTTTGCGAATCCAAGTCAATTCATTCCTAAAAAAGTGAAGCCGCCGGAATATTAAATAACATCTGGCATCCCTCTCAAAAATTTCTATACTGTTTCATTCACCTTCGTTCTGCTACATTTTACGAACAAAAATATACAGGAATAATCTCGATAAATCCGTCTGTAAAATATAAATCAAGGCATTTTTAACTTGATACAAATTTTTCCAGAAGTATTACGTAAAAATGGCACAGAGTAATTCAGCTATAAATCTCTTCAAAAGCATTTATCACAATGAATTTCAATGGTTCGTTTTGGAAAATTATTATTTGAAAACTTAAACTAACCTCATTCTTTTGAAACAATTAAGGTCTGTGGTAAAAAGCTTTAGTTTATTCTTTTTGGGAGTTCGCATAGCTAAAGAATTTGTGGGAGTGGAAATAATGCCAACTGTTCATCATTAATAATTTATATTTATTTGTTCCTTAGTTTAAGTGTGAAACATTAAAAATTTGTTTTATTAAATTTAAACATTTTTAAATGAGTTAAAAATGTTTACAATTAACTAAATGAATATTTTGTATTTTAAATGTAGTTAAGTTGATCTGTGACACATATTGTACTTTACTTATATGCTGTTAGCATATCTTTGATTTTATCGTTGTTTATATCGATTTCATTTATTAAACTTTGAGCCAAGTTCTGTGGAGTGAGATCTCGTTTTAAAAAATTGGCTACTAGTTGACGAGAAGGGACACCACCACCGTGAGCTAAAACTTCTTGACGATATTTTTCACCAGCTTCACGGTTAAAAGGATTTTTTTCAAAGTAAGTCTGCCATATCCAGGACGCAATAGTTTTTGATATCAAATAAGAATAATATTTTGCACCGTAACCAACCAAGTGGGAAAATCTTAATTGCCAAGCCTAAAATAAAAGGATTAAATACAAACTTTGATATCTTCAATAGTCATACTTTTATAAATAAAAAAATTAGCAAATTCAAAGTCTATATGAAGCTAATTTTCTTGTCATAAGTCGAACTTTGGAGGTCTCTTACCAGGAAAAAAAACTAAAGCATAGTCGCAATTAGTTTTCTTCCTTTCTCCGTTTTTAAAAAAGTAACACCTACCGTATTCTCCACATAGGGTAAACTGTAGTAATCTTTTTGCACTTTCTGAAGAGTTTCTGTTGTATTTGATCCCTGTTTTAGCGCATCACCATGATATATTTGATCTAAAGCTGAATAAAACACTTGCAATTGTGTTTCACTAGCAGAGAAGAGATTCTTTGAAGAGCACAATCTCTGCAACATATCCTCATCCATTGGTTTGTGAGTTTGGAAATGTTTAGCAAATGTCCGTACTACGCGGGGATCACTAGCAAAATATTCCATTAAAACTGATGGTACTTCAGCGAAATCAGTTGAACACCTAGTACCTGTCACGTGTTGATATTCTGTTCGTGCTAACATCGAATGCATAGCATGACCCATTTCATGGAATAGATTATCTACACGTGATGGAGATAGCAATGTTGGACCTATCCAACGAGGCTGGGAAAGGTTCAGCATAATCACCACTATGGGTAGTTGGTATGAACCGTCTGCTAAACGTTTTCCACCTTGAATCGTAAAGTGACAATCTTGGTTGGGTTTACCAATACGCTCAAAGAAGTCACAATAAATGTAACCCAACAATCCTTCTTTTTCGTGCATGACTGATAGCTTGTATATGTCATTATGCCAAGATTCACCAGGTTCCATGTCTGTGTTTTGCAGAGATATACCATACAATGATTTCAATAAATTATCTAAACCTTGCATGCAACCACCCAAACTGAAGTAAGGTAAGAATTCACTAGCATTTGCGTTTAAAGCGTGCCGTTTCATAAGGGAGGTAAAGTAAGGAGTATCCCAAGCCTCTAAAATAGCTTGATCATTACCACTTTCCTTGCGTTTCATTTTTTCCATAATACGAAAATCAGCGTCTGCTCTTGGGCGTAATTCGTTGGACAAGTCGTCGATAAACTGTTGCACCATTTCTGGATTTTCTACAGTGCTTGAATTTAAGGCACGATGAGCATAAGTATCAAAACCACAAGTTCTTGCTAAAGAATGGCGACATTTTAACATATCACTGAGTAATTCCTCTTGCCGTTCCGTAGGATATAAAAACAATCTATAGGCTGCTTCACGAGCCTGAGGATTCGAAGAATTTGTATAAAGTCCGGATATTAGAACGCGATCTCCTTCAGAAGGAAAAAAAGTTTTAATGGAATCTGGTACTTGAACTCTAGGAACGGCAGTAGGTTGGACAGCTCCATGCATAAACTTCTGCCCTAACTGTAAGATGTAGTCATTTAAGCGTACCACCTTTTTTCGCTCCTCGTCTTTTAAATGAATGCCAGACTGTTCAAAATCGAATAAAAAAAGTTTTGCTACGTGTTTATCAACCTCGGTTGTTTCCATAAAATCGCCTTCTTCTACGACTTTTCTGAGGGCCACATAGATTTCTTTATGTGTATTTAAATACTCGACTATGCCACTAATGGTAATACAAGCGTCTTCAGCTGCATGAGCATATTTACTTTGTGGATGAGCTACACGTATAAATTCCGATAAATCAGCAACTTTACACAATGAATCCGACAACTCATCAAAAATTTGTACCATTTTTCGTTGGCGTTTACTCGAAATCGCTTCCTTTATCAGTTCTTCTGTTTTATTCGCCACATTATTTTTCAGCAGAAAAAAGCCTTCATGGTTACGTAGTTCTGGCATACAAAATAAACCCTAAATTTAGAAGAAATTTAAATTGCATACCAAATTAAACAAAAGGTACCTACATACGTACCGCCTCATTACGTGTAAAATTGATTTTTTTATAAGGAGGTGAATTGAATGCAGTAGCCAAAGGCGTCCATGTTGATACGAATTTTCTAAAACGCCAATGTTTTACTATTGGCCTGGCTAAAGGTTTGCCTAATAATTCCATATTTTATTAGAAGCAGAAGTTTTTAAAACTTCCTTATTAAAACTTAAAATCTTCAATATTTATTTATTTATATTTTTACCAGCTGTTGGCAGGGTTGTCAAATCCTTTTTATTGCTGAAATGATATGTAAAGAAATTAAGAAAATTACATAATTTACGAAATATTTCCAATATTTTTTTGGAAGTATAATAAAAAATTAGCAAAAAACAAATCCGTTTCTAAAAGATGGCATTAACAAAAAATAACAATAGTTCTGATGCAAAACACAAAAAAAAAAAAACAGACGAATTCCCAAAATTAACACTAAGCATAACATTTCCCAATTTTTGACTTCATAATTATTATTAAATATTAAATTTAAATATCAAATTAATATTTTTTTTTTTTTTTTTTTTTTTTTAATAAAAATAGTGTTTATTTACAGTTTCTAAAATATACAGGTACAAAGGTATGAGATTTTACTAAAAGTATTACAACAATAGGAATCTAATAATTAAATTTACGAAACTATTAAAAAATAAATAGGAAATTTTTATGGAAAATTGCTCACAAAAAACCTTTACGATCTCTATGGAAATTATAAAGAAATTTGTATAGATAATCACTAAGTTGATTCATTCTTATCGAACGAATCTTAGTGATTACCTGGTAAATTTCTTATTGTTTCAAAATTAGACAATCTGCATTTTTCATTAAATGACAGTGTCAGTTCCCTTGCAAACGAGTTTATCATTTTATGTCCAAAGTTACTGTGCAGTAAATTTGTCGGATACCTACGGCGAAGACCATGGATTATTTTCAAGTTCTTATTTTGTATAATCTGAAGCTTTTTGGTATGAGTTTTGGCCGTTTTATGAAACCAAACTTGACAGCCGTAGGTCATAATTGGTCGAATACACATTTTATATAACAAAATTTTGTTTTTCATATTAAGCTTAGATCTCCTGTTAAGTATAGGAAATAATGCGCGGCCGCACTTTATGGCTTTTTCGCAGATGTGGCTAACATGTTGTTTGAATATTAATTTCTTATCTAGGACAACACCCAAGTACTTTATTTCGGATTTTACAGGTATAACATTACCGCGACAGAACATAGTTTGAGTAGGGATGCGTTTTGGAGATTTATTGAACGGAAAAATTATAGCTTGCGTTTTATTATCGTTAACTTTGATTTTCCATTTACTAAAATATTTCTGACTTAAATTTAAGCTCACTTGCATTTTCTTAACTAAAGCATTTGAAACTTTACCACTGCAAATAAAAGCACTATCGTCTGCGTAAAATGCGGCTTCTTGATTTCTACTAAGGGTGATGTCTGACGAATACAATGAATAAAGCGTAGGTGATAAGACAGAGCCCTGTGGTAATCCTGCCTGTATACCTTTTTCATTGGAAGACTTATTATCCACGTACACTACAAACGTACGATTGTCTAAAAAGCTTTGAATCATTTTTTGTAAATATAACGGAAAGTCATAGGAGTTAAGTTTAAACAATAGGCCATTGTGCCATATTGTGTCGAAAGCTTTTTCGATATCCAAAACTATAATACCTGTGCTCCTACGATTTCTTTTATTATTTTCAATAATGTTCACCACTCTTTTTAATTGATGAACAGTGGAGTGTTCTCTTCGGAAACCAAACTGTCGCTGATTGATGAGGTCTTTCAATTCAGAGAATTCAACGATTCGTTTATGGATAATTTTTTCAAAAACTTTATCCAATAAACTCAATATACTTATTGGCCTATAACTCGAGGGCAATTTCGGATCTTTTCCATTTTTAAGAATCGGTATTACTTTAGCCTTTTTAAATGCCAAAGGAAAGTACCCATTTCTTAAGCAGTAATTAAAAAGATTGCTTAATGTTTCAAAAAAGTATTCCGGCATATGTTTTAGAATAATACTATTAATACCATCTAAACCAGGGGCTTTATTATTTTTTAAAGAGAAGACTGTTGATTTTACTTCTTCGGAGTCTGTAAATTCGATGTCGTCACTATCAGTAAGAACTACATTGTTGAGTTGATTTGCATAAATTGAAACTACACTATCTAAAGGTGAAGTGTTGTTGGTCGTAATAGTATGATTATTACTAAAAACACGTGCAATGGCGTTTGCTTTTTCTTCACCAGTTCTCAAAACTTCATCATTTGTATTTAGATCCGAAATTGTAGAGTTCTTACCTTTCAAAGCTTTAGTAAGTTTCCAAAACTTTTTGCTCCCGGAAGGCAATTTCGAAATAAAATTGGACCACGCAACGTTTCTGTCCCTACTTAAGTGAAAATCAATTAATCGATTCAACTGTTTTAAAATGCCATTCAAATGGGCTCTGTAGTTTGGATCTCTACATCTTCGAAGTTTACGGTTATATCTGTTTCTCTGCGAAATAAGCATTTTGGAAGTATCTGAAATCTCTCTCTGCCAGGGATTTTTTTGGCCAACTGGAATCTTGTTGAAAGCCTCCTTAACGATGCCGATTAATCTATTTAATGAAATATCAAAGTTATTGTTGTTCACTTCAATTTGTCCTATGTTGTGACACCTAATTTCATTCTCAACCCAATTTTGTATTGTCGGCCAATCTGCGCGATTATACAAAGGGACTGTAACTAACTGGTTTTGAGGCGAACCATAAATACAACAAGAAATTGGAACATGGTCTGACTGTAAAACGTTCGGGTGGGACTCTATGCGAGAAAAAGAAATGTTAGAGTTCGTTAACAAAATATCTACAGTGGAGGGTAGAACAGGAATTATGTTTTGTCCGAATCTAGTGTGAGAGTCTGGATGGAATATGTAGTAACTTGAACTAAGTTGGTGTCGGTATAGTTCTCTACCAGCTGTGTTGTTTGTATTACAGTTCCAACTCACGTGTTGTGCATTGAGATCACCGAAAATAAAATAGTCACTAAATGAGTTAGTAAGAATATCTAAGTCCGTTTTAAAATTTGAAGTATAAACAGGATTATAAGCGGAAATGAAACTTATGGGGCGTCCGCTTATTATAACTTCCACAGAGATATTTTCAATGGTCTTTGTTTCAATCTTAGGTAATAATTTATGACCTATACTACTTTTTACCGCTATAAGCACTCCTCCTCCATGTGTTTGACGGTCCTCTCTGTATATTTTGTAGCCTCCAAATTTGAGCTTATGGTACGGTTTTAGAAACGTTTCGTTTAGGAGCAGTATGTCGACTTTTTTGTCGTGAAGCACTTGTTCGAGCTGTGAAGCTGCTGACTCAGTTGTTATGCCTTGAGCATTCCAGTGCATAACGAATACATTTTCGCTACCCATAATTTTATATTGCCTGCTTGAGCATCATGCCAAGCACTCTTAATTTGTCAAATTTATTTCGACATTTCTCTAAGGCATCCACAGCACTGAAGAATATATCCAACAATCTCTCGTTAGATATATCTTCCTCATCGGTGATGGCACGGGATCTGTTTTTTGAAACATCGGAGTACAAAGTTCTTCTTTGGGTGGTGGGCTCACCTGTAACCGTTTGTTGCTGCCGATTTGAAAGCTGAGGGAACTCGGCCTCGTCATACACATAATTATTTCTGGGTCTATTGAAATTAGGTCGGGTCCTGGAGGTTATCCGGAGACGCATTTCCAAATAATCTCTACGGCAAGGGCAATTAGGGTCATCAGACCTGTGATTCACATTTTTGAGGTTCTTCTTGATGCAGTTGTGACATTTATATACAATACTTGTTCCTTGGGAGCTTTTAACCAAAGCGCACTCTGCCTGGTCGTGATTGCCAGCACAAATTGCACAGACACTGCCTCTATTACAATTTTTAGCTCCATGTCCATACATAGAGCACTTTGAACATTGAGTGGGTCCTTTCGTACCTTTCAGGGGCCTTCTCCAATGGACAGTAATATTACTGAAGTACTTTATTTTCATAACCTCACTTTTTGAGACTTCTTGCTTGTTGAACTCCACCAAGTATATAGCGTCCTCAACTGTAGTTTTTTTAGTCACAATTTCTTTTAGACTTACTGGTGTAATATTATGCATTTGGATGAATTCGGTCTTTAATAAATTCGGGTCCGTTCTTGGTAAACCAAACAATACCAACTTAAAGAACTTAGCGTCTTTAACCTCGTGCGTGTAAAAACTGTAATTCAGTTCACTCAGCTTTTTTATTGCAGCTTCGTAGAGGGCCAATGAACTGCTGATGACCTTTGTTCCAATTGACATACTCTTGTACAGGTACTTCTCACCAAGTATTTCAAAACAAACTTTTGGAAAGCTATGACACGAGTCCACTACAATTGGTGGAATTTTTTCCTTTACGACTCTATATTCTTCTTCTTCATCTGATAGCAAATGAAACCTATTGCTATTTCCAGGATCAACCTTTTGCATCTTAAATTTTGGAGAATTACCAAAGTAACCTCATTTCTGACTAGTCATAGTCCAAAATAATTAAAGAAAAATATAATTTTTTCAAAAAATCACCCACGAGCAAAAAAAACACGTTGTTTACAACTCAAGGCAATGATGCCAATGGCAAATTAATATTTTTCATCACAAACTTAAATGCCATACATACATTTAATTTCTATTAAAGTTTTTCATATATTAAAATGAGCTATGTTGTTTAAATATGTAGCTTCAAGAACTCTAAGAGAAAAGAAGATATCAAGTAAAATATTGTAAATTTCTAAAATATAATAAATTAATTATTTAGGCTTAAGTTCTTAATTATAAAGAGATAAAGAAAAATTAGATACCAGCAAAGCAGAATACATTTTCTAAAATATATTTATATTCTTAGGGAACACAAAAAAAAAGAATATAATAGATTCTGGGAGAAGTGTAGTTTAATATATATGGTAAATTTGATGTAAGTTTGTATATTTGTTTTAGGACTAGGAGGGAAGAGAAGGTGGAGCAAACGAGCCGTCGAGCCGATTTTAGCAAAATCTCAGCACATAGAGTGTGCAAAAGGTTATGCATTAAAACAAGGATTAGGAGGGATAAAAAGGGGAATTTGTATGCGACAAACCGATTTTAACAAAATCACGACTAAACGGCTAAACTGATTCTTATGAAATTTATAAAAAAATGACCTAGATATTTGTGTAAAAGGTGCAAACGTCACTTTTATTCGACTGAACCGACTGAAATTTGAAACATAGAGAGATCCTTATCTGAAAGGTGCAATAGGATATATTTATTTTAAAAACTAAGAAACATATGGAAGAAAACGGGAAACGGGCATTTATATACGGAGTAGCAGATTTTAATGAAGTTTAAGATCCTTATATAGAAGGTCTAATAGGCTATGTATGTTTGAAAAACCAGGACAATGAGAGGTTGACAATAAAAGGTAGGAAGTGCAATATCATATACCACTGAACCGATTTTAATAAAATTGAAAATATATAAAGAGAACTAAACCAAAATTGTCTGTTTGGTAGTATAATAGAAAGAAATAGTGTTTAAGAGTGTAAAATAATTTCAAAAAGATTGTTGATAGAAATATAATATAAAATTTAAAATTTCTTATATCCTATTTCTTTGATAAGTTTGATTAAATAGTAAAAAATTAACAACTGAAACCTTGTAGATAGAAATGAAGAATCCTGACGACGAACGAAGCTATCCAGAAAATGCATTATTTTCTGCTAGTGTCTAATTTTTCATTATCTCTTTATAATAAAGAACTTAAGCCAGAATAAATATGTATGTGATGGAAAATGATCTATTTTGAAACTATCGTTTTCAAAGGGTGTGATGAATTCCGATCGATTTTGGGAACTATTTTCACTTCTGCACTATATAAAAGTCGTAAACACATATTAGTGAATTTGTAAAACATAAACAACTTTTGACATGTGAAACTACTAAATTAGCAAATAAAAAAAATTATTTGGCTAGGCGGAAGACACTACCTAGTAAAATAGGGCGACCTTGAGTATAATGTTACAGTGTACATATTTAAGAGAAAAGATTAATGTAACACTTTTTAGAATTATTCATGGAAAATGGCTTTACGCTTATATAGGACAATTATTTCTTAGTAATTGTTGTTTGATTTCTTAGAAATTGCTTCATCTTAAATTACAAAAAAAAATTTTAGTATAGGCAAAAATTTCCCTCTTTTTTCACTCGAATAAACTTTTGTAAACACATTTACTGTGTGTAAACTGGGTGAAATTCTAGATAATGGAGAACACGGCCTTATCATTTTTAATATATACACAATATATAAAACTTCATAGCACATAGCTTTTGTTTATATCACATCACATCTGAAACAGCTGGTATAAACTCAGCTGTCAAAATTTATAAATGTTCTATTTTGTGAAGATTTTGTTAGAAAGCTAAAAAATCAGGTTTCAATTCTAAGAGTTGTTATTAGGATAATGGCAACTTACTCTAATCCGCACTGGCTATTATGTCATATACGAAATTCCTTCATTTCTACTGATGATACGGGCATGTGTGAAACTGTAATGGTCAGCGATGATTTACCTAAACATTACCTAAGAAAATATCAAGGAAATGGTATAACACGTAATATGCAACAGCAGCAGCAAAGGCGGTCACTTGGAGTAGGTCAACAGCAACAGCCTACAACTCAACATCGTAATTACGATCCCACTTTACAAGAGGTTGATTTCATTTGTTATCCGGGCCTCGACCAAAGCGATGATGAAGATGTTGACTTAACTGCCCAATCATTTGACATACAAATGTATCCTGAGGTTGGTGCTCATCGATTTCGTTCAAATACTGCCCAAAAATTAGAAAAAATGGATATCGCAAGACGAAAAGCAGCGAAAACAAAATGTGTAAACTATGATGATGAAATTGTGCAGCCTGAACGTAAAGATTTTTTTGTTCGAAAATCGATAGCATCACAAGAGAAGTCGATGCAGACTAAGGAAGTGAAAAGTAAACTAACTTTGCAATTAGCTAATAGTCCGAAACAAGTACAAAACAAGTTTCAAGAATATGCCAAATTCGATGGTACATCTCAGACTGGA
This sequence comes from Phasia obesa, assembly GCA_949628195.1. Taxonomy (NCBI): domain Eukaryota; kingdom Metazoa; phylum Arthropoda; class Insecta; order Diptera; family Tachinidae; genus Phasia; species Phasia obesa. Next base: position 112,197,733 of record OX451219.1, read on the forward strand.
GTGCAAACAAAACGTATAAATGTTTTTCTAAATATGCTGCCAGAGAAGGAGAGAAATTATCCTATTAAAATATGTGTTCTTACACATGCCAAGATATCGGATGTAAGTGATAGATTTCAAAAAAAGAAATCAATTTGTTTTTCATTACTTTTATTTCTTTGCAGGTAATTGGCTTGGTATGCTATAAAGCTACAGTTGAATATCCAGACCTTCCCCTCAAATCCATACGACATTATGGATTATATATGACAGAAGATAATGATGACTTAGAAGATTTTCCGCCATTAGATCATCGAGAACCATGTTCGAAATTTGGTTTTTCTCACTTGACCTTGGCCGAAAGAAGACCTTTAAATACAGAACTACGTATGGATAATGGCCAGAGTGGTGCACCTACAAAATCCATGACTTCAGAGGAAGAGAAAGCAAGACTTGCTGCTATGGCATTGCATTCCCTTAATTGTACGGGTGTGGGTGCCGATGGTTTTCATAGTCCTGAAGACAAAGACGATGTAGATGGTAGTAATAACACATTCGGCACCGAAGGCCGTGTCGATGATTTAGAAGAACGTATTTTAAGTCAAGATGATATGTTAGAGGCTCCCGTATACCGCAGTTATAGTTTGAATATTATCGATAAGAAATTCTTCAAAACTGAAGTTTCTCTGGGTATTTCCGGCGAACGTATCGAAATAGATCAACAGAAAAATGCCAAATTCTGGACAAAACAGCGAGCTGTAACCTATCCCATAGATGCAGTGGCTCATTGTGAAATAGTCGAAAAACGTACAATGAAGGCAGTCTTACGCATTTGGTTGAAAACATCATCGTCTATTAATTCCAGCTCGTTCAGTGACAATAAAGCTTCTCTTTCCATACCTGCTCATTCACCCACTAGCCCCGGCCATTATCCACACTTTTCTACACCATTTAATTTTCTAAGTAGCTCTAGCAGCACATCATCATCACAACAAATACGCTTTAAACACTATGACTTTGAGACGACTGTTCCTATGGCGGAACAAATCTACAAAAAACTAAGTTGTATACTCGATATGTGTTCGTCAGATGTTCGAAGGGAATATTTGCAAGTTAAGCAGCGTAAATTGGAAAAAAGTCAAGCAAAAAAGCATCTTAAATTGTAGTATATATTTTTCTACATAAAATACTATAGAGTTTTTATATATTCCTGTACGGCTGGCCAATATTAATTTCATTCACAATTTGTGTTGTTCCAACACTAAAAAGAAATGCTGTATTCAGCAACAAACAGTATCATAAAATATAAATTTACTTTTGTTCAACTTCCTATTTTTTAGAATTTAAGAATTATGTATCTTACAATTTCTATCTTAAGGCTTATACTACTTTAATATTATATTTATTGACTAGAGTTTTTTTCTGATTTCATTCAATAAACAAAACTTTTTTCTTACCTTAATTATTATTAATAAAGAAGTAGTTATTTATATAAATCAGTATTTTTCTTGTCTATCCTATTTATGAATATCAACTCTACATTTAGAGAGAAAATGAATTTATCCATAAAACAATTTTTTAATGCCCCTTGCAAATTTCTTCTTTCTTTCCTTTAGAACTGCTTTTCTAAATGCACAAAACAAAAATATTAAAAAAAAAAAAATTAAAATTTTTAGGTAAAATTAGGACCAAAGTCAAATTTAGTGAGTGTATCTGTTGCAGTTCTCTAAATATAAGACAAGTACTTTCTTCTTTCTTTCCTTTAGAACTCCTTTTCTAAATGCACAAAACAAAAATATTAAAAAAAAAAAATTAAAATTTTTAGGTAAAATTAGGACCAAAGTCAAATTTAGTGAGTGTATCTGTTGCAGTTCTCTAAATATAAGACAAGTACTTTGAATCATGGATACCATCATTGAGTGATGGATACCATCATTGAGCCACCAAGTTTTAACTCAAAAATACTTTTTATATTCAGAGTAAACAATTTTTAAAACTAAGTATTATAGTTCCCTAAGTGTACGCCAACGTTTTTCACTTTGTATGCGATGTACACTGCCCACTCAAAATATTTTTAACTTAAATAATGATAAATGTTTATTTTGTAAAGAAGGTACAACTCCTACTGTTCTGCTCCAGTCAATATTTTGTTCGATTATGCACATTAGTAAGGGGTAAATCATTATCAATAAATATTAAGACTAACTTCTATAGTTTCCATGCAACTCGCATGTAGTTTCCATGCAACTACAAGTTTTTGGAATATATTTTGTACCGTTTTAGAATTCAGGCGTAATATATACGATATTAAATTTTTGATATCTCAGACGTTTCGAAGTTGTGTCAATTCATATTTTATTCTTTAATTCTAAAAAATCATTTTATGTCCAAAACTCGACAGAAAAAGGAATGGTCACGAATTTATCAAAGTGCTCTCGTAATGGACGCAGCTGCCCTCTTAATAGAATCAAAATTTTTTCTCAAATAATAAAGGATGCTGCAGTCAGTTCCTATAATTGTAATTATTAATTTTTAAATTTATGTACTAATTTTAAATAAATAATTATTCATATTTTTATTTAATTTTATATAGTTCAGTTAACAGTTTGCAATGAAGTGTTGGAAATGCCTATCAAATTTAAGGCGGCAAGACGAACCAATCACAGGTGATTGCATTTGTTGGAAATCCAAATGTCAAACTCCATATAAAAAGAAATAATGGAAAAATATATCAGCCAAATACTGCCGGAAATTGACAGGTGCCACAGAAAATTGCTCTTTTTTCTGAAAAAGTGCTGAAGGGAAAAGTTTCGCGTTAGAGGTAGTCAAATAGAGCTGAAAATAGCGCGAAAAGAGTTAAGTTGGCATCGGTGAATACAACACTAATGTTTGCTTAGGGCCAGCACCGGACTGGGTCAGCTAGTTACTTATAAATAAAAGGGTTATCAAAGTAAATAATAAAAATCCTGAACATAAGTACATAAATCAAAGTGTCCTGCATTTTAGTAAGTTATAGTCAGAGCTGGAGAACTTTTATTGTAAAAAAAAAGTACTCCAAAAAAAAAAAAAAAATCTGGAGGGACCTTCAACTTTACCATACCCAATGGAAATAGATACATACTTTTATGGATATATTACATAAAGAATATAAGTTCAAAGTATATTCGAATCGAAAAATTAATTATTTCCGGTTTGGGGGTGTTAAGTAAACTACCCCTTGTCTCTTCCCGATTATGCCCAAAATTATACAGCTCTTCATCTCCATAAACCAAAGGCACATACTTAATTTCAATTTGATATGTCATACGGTATGACCTGTAGAGCGTTTACAAAATTTGGGAGTAAGTATACCACCCCTTGCCCCTACCCGATTAAGCCCAAAAAGTATACAGCTCTTCATCTCCATATACCAAAGGCACATACTAAATTTCATTTTGATATGTCAAACGGTAAGTCAAACGGTATGTACAAACTCCACAAATATAGTGGCATACACATCCAATTGCCCACAGACATCATCGCGTAAATAGCCAAATGGGATTCAGGAGTTTTTTTCATGATTATTATACTTTACCTTATACTACGTATGGTAAAGTAAAAAATATTGCTTCAATAAACAAATTATTTAATTAATTTTATATAATATTGTACCAATGTACCACTGATGCGTCGCACTCTGGCACATATTTTGAGAAGGCGGCCAAAAATAAATTTTTTTATGGTTACCGATTTCAAAACTATATTTCAAAGCTATATTAATTTGAAAGTAAGTAGCAGAGTACCTCGGGAGTCAAAATATTACTCCTTCATTTTAACATTATCACTGCGAACAGGGTGGTCCAAAATTCACTTTATCTGCATTTTGTTAATTGTTAACATTTTATCACTTCACTTTCATAATAAAATTCAATTAAAAATTAAAATGTATTTTAAACCTTCCATAACTTTCTTTCTTGTCGGTCGATTTTTACCAAAGTCTCACCTAGAAAACATAAAAAACCGCGTATAAAAATTCCAAGCCAATCAAAAGTTATGGATTTTAGACCGCCTTCTCGTGAAATGGTCCACTGTGCGTCGATTGTAACAAATTTGGTACAATTGTACCACAAATCCCAACACTGCAACACCATCTTGCGAATGCTACGATGCAAGTTCATCTACACATAGATATGACTTTTGGCAATACTCGTACATACATACATACATATTTTGCAGATGTTTTGATATGTAGTTTTTTTTAGTCAAAAGTCGGTTTAACAACATTTTCGGAATTTAATTCGGGGTCCTCTGAACATCTTTAGTCTTTATGGGATCGAAAATGAAAGTTGTAGAAATTACAAATACAATGAGAAACTTATAAAGTAGAGAAAATATGGATTAATCGATTAATTGCTAGAAAATAGTCATTTTGAATTAATTCGTAGAGTTAATTGAACAAAATTATTCAGTTAAACGATTAACGGTTGATGGATATAACGCCCTCCTTCCCACCTCTTTAAACTGCTTGATAACAAAATAATGTATGTATTTTTAAACAAAAAATTTATTATTTGTTGTTTTCAAATAAGTTGTTGCAGTTGACATTCAAAGTCAATTGCAAAAATTATTTCCTGTCTACGGTACAGTTTCACAAGCATACATTCACATATAAAAAAATATATATATGTATGTAGACGCACACACAAGCCAACAAAAAGTTCTAACTCACAAATGAACAATTACTGGAACAGAAAAAAAACAAAAAATATCAAACACTAAATAAGAAGAAAAGTACCTGAATGGAAATTTATAAATGCAATAAATTGTTTTAGAATTATGTGTCTCTTGATTTTACACAATAAACAATAAATTTTGATGTCGGTAGTTGTATCCTCCACTATCTCTAGTGGGTCAACATCAACAATATGAAATTATTGTAATTATTCAATGATACAATAGGAATACGGAACTAAATGATCAATATCATTTTAACTTGTTTTTATTTCATTGTAATTGGTGTTGTATTTTTTTTCTAGAGTACATGCGCATACTGGCTGCACGTACTCTCTCTTAAATGTAAACAAATGCATCGCTACTTTCACAAAAAACGAAATGTCCAACATAAAGCACCTAAGAAAATTAATGAAAACGTTTGTAAAAATAAGTGGGAATAAATGACTTAAAACATTTTTGTTTGTTGCAGCTTTTCTGACAACGTATGACTACCATCCCAAAAGGACTTTCCATCTTTTGATGCCAAAAACAAAATATGTAAAGCAATTTATGACACCTTGTAGTGAATTGAAGCGTATTTCAGCGATGTCATGCGGCATCAAATAAACTGATAGTGGCCAAAAACGGCAATGTCTAGCGGGTAGGGCTGATCATGTATTGTTATTGTCATTGTGAAAAATTAAAGATTCGTGTCTGGTCGCATATTTTGGTCGTTTTTCGTTTATTTAACCGACTTCAAAAAAAGAAGAAGGCTATCAATTCGTCTGAATGTTGCTTTTTTTTATGTTTGTGCCAGCAGAACTTAGTCATTTCTGAACCGATTTTAAAATTTTTTTCTTTATTAGAAAGGAAATGCTTACAGATTGGTCCCATTTTAAAAGAAGTTCAGAATTTTGAAAATTAAAGGGTGTCCCCATACAAGATACGTGTTTTTTACGTGTATTATGAACCGTAAAGGGCACCCTTTTAAAATTTTAGAAAACTGCATATCACTATAGCTGCCAATAACAGAAATTAATAAAAAAATAAACTTAAAAATTAAAGGGTGTCCCCATATGTGACGTCAATTTAAATATATGAACCATTTGAACCATAGACGACAATCACTTAAAAATTGGGCAGAATGTCCAATATTTATAATCAGAAATTAAATATTTATAATTAGAAGTTAAAGGGTGTCCCAATAGTTGATGTAATTTGATGTATATTGCCAAAATTTTGAACCGTAACAGAGAGACGGTTGAAATTTACAAAGAACCTGTATATCTAAGTCCTTTATAACATCAAGTATATAATTTAAATTTGGAAACTAAAGGGTGTCCCCATAATTGATAAAATTTTACCTATCTAGCCCTATCTTTTGAACCGTTATAGACAAACACTTGAAAATTAGACAGAAAATCCACTACTATGTCCCGTATAATAACATTTATAAATATTTAAAATTTTAAAGGGTGTCTCAATAGTTGATGTAAATTGATGCATATGGTCAAACTTTTGAACCGTTTGAGACAGACATTCGAATATAACAAAGAATTTGTCCTTTAAAATAAGTGTTTAATTTAATATTGTACATTAAAGGGTGTCCCCTAGGTGATATTGTTTAAGCTATATAGCCATATCTTTGGAACCGTTACTTTTTATTACTGTGTCAGTAATAATAACTGTAAAAAAATAAAGGGTGTCCTCATATCTGACGTAATTTGTCGTTATGGATAGACATTTGAATGTACAGAACGTATAATACTTGTCGATTAGAGCAACAAGTATAGAAGTATTTGATTTGAGTACTATTTCTTACAGATTACTTCCTTTTAAATTTTTAGTTTCGAATTGATGCACATATATTTGTTTTGTAGTCGGTTTATTTTTGCAAGAATTATTTTCTTTTCAAACGAATCATTTGTCATCGGTATAGTTTTCCTGTTGTTTTACCTGGGGGGTTACTCTCTATTGCGATGCGAAAGCAATTTCGATTCGAAAGCTCAATGCGATAAGAGGGCAAATCGGTACACTCTATGACTTTCGCAACATCAACCACCGCAAAATGTTTGAAAAAGTGGCATCATTAACAGTTAAATATGTAAATAAAAGTTAAGCCGGATAAATGTACATACATATGTATAAATACTGATAGATTATGGTTTAAAGACGTAAATTATCTTGAAACGAGTTGTAAGCAGATAGGCTCGATATACTTTCATTAAATAAACGCTGGTATAATAAATCTGTTATAGAATTTTTTGAAATTCATATAGCTTTATTTTAACTTTGTCTGTTACTGAAAGTTCTACCGGAAATCCACGCAAATAGTATCATATTTTACATTACATAATAATAGCATAACATATATACATTTTTTAATCGGATATATCCCCTACAAGATCTCCATCAGATTGTCTAAATATTTTGTGCTATATTTTGCTTTCGGCATTAACTCACAGCAACTGTTTCATGGCCAAATCACTATCTACTAAAATTAAAAACTATTGTTGTTTTATTTGTAACTATTTGGCTTTGATTTCCCTAAAAATTCTAATTTAGATATCAATTAAAACACATTTTTACAGTGATTGCATGTTTCCTTCCTTTGCGCTTGCTCTTTTACTATCGCAAAATATTTAGGCTTATCGAACGAATTTGACAGACGCTTTCGCACTACAGAGTGTGGTGCTGCAATCTCTGCGAAAAAGATAAGCGAACGAAAAATGCGCGAACGCTTTAAAGAGTACAAGTCTTTCGATTTCGTAACATTTTTTTTTCGTATCGCAATAGAGAGTAACTCCCCTGGTTCTAACAGCTTATAATAGATGACGCCCTTCTTATCCCACAGAGCAACATTTCATAGGTAATTTAACTTTAGTATCGCATTATAGATATGAAAAATGCCTTTCTCCGACTCTTGGCTGTATTTCTTTGCTTTTGCATGTATTCAAGTGCTTTTAAACGTCTGGAAATTGTTACTTGATCTACTCCCATTAATTTTAAAAGGACGAGGACCACTCAGCCATTTCATAAAGTTGAGAAACAGGAAATAGTAGCAAGGGAGTAAACAAACCTGAAGATTATGGTGGATTGGATGGATTTTTCCCGTATCCATGTATTATGTTGATGGATCAGAGATTTTTCCTTCGCTAGATGAGTTTTTTTTTGTACCCTTCACCACAGGTGGAAAGGGTATACATGAGTTTTTCATTCCTTGTGTAATTTCTACAATATTCATTTCAGACCCCATAAAGTATATATGTATATTCTGGTTCCTTATGCATAGAAAAGTTGATTAAGCGATGTCCGTCTTCGGGTAGTAATGTCATTTGCCAAGGCACCAGACGAGATACAGAAGATTTAAGTCCACCAATCTGCCAGGCATAGTTTCGAAAATTTTCGGATTGCTATTAAGCAACATCGGAGCATTCCTTTCGAGGCTGCGGGCAAGAAACCACGCCCACCTATATTTTTTCACGTTTTTTAATTTTTTTTGGCTTTAACGATTCTCTTCTGCTTTTATATGTCAAATAAATATTAGACCGTGACAGGTAGATCGCAAGAAGTTCATATAGATCTCGGGAAATGAATAACCCCCTGCGAGGTCCAATTTTGTGTTTATTTTTTCGTTGGTAAGGTTTTTTTTTGCTTTGTTTTGTATTAAAGGCCTTTATAGTAAGCAATACAATATAGAGGTAGCCAATAGACACACAGGGTAACCAGGAGCAGTTAATAGGCCCACTAGGGGGGTTTTTTTTGCAATTTAAAAATTTGTTTAAAGGATTTTTTTGCTTTAATCTTACCATTCAAAGGCAATATAGATTGGAAGTTCCTAATTTTTACAAAAAAATTTCTACAAACAATTTTCAAAAAAAAAATTTTTCAAAAAAATTAAAAAAAAGAATTAAAAAAAATTTTAACACAAATTTTCCAAAAAATATTTACTAAAAATTTTCCAAAAAAATATTTACACAAAATTTTCCACAAAATATTCACACAAAATTTTCCAAGAAATATTTACAAAAAATTAAAAAAAAAATAAATTTACAAAAAATTTGAAAAAAATTTAACTAAAATCTTAAAAAAAAAATTTAACTAAAATTTAACAAATGGTTTTTAAAGAAATATAAGAGGGTAACACATTCCTTAGTATTACTATGATGATTTGTTACTAGATTAACGTGGGCTCCTGCCACGCTGGCTTTATCCCACGGTGCTCCAAACACCGAATGAAATAAAGACGTAGACTAGCGCCCCCATTGTGTAGTATAATAACACTTTACGATTGCCACCAATCGCAATTTGTGTGCATACAGTCACAATGAGTAGCAATTTATACAATATGGCAAGCCTTTCTAAGGCAAGCCTAGATCTATATTATAACCTCTTGCTTAGGGGTTTGGAGACTATCCAAACTCCGTCTGTTGAGAGTGCAACAGTACACTTGATCGACCTTGCACCACATCTACATGAATCGATCTTAAACCACAACCACCAAGTGTACCCCCGAAGGGGACCTCACCAATAACCGGTCACAGAGAGGATAGGCTCTCTGTGGGACACCGATTCCCGTGGTACCAGTTCTTTGGGCACTGGTCGGGCCTCGAAGAGGACCCGTGTTAAAACAACAGACCTTTTCTTCCAGATTTAGGCTCTAGAAACCCTAGCGTCTGGTGCCCCTATTTTCCCCGAGTGAACCGCGTCAAAGCATTTGCCATTACTGCAGTGACAATTGGAACCCCCGGGGGTATTACTATGATGAAGGGCATGACCGAGTATATTACTCTGACTTGTTTTGCTTTAATTCATTTGAAATTAAAAATGGTCACAAGCTCTGAATAATACTCGCCGATAATTTTTTTAAACTTCTCAAGGCAATCGATGTGCGCGATATCGTGAGCTTAAAAAAATTTGTGGACTCGACCTTTTTAGTCTTTTTTATCTCCAGTATGTTGTGATGTTGGATTCATGTTTCATCCATAATTACAAAACGACACAAGAACTCGTTCGTATTGCTCATGACATTGCCAAAAAGTAAGTACAAGAATAAAACAAGAATTTATTCGCTATTAATTCATAGCATAACAGCATTTATATTTACAAGTATTTTTGACGAAAAAGTTTCGTTGTCGTTTATTAAACGATAATTGACATGTTAACAATAACAGCTGATTTCAAATAACAATAATTGTAAAAATGTAACTGTGTAGCAAAATCGATGATTTGGTTGTTTAATTTTTTAACGGCTCGATACTTTTTAAATAGGTTAGTGAATGGCTCTTCGATCGCGCAAAAGGGGTCTTTACGCCAACATGTAATAATATTAGGTGATTTAGACGATCGGAGAATGATAGTAAGTGCGGTGGCTAAAGAATTAGATAGTAAGTGCGGTGGCTAAAGAATTAAATATCTTAACCAGCGGGCACATCACATTTTGCACCAGTATTTGAATGTGAAAATGATATTCGAACGATGAATGTCGCGACTGCTCACAGTCAACTAATAATGATTGCGGCAAATTAACAAATTCGCCATTGCCATTACCTAGCAAACAATACCAATTTGTGTATGTAGGAAAATGGTGTTGTCTACTATCGTTAAAAAGTATGCTGTAAGTCATGCTGTCGTTAATCCAAACAACAAAAATTGTTAACGAATACATATTGATATTGTCGTATTGCTTACGTTAGCGAATTGTACTACTGAAAGTTTAGTGTAATTTTTGCTGGTAAGATCACAACGAAAATCAGAAAACTACTTTTTGCCATTGAAATTGATGGTGCAGAGTCCCCATAGTATCAAGAAATTTTTCGCTAAAAACAAATAATGAAGTTGCAACTTGCTCTTAATTTGACAGTAGTACACTAATAGATAACAGTTAACAGGAGCAGTGTTGCATTAGAAGTTTCTGAGTGGCAAATACAAAAAGTTGCGGAATTATCAAAATAAATTTGTAAAATAGGTAAAATTTAAAAAAATACCAAACTAACAAGTTTGGACATACCCCATAGAGTAAGCAAAGGAGAGTTTTTAAACAAAGAGATAAATTAATGTAAAAAATGATAACAGTAATGATCTTTTTGGCAGCCGTATGTACGAGTACTACATACAAAAAGCACTATGTCTCTCAACACTATAAACAAGTATATATGTAGTCATATTATAATCAAATAATAGTTTAATACATTTGTTTAAATGTATGCGGCAATTTCTAAGGCCAAGGTAAAGCTGTCGGTATTTAAGGTCGTTGATATCAGATTAGAGGAAAATACATTCATTCACTCACACAACCAACCAGACTGGCGATAAAATATATTGCTGCACAATAATGTGCAAACGAAACAATTGCTGTACAATTTTAATTCTTTTGATTTTCATTTAACATAATTGTTTTGTTTTACTAATAAACTTTGAAAAATTCGTGCACATTTTTTTTATTATTTTCTTTTTTTTTGTTAATTTTAGTTTAAAAATAAATCTACTGTCTGTTTATTTATAGCTCTTTGTTTTATTTTCTTTGTAAATTAATTTCACTTACCATGACACATACATGTTGAGTTATGAAAATGGTACTAAATAATAGTTTAATTTCTTCATTTGAGTGATTTTTCGGCAAATAGTACTGTTGTATTACCACACGATTTAAAATCAGCTTTTAACGGCCTTTAAATAAAAATCCATGGAATACCTATCATTAAGTTTTTTTTTACAGAATAACTTACATATGGTGTAGATATGGGCTCAATCAAAAAAGAAACGCATGTATTTAAGGCAAATTGGAAATGATATTTATTTATTACTTCATCTTAAGGTGGATTTGTGGAACAAGATTAACGTGAGTACCTGCCTACTCGGCCTAACCTCACGGTGGTCTTACCACCGAGTGAAACTTAGGCGTAGACTAGCGCCCCCATTGTGTAGTATAACAACACTTTACGATTGCCACCAATCGCTTTTTGTGTGTGATACAGTCACAATGAGTAGCAATTTATATAATATGGCAAGCCTTTCCAAGGCAAGCCTAGATCCACATTATAACCTCTTGCTTAGGGGTTTGGAGACTATCCAAACTCCGTCTGTTGAGAGTGCAACAGCACACTTGATCGACTTTGCACCTTACCTACATAAATCGATCTTAAACCACAACCACCACGTGTACGCCCGAAGGGGACCTCACCAATAACCGGTCACAGAGAGTATAGGCTCTCTGTGGGGCCACCGATTCCCGTGGTACCAGTCTTTTGGGCACTGGTCGGGCCTCGAAGAGAACCCGTGATTTTTACACACAGACCTTTTCTTCCAGATTTAGGCTCTAGAAACCCTAGCGTCTGGTGCTCCTATTTTCCCCGAGTGGACCGCGTCAAAGCATTTGCCATATTCCTGCAGTGACAATTGAAACCCCCGGGGGTAATCTTAAGGCGGATAGACAATGTTTTTTGTTTTTTTATTTGGTGAAAAAAGTTATACATTTTTTGGCGTGCCAACTCGGGAGCAAGCCACATACAACTGGCCGTGTGAAAAATATGAATTTTCCAAAATTAAGCCAGCAATAGTCAATGATTGGCCTTGGTAATAGCAAAGGCAAGACGCAAAGGGAATTGGAGCCGATTGAATTGGAATTGTAAATCGTTGGAAATCATCGAAATTCGTGGAATAAGTACGTTTTCGCCTTTGAATCTGCTACCGATGATTGTTGCCTCGATTAAATATGGTGAGCAATTTTTGATGGTTGATCTGGTTCCGTTGCATAACTTTAATGCGTTTAAGTTGCGAATAAGTATTACCGGTGATCCAACCTTTAATGTTAGTACATGCGGTGGCATTCCGGTGGTTCCAAAGAATTCAAAAATTCAGTGGGATAATTGACGGTTTGGTCTTCATCCGTTACTGTGTCGATCGATTTATATTTGATTAATTTGCCGGGCAGTTTCAATTGAATTTGCTCATTGAGCTTGTTGACATCATAATTTTTTTGGTGCCAAAATTTTGACGTTCGCACAGCCAATCCGGATTGGGAATACCTTGTCGAAAACGGCTTGAATATTCATTTGCATTTGACAGAAGTTAGGCGGGAACGAAATTTTAAATAAACCGAAAACTCGGATTTTTGCATGCAACATTTCGAAAGGTTTAAAATTTTGATATTGGATCATTATTTGTTGGATTAGATCATTTGTAAATATCTTCGGAACTACATAACCGATTTAAGAGTTTGATATCTCGTTTTGAAAAAAATGAGACCGGCTTTCAAAAAAAAAAAATTGTGGATATGTCATTGGTGGTGCTACGCCCCTGCGCCCGCAGACCGAAAATAAAAAATCAGACTTCACAGTGTCACCCGCCTGAATATTCTGAAGATTCCCTAAAAATTTCATCAAAATCGGCTTAGCCGTTTTGAAGTCCATACGTTACATACATACACACATCATGTTTTATATATATAGATTCTAAAATTTATATAAAATTATATAAATAATTGTAAAGCTCTGTAAGACAGATCGGAATGAGTTACTCATTATTTTAAAACAGCGCCATCTGTTGCGCAACATTGCTTAAAATATACTGCTTTAAAAAATAAAAGATGCCTTAAAGTATGTAGTACCTTTAAATCGGTATAAAATCGGCGTACTTTGGCTGCTTTTTCTCCACTTTCTCTTGGAAATAAGATATTTTTGCATTTTTTGTATCCTATATTGGAATCAGGAACCTCCTCACCAAATTTTGTTAAAATCCATCCAGTAGTTTTAACGTGATGCGAACATAAAACAGGAAAGACAGACAGACATAAATTAAAACGTTGAAATATTACATTACTGAAAATGAACTATTTCATTACTTATCACATACTCGTATGAATAATATTGATACTCTTCGTTTATCACTCACTGTCCATGTATGTATGCTAAAAAAAAACAAACAGTTGCAATAATTCATGTGTGGTTGTAGGCAGAGCAATTTTTTTTTTGTTTATTTAGAACCGTGAAAAAAATATAAAATTTTAGAAATCTCATTTATGAGAAATTACATAAATGTTGAAATTTCAACGCTCATAAATAAAAACATTCTGAACCCTGGATATAAGCCTTAAAATTAAAAATTTTTACTTTATTTTTTAAAAGTTTTCATTTTCGGTTTCTCCATTTTTAACTTTCAAGGCTGTTAACTTGCATAGCTAATAACTTCCAAGTCTTATAACTAAACCAATTCGGATTGGATCTACAAATCAATATAAAAGAACAAAAAAAAAACAATGTTTAAAAAAATCATTTAAAGACAATATTTAGCAGAAAAAGGTAACTACGAAAATATACACAAATATTTCTTCTACTACACTAAATTACAATAAGAAACGACCTACATATACATAAGAATAAACAAACTGTTTATCTATTAAACAATTTGCATTATTTTGGTTTTATTTTTTTTTATCGCATATAACCTCAATGTTCATTCTTGCTTAAGTGTCATTGGCTAGCATTTGCATGTATGTAGTTACACTACACACAGTGCAGTGTTTAAAAAGCTATAAGTATTTTAGCCACAGCACCCCTAATTATTGGCTTTGTGATGGCTAAAATAAAAACCGATAGCCTTGTCAATGCTAAACCTGAAATAGCTTACATTTTTCAAAAGCAGATGCAAAATAAACACATCGTTTTTCAATAAGACAATTACAAAAGAACAGTAACAGTTGCCAAAATACAAAACTGGTGCAAAACAGCAATTTTTAGAATTTTTGTCTGTCTGATTGTCCATCTGTCTCATCACGTAAAGACTACTAGATGTATTTTAATAAAATTTTGTAAGAAGATATCTTGGTATCTACGCAATTTGACCGATTTAAAGGTGCTGCAAAACGTGACAGCACCTTTTATTTTTGTTAGCGGGATATTTTAAACACTATGACATAAATTTTAGAATTTTATCTAGGCGATGGGTACCTCTATATAAAGAAAACAAATAAACCATAACTAAAGCTCTATAAAAGTAAGTGTCTTAAAATTTGGTGTGGATCACATTCAAAGCAAAATCGAACAAAATATTGTCAGGGTACCTACGACGTGGCGGGCACAGCTAGTATAAAAAAAACTGCATTAAATAAAATATAAGAAATCTGTTAAAAAATATAATTTTTGTAACACTTGTTTTTAAATCTCACTCTAAGGATAATATTATTCTTTTTTATCGTTTACGTCCCACTTTTTGGTAAACGCCATCTGGTCAATCATATAATTCAATCATAGTATGTTGCTCTTTGATTATAGCTTCTCCAAACATGTTTTGTCTTTGCGTGAATATGACAAGGCAAATGTTGCATCGCACTGGAGACACCGTGTGAAGACCAAACAGACATTTAAACGATGTTTTATTCTATACTAGCTGTGCTAGCTGCCACATCGTTGGCGTCCTGACAATATTCTGGTCGATTTGGCTTTGAAAGTATTCCACACCAATTGTAATACTCTTACTTTTATAGTGCTTCAGTTATGGTTTATGTATTTACTTTATATAAAGGTACCATTCCCTGCATAAAATTCAAAAATTTATAAAAATTCAAAAATTCTAAAAATTATTGTTATTTTAATAACAATGTAATTCCACAAAGTAAAAATGCAAATCAAATACAAATTTTATTCAATTGGCGCCATCTGTTGTTTAAAATATCCCACTTCCAAAAATAAAAGGTGCGCATCTGTTTTCAAAATATCCCGTAAATTGCGTACTTTCACTGGTTTTTCTCCACTTTCTCTTAAAAATGTGATTTTTTGCGGATAAAAAGTATCCTATATTGGAATAAAGATGCTAAGGTACCTCCTTAGAAAATTTTGTTAAAATCCTTCCAGTATTTTTTACGTGATGTAAACACAAAAGGAAAGCAAACAGACGGAAATGAGTTACTATTTTATTATATGTTTTATATATGTATGTGATTGCGCAAATAGAAAGGGACCTAATGTTAAAAATGTAAATTTTACAGGAGATCTATTTTAAGCGTTGTTTAGGAGTGTAAAAGCTGTTAACATACCTGTTATAATGCCGAAATTATCAATTACGAAAGTGTTTATTCCGCTACTCAAATTACACACTGACAAAACTAAATTTTCAGAAACTCTCGGGGGGTCTGGTACCACTTTCATTTGATTTTTTCACTAAATGTTATCCCAATTGAAAAAATAAACGTTTTACGGATAGAAAAGTTTTCAAAAAATTTTATAATTTTTTTCTGTACTCGAGTTTTACGAATTCGGCTTTGGCGGGGGTCCGAGACCACACCCATTTAACTCTCCAGTAAGTTTTATCCCAATTTAACAAAAAAAAAAAAAAAAATCTGTCAACCTTCTCTTAGGTCCCTTCCACTGTGCGAGGTCACATATAGTTGCATATATTTTTCTTAACACCTCTACTGGAAACTTGTTTTCTTGCATTTCTGATATCGTTTAGAAAATGGTTTCTTGGGGTATAAGTTATGAATGGGTACTTGGCGTATAAGTTATGATTGTTGCCAAACCATCCTTCCTTCTTCATAACTCATACGTTTCTTTAACTTTAAAATCATGTTGATCTTTTATCAACTGTAAAAATAATTTTCTGTGTATTTATTTTATTTTTATTAAAAACAACAATTTGCTTGTAAAGACCTTATGCAAGGACTTTTACTATCGCTTGTTGTTGAAAAAATTTAAACAAAAAATAAAAAAACAAACAAACAAATAACATGTCGTTTTTATAAGCAATAATTAAATGAAAGTTGTTATTTTTTTGTTCGTTGTTGTTCGTTTATAATTTGTTTATATTTTTTTTTATTTAGAATACAAAAAAAAAAAACAAATTAAAACAAATTAAAATATTTTCTAAATAAAATTTAATCAAACATCTACACACAACCACGACGCACATACTTGAAATGGCAATGAAATTGCAGCAACAAAAATAATTCAATTTAACAACAGTTTTAAATATTGAAAGTTACTTTAAAGAAAAATGATTTTTTTTTGCATATCTACATGTCGTTATCGTTAAAAGACTGACATTTAAATTTTTGTTCACAAAAAAAAAATTGCCGTTTATTTATCTTAAATGGACAAATATTTATGAAAAATTGTTGTGCCGTGTCATTTTTTCAGAATCAAAGGTGTTGGTTTGTGTTGAAACCACATAAAGGCCTACAAAAAAATAAATGTAACAAAAGCAATTTTAAAAACACCTTTAGGCTCCTAAAATATAAATAATGTCAACATTTATTAAACTCTATACAACATGGACAATGAAAAACTAGTATACAGTAGTGATCAAAACATTTGCAAAGGCAATCACGTTTTTACTAAATTTAATTTTTAGGGTTCCATACACAAAGTGTAAAAACGTAACCCTATTGTTTTCGCTACAATATCTGTCCGTCTGTCCGTCTGTCAGCGCCTTTTATCTCTGGAACCGTAATAGGTAGACTCTTGAAATTTTCACAGATGATGTATAGCTGTTGCCGCTATAGCAACAAATACTAAAACTTATAGGGTGTTCCGATAGAGAGGTGTTATTCACGAATATGTGTTTATTTCTTGAACTTTAGGAGACATAGACTCAAGATTTAAAAACAGTAATTACAAATTAGTTCGCCATATAAACAAGTATAAAAAAATAAACCTAAAAATTAAAGGGTGTTCCGATAGTGGTGTGATTCATATGTATAAGGCCTAAGTTTTGAACCGTAATAGGTAGACGCTTGAAACTTTCACAGAAGGTGTATAGCAGTGGCCGCTTTAGTATCAAATACTAAAACTTATAGGGTGTTCCGATAGAGAGGTGTTATTCACGAATATGTGCTTATTTCTTGATCTGTAGGAGGAATACACTAAAAATATGCAAGCAGTAATTAAAACTTAGTTCGCTATATAAACAAGTCTAAAAAATAAACCTTAACATTAAAGGGTGTTCCGATAGTGGCGTGATTTGCATGTATAAAGCCTAAGTTTTGAACCATAATAGGTAGACTCTTTAAATTTTCACAGAAGGTGTATAACTATGGCCACTATAGCAATAAATACTAAAACTTATCGGGTGTTCCTTTATATCTTTATTTCTTGAGCTATAGGAGGCAACCACTTAAAATTTGCAGACAGTAATTAACTCTATGTTCGCTTTCTAAACAATTATATCAAATTAAACCTTAAAAATAAAGGGTGTTCCGAGAGTGTCGTGCTTTGCGTGTATGTGGCCTAAGTTTTGAACGATAATAAGTAGACTCTTGAAGTTTTTACAGGAGGTTTATTACTATGGAAAATATAACAAATAATAAAAATTAAAGGGTGTTCCGACAGTGACGTGATTCTCATGTATAACTCCTTATTTCTTTAACCGTAATAGGTAGACTCTTAAAATTTTGTACAGGAGATATGTGGCCACGGTCGACATGACAATTACTAAAAAGTATAGGGTGTTCCGACAATGACATGTTTTTCACGTATAGTGACTTATTTTTTTAATCGTAATAGGTAAACTATTGATATATTCATAGAAGAAGAATTTCCATGGCTGTTATAACAAATAACAAAATTAAAGGGTGTCCCGACAGAGACATGATTTTTACTTAAATAGCCTTATTTTTTGAACCGTAATAGGTAGACTCTTGAATTGTTTACAGTAGATGTTGTACTTCGGCCGCTGTAACAATTCCTAATTACTAAAGGGTGATCTGTCAGTGACATGTTTTTCACGTATATTACCTTGCTTGTTGAACCGCAATGAAGGTAGGCCTGATATTTTTATAGAAAGTATATTACCATGGCCGTTATAACAATTTCTAAAATTAAAAGGTTGTTACAATAGCGATGCAATTTTCGCGAATATGACTTTGATTTTATAAATAAAGGGTGCCCCATAAGACATGAAAAAATTAACAACTTGAGTTTTTAAAGGCGTACTAAACATAGTACGGAACCCTACGTGTGTGAGACTAACTAGCACTTGACTGATTTATTTTAAATTATTTCAGCACAATTTTTATAAGATTGAAATCTTTACATTAAATATTTCCTATCTAGAAAGTTGTTTAAATTTTTTTTTTTACTTTTGAAAAAATTTTTCGGATTGGGAATTAAGAACAGGACTGAAAATATATTTTATTTTTATTAATTGGTTTTATAAATACAATAAATGAGGTTAAGTAGAATAATTTTTTCCTTGACGTGAACGAGCATCACTTGAAGAAAGTAAATTGGTGGAATTCCTATATGCCACATTGGTTTAGTTAGTTTGGGTTTTGATCATTACTGTTGATAATCATTTAGACAAATTTTAAGACTTATTTCCAAACAAAATATTACTTTGATATAATTTATTTTTTTTTCTGTGCTTGTGCTACGAGTATTGCTTAAAGTTATCAGCTAACAGAAAAACGTTTATTATACGTTTTTTTCTTAGTTGTTGTTGTTGCTGCTGTTTTTTGTTATAAGTACGTGCACTCTAAAAAATATTTAAGCTACTGACAAAGTCAACTCAAGTGAACTTAACTGGCCAAACCTCAAATTTATCAAATGCGTGTTCTAAACGCAATAGATACATTTCGTTTTTGCCACTACATGTTAATGTTAACACCTTCAGCACAAATGTTGCATGGTAATTGTATACGTATGATTTTCTATTGATTTGAGTTTAGAGACGGTCAAGTGAATTAATTATTTTAATAATAGGAACAATTAACCATAATCTAATTCTAGACACAATAATTAGTCTAGTCGAAATTATTTTCTCAGATCAATTATTTAAAGGTCTTACAAGGCCTGCAATGCTCTTGTTGTGTGTTATATATTTGTAGTATTAAACGTCTTAATTTCTGCTAATCTTTATTAATTAAAAAAATTTGATGGTGATTCTTTTAATGTATTAATAGGTATACTTTTCTTTTTAGCGTCACAGCTCGGGAAGAATTTTAGCTTGTTATACAATTTTTTGCAATTCGTCTCTGTTTTCGGCCTTTCGTTTCCAGTTACAGATACCGATTATTCTTAGGTCCCTTTCAACTCCTTTCGTCTTTCTCTTGGCCGTTATCTGCGTCTAGAGTAGCTGTTGACGTAGTTTAGCATCGTCTTCCTGCCCCGCTAAACATAACCGTTGACCTTTTATGAATTTGACCATGTTCAAACAGGTCATCATTGGGCCGCTAATTTTTGGAAGAATATTTCTTTGACGGTATTGGGAATCTGATATTATGGACCACATCTCGCATGCGTATATTGCAGTTGTTCTGCACGTTTTCGAGACAAATTTTGTACGCTTTATTTGCTGCAGATATCCGGTCGATGATAGTATAATCTTGCACTGCCGTTTTTTAAAAGAATATCCTAGGAGATTAAGCTCGATATAACTTCGCCGATTTCGATGGAATGTATTGTATGCCTGTTTTCATATCCTGTTATTTTCATGTATTTCGTATTTTGTTCATTTATTGTAAGGTTCACAGTCTTAGAAGCTCCTTTAAGATTTGTAGACAACTCCTCCATGTACCAAACATTTCTTGTCACAATTGCAATGACAACCGCATATAACAACATATCCTGAAATAACCGACAACTGAAATTATATTTTTTAAACTATTATTTTTGTATATTTTTGTTTAAAAAAATTCAAACGAAATCATAAGGAGCCACGTTCAAAGGTAGCTTAGACATATTTAATGTATACTGAAATCGAAATATTTTCTTAAATTAAATCGCAATATGATTACCCATACATACAAGGCATATTAAGTAGGAAGAGGGAAATATTAAGTGGAAAAGTTTAATACTTTATTGGATTTTTAGATTTAAACGTTCTCTCTTTCCTCTTAAATATGTAGTAGTTTAACTGGCAAACTCCATATAAAAAATAAAAAAATCCCCTTAATATTTCCTTCTCCCTAGTGAGGACACTTTATTTAATAAAAAACACAAAAATTATATTTATAATAGACTAGTGTATTTTACCCGGCGTTGCCTGGGTCCATTCTTAGAGCCCTTATAAATGCTTGCGAAATGATTAACCTTTTTCGGTTTTGTCAACCCTGTCGGTTCACTCTCAACAGAGGACAAACAATTATAATTACGCGACAAAGCACTTGCATACATCTCAACAACATCATCACATATCGGGTTCAACCAATCGAAGAGGTGATTAAGGAAACCCAAAGAAAAAAGTAACACATACCTATGATACAATGCAGGTGTATAGCAAGTAAAAAATCGTATGGTCAGCGCACAAATAAAATTACGATCGAAGCAACGACTGAAAAGATTCAGCTCAATATTCCAATTAGAAAGATTAAATGTCATTATACACATAAGACATTACAATACATGGTTTGATTACATTTCAAGTGACAACAAAAAATCATAAGACATTACAATACATGGTTTGATTACATTTCAAGTGACAACAAAAAATCATAATATGGAAAATTGAGGGCATTTTGTTGATATTTGTATGGGAATATATAGGAAAATTTAAATGCCTTATCTCCGGAACCGCTAAGCCGATATCGTACAAACCATCTAGAAACCATCCCCAACATATCCTGAAATTTTGGCTAAAATCGGTTGACCCGTTTCCGCAGTTAGTGGTGACATCAAAGTGTACACTTCTTTATATATATAGATTAACATCTTTAAAAATTTTATCATTATATATACACATGTACTTATTGAATTCTTTTTGGAAAACATGAATTTAAAATATATATTTGCATGTTTAAAATTTGGAATTTATTAACAAATTTTAAGTTTACTTTAAATATTAGTGTCAAATTGATCTACTTTCACCAACCGCTTTTATATTAATAATAGTCCAATTTTTTACATTGTAAAAAATCATCACTTTTTACGAAAAAATCTTCAAATCGGAATTTTTAAATTTTTTGGACAAAAATGGTCAGGTTAGATCTGCTAAATTGGCTGCCTGTTCATACGTAGTCTTTAAAGGCATAGTACAGCACAAGGTTTAATGCTACCGTTGAGAAGGATTCTCCTTGTTTCATTCCATTCTTTATATAGAAAGCGTCTGCTTTCACGCAAAGAAAAAACATGGTTGAGGTAACCATAATCTAAGAGCAACTTGTTATGGTTGAATTATATGGTTATATTCAAACCATATTATTTTAAACCATAATAATAATATTGTTGTCATGGGAACATATTATTGTTTTACATAAAAATAACATTGTAATATACAACCATAATTATGCTATAAAAAATATAACATAATCATACTATAATATAATGTGAAACATGTAAATGGTTATATGTGACAACGTATGAATATCTATATATAAATAGGCAAGTGAAAAAAGTTAAGAACCATTTGAACTGACTTTAACTCAACGTATTCGCTTGATTTTGTTCTGTTTGATAGATTGTCAATAGCAGCAGTGCAGAATGTATTTTTACTTCTATATTTTTGTGTCTAAGATAGTTAAAAATAGTTAAGAATCATAAAGTCTCTTTCTCTCTTAATTTGCTAAAACATTTGGCTTGGTAATTCCGTAAACACTCAGAAGGAAAAACTTATTTCATTTGTTCATTCTATTCTTATTTCCATATTTGTATGCGCTTTTGAAAAATATATAAAAAGTTTACAAAAATAAATTTGGTTGAATTTCGACCACAGGGCAAACTCTAGTATTTATAAATAATAAAAAACAAATACACGAATATTTCCATTTAGACTTACATACATATTTTTATATTTTCTGTTCATGTTTTTATATGTTTGAAAGGCCAAAACCAAAATATGTATTTTTAAAACCAAACATTATTTGTTTATTTTTAGTCATACTTAACATACTATGTTCAGTAATAATATATTATGGTTGAAAATATAATTTTATTTTTAAGTATTAAAAAAAATTTGGTTGTGGTTTGAATTTTAATTTAACCATTGAATGATTGTTAATAAAACTGTTGTTAACTGTTAACAAAAACATGTTTATCGTAACCAAAGTATTGTTTAAAATAACTATAATTTGTTCACAGCAAACATGTATTGTTACAGAGAACATGGTGTGGTTGCCGTAACCATACAATAACTATGTTTTTTCTTTGCGTATTCTTTTGTTGAGTTTATTAATGTAGCGCACCGTAGGTTTGCTAAGTTTAAGAAAGCTTGTGGGATTATTATCCTGTCGGTGCGTTCAATTGTTTGTTTAAAATAATCTATGAAAAGTTATGTTTTAACAGAAACAGTTGATCGATTATTTATCTTCCTTGCCGGAAACCTCCATGATATTCTCTTAGTAAGTTAGAAGCAGCTTCGCATAGTTTTTCGGAGAGAATATTTGTAAAGATTTCGTAGCAAACGCCTAAAAGTGTGATTTCTCTATAGTTTTCGCAAACGCCTTTTACGCAAACGCCTTTTTCGCTCTTTTTTTGAATTGACATAATGAGCCCAGGATGATATGAGCAGGGTTGTCAGAACTTATTTGGCGATCTTATTTTTGATTTGGCAACATGACAAAATTTTGGCGATTTCATTAACTTTTGGTCAACATTTAAAACTCAATTAAGGAATTTCAAAATGGATGATGAAGACATGGAAGCTATAGGATAAAATTATTTTTCGCATTTAAAGAGGTTTAAATAGAATAAATAAATTGAATTGCTTCCTTTAAGATTTCAAACATCTGTCGACTTCAAAATCTTGCAATTCGTTATCTCAAAAAAAAAAAACAGTATGATAAATATACATATGAACGTTGGTCTAAATAAACATTAATGTTGGTCTAAATATTAACATTCGTTGGCCTAAACAGTACCAACACCTCCCAGTTCAAAATAAACAATATCGAGTTTATTGACGATCATTCCTTCACGTACATGGGCAGCAGTATATCCTCTACAGGTGGCTCACGAGAGGATATTACAAATCGAATCAACAAGACAAACCAAGCTTTTAGAGAACGAAAAAATTTCTGCAAATCTTCCACTTAAACCCACTTGAAAAACAAACTTAGTCTTTTCTTCTTAATGTGCAATCCGTACTTAAACAGCGGAATTGTGGTCAACAACAGGGGAGATTCGAATTCATGTACAAATAGCAGAGGGAAAATGAAAGTGGATTGGTCTTCGTCATATGGAAACTTCACATAACAGTGAATCACTCTTTTTATATCAAAAACACTTACTAAATTTATTGCATTAGAAAATTTCCTTAATATAATTTACTACATACGATACAATTTACCTATTAGATAAATAAATATCAACAAACTTCTTTTGTCACCGCCAAAACTTTTTATTTTGTTTTTAAATATTGGCATTTAGCTTTTGAAAGTATTCTAAAATTTTTAAGATTTCCTTATAAGTTTTAATTTTCTTGAATGCGAAATTTATATGCACATACAACAAAAATTGTCAAAAACACGCCCTACTGTTATACAAGTATACGGATTTGCGTTGAGCCTCCAAATGACAAACAAAAATGCAAAAAAAAAGTGAGCGGTTAAAAAAGCAATATAAAACAAAGTAAAAATTCATTTAAATGCATTTATATATTTATATTTATATTTATATTTATATTTATGTATTTTTATTTTTATTTCATTTTTCACTTTTAAAATCAAATCAGTGTGTAATAGGCCTTTTAGCTGTAGACGCGTTTAAGAAACAATAAAATATCGTTGCAATGCCTTTGTTTGTTGTTTGTCGCAGTTGCGATAAATGCCTGTGCGATTTGTTGCTGTTGTTGTTGTTATTGTTGTTTGCAGTTTTGGTCCAGTAGCGTGCTGTTCTCAAGGCAGCGATATGCAGATTTTCGATTTTAAGATATTAAGTTCACACAATCCATAGTCAATTAACGTTACGTATGAGTTCTGTTGCTCGATATGTTTGTTTGTTGAGATTTAATAATTGCAGCGTAGTGTTTAAACGAAACAAAAAGGCCTAACAAACGTTTAAAGGCAAAAAAAAGAAACGAATAGATTTTTATGATTTTTTTTGCCAGCAGGTGACCCGCCAACAACTGGACTGTTTTTTGTTTTAACAAGTACCAGCAAACGCTTATGCGTCAAAAGTCACGCATTTGTTGAAACAACCACATTCTAGTTTCTACAATAGCAGACACATTTGTTAATTTGTTAAAAAAAAAAAAAATGGGTTGTTAATATGAATTTTTTTCCTAGAACTTGCAATTCGACTTGATACGAGATCGTATTGTAGAAGTTTTTTTTTTTGAAAAAAATTGTGGTTTAAGTAAACAGGAATTAATTTTTGATTGAATTTGAAAGTATTTTTTATTATTTTTTATACATATTATACATATTTTAGGCTTTAACTTCGTTTTTTATTTTGATAATTTAGTAGAATACGGATAAGAGGCCATCTTCACAAGCCATCAATTTGAACAAAGCATAAACATGACGCCGGCATGTTGTTATAGGTGGCGAATTCGTATTTATGTCATTTTCTATTTGAACATAATTTTATGTTTTCCAACAATATTGTTTGAATGCTTATTGCACAGCAGATAGTAGTTATACGGTTGATCAACAGATGGCGCTGTTGGCAAATAATACTGTCAAACTAAAATACAACAACAACGCCATTGTCATGTTATAAAAGAGTTTTTACCCCCGTCTTACCAAAAGTCAAACTTCATATAAAAACAGTATTAAAACTAATGTTTTTTTTCATGAAGTTTGACTAATGTTAAGACAAATTAATGGTTAAGATATGTTAATGACTAATGTAGACGTGGAGTCACGGAGTATTAAAACTTAATGTTTTTGTTTATATGAAGTTTTACTTTTGTTAAGACATGTTAATGTCTAATGGAGACGGGAGGTAACAAAAGTTAAACTTCATATAAAAAAACTAGTATTAATTTTTTTTCACAAGAAGTTTGACTTTTGTTAAGACATGTTAATGTCTAATGGAGGCGGGAGGTAACAAAATTTAAACTTCATATAAAAAACCAGTATTAATTTTTTTTTTCACAAGAAGTTTGACTTTTGTTAAGACATGTTAATGGCTAGTGAAGACGGCCTCTTATGAAGTTTTCAAAATATCTGAGTGGATTGTTATCCACAATATTTATGTATAATTATGGTTTAGCTCGAGATGTAAGTAATGTCCGATTTATAGGCGTAAGCTTTTTATGTATAAAAAATAGAATCCCCTTCAGAACACATTTGGTCTGCTAGAGCCTAGACATTTCTCTTGCAGGCCAACAAGGTGGCTAAGTTTTTATCTCGAAACTATCTTTTAAATCATTGACGAATTTGAAATCACAATAGCAGTTTTTCGTTTCTTTAGAGAAACACAGTTTTTAGTGTTGGATTTTTTATATCTGTTTGCCAGTTGTAGCTAAAATTTTTTAATTACACTGCGATAAGTAAGAAGGATGAAACATAATTTTTAATCTTTTCACACAAATTTTTAATATTTTTCTAAAACTATCGATACTTAAGATTTTATTAAGCTATCGATAATATCGATGACACTATCGATACGTTCGAATTTGTATAACTTTAAAGCCACATCATTTATATAATTTTAGAGCCGCCGCACAGAGGAGTATTTGGCCTGAAAAGCTGGCTAAAATTATTAAACGTGTTTTTTGAATTAAAAGTTTTGGTTTTTTGATAGTTTTAGGTGTAGTATGATATAAAAAGTCTAGTGGCAGATTTTGAAAAAATTACACTGCGCAACAAAAGTACACTGGGCAACAAAAAAAATTTTTCTCTACCCTAGAAATAAAAGTATGTAGACTATATGGATTTTGATGCCCTTAATTCAAATCTGTTTTCCGTTTTTCTCTAGTACGTAAGGTTTTTCTTTTAAAGGCGTGTAATACTTCACCCCCTAAATCGTTGGGTTGCCTCATATATTTTGCCATAACTTGAAAAGGTGTTCTCCGATTTTAATAGCAGAAGATGCACCGGAAAATTCTGCTTAAACTAACCATACATATTTATTTTATATCTATTACTATTTTGGAGTTATTAAAAAAAATTTAATGGCGAAAAAAAAAATTTTTACATGCAAAATGCGTCAAATTTTTTGTTTTCAAAATACAATAAAAAAATTTAAGAACCAAAAAGATAAAATTTTAAAGATTTTTCTAAAAGCCACATTCCTAAGAAATAAAAGACGGTATAAATCGCAAAACTCAATTAACAAATTTTGATTTTAAAGGTTTAAACTCATTCTTGACAGACTGTATATATATACATACATATGATTTACAGTCTAATTAAAAAAAATTTTTGAAAATTGTAAGGCTCTTATAAAACAGTATTTTTTTATGATAAAAGGCTTTATTATATTCATTTTATATTATTTAATGCTTTATAAACTTTATAATCAATAATTCAAAATACATAAAAGTTTGTGACGATATAAATGTATAAGAAAAAGTGCCCGATGAGCAAAAATAGAAGAAATGTGAAAATTTAAAAAAAACCTCAAAAATAATGGCGCAAACTTGCACATACTTTTTTTTTGTTTCTAAAATTAGAGATTCCAAATTTTATTGTGGTAACAAACATAATTCGTAGACATGCTAACCTCACTTTTAAAAATCTCTTCTTTTCCTTTTTTTGCAAAAAAAAAAATTGTAT
The DNA here is from genome assembly GCA_949628195.1 of Phasia obesa. Lineage (NCBI taxonomy): Eukaryota > Metazoa > Arthropoda > Insecta > Diptera > Tachinidae > Phasia > Phasia obesa. The sequence continues at coordinate 112,224,992 of OX451219.1, forward strand.
AATTTGTTTTTTTTTTTAGCTTTTGAACGAATTGTTTCAACATGAATATTCAACATATCTGTGGCATTAAGGAAAAAGTGCTTAAGTCTGATTTTAAGGTTTTGTAGCAGAGCAATTTTAAACTTTAAAATTAATTTGTTTTTTAAATAGCTTATCTTAAAACTTTACATAAGAGAGTCAAACGTATGTTTTGGAAAAAAATCTTATAACTACCAAAAGTACGCAGGCGTTGCAATAAATAAGTTGTGAAGGAAGTTTTTATGCTTTAGAAAATAACTTAGTAGTTTCTTAACCATTTTTCCAAATTCAATTAGACATTGAAAAAAGATAAGCAGAAAGTAATTTCGCTATAACTTCCTGAAAAATTGTACAAAATAAATGAAAATTTGCACATGGGTACTTTGGGTTACGGAGATTACAAAGGTGCCAGTAACTAAAATTTTGCTTAAGTCGACTTAAGCACTTATTCCTTATTGCCACAGATATTTTAATTTTTTTTCTTTTTTAAATAACTTTTGATCAAACCTTTCAACGAAAAAAATAATCTTTGTTAAACGTTTATTCGTTTAGCCGCAAGAAAATATTATATAAACATTTAGAAACCGAAAAAAACATTTAAATCTTATATAATTTTCTTCACTTTCCTGACTTTAGCAGGGTCTCAGAGATACCAATCGCAACTAAAAGTCTTCAAAATTTACAATATAATGTAAAATATTGTTGTCTGCGTACTTAGTTCTTTAGATTTCAAAAAATTCAGTTTTGCCTTTTTGGCCAGTTTTTTGGGTGAAATACTCCTCTGTGCGCCGCCCTGTTTCTCTATTGATCCTCCCAATGAGGACACCAACATCCCTGTGTTTAATTCACCGATCTATCTAAGGCATTTCAAAATTATATTTATCGATTTATTGCTAATCTTAAGAAATTATTCTTTTGAACAATTTTAGAACAAACATGTCTTGAAATTACATTAATTGCAATTGAAATAAATACCTGTGTATCGACATCTCTCAGTATGAGCGAATTTGTTAGTATGCGATCAGTCTCATACTCACACACATAATGACTTTGAAGATCATTAACGCATTGGTTTCTAAAAACAGGCATTAGTTTTGTGTGTAAAATGAAAAATATCTTAAAATGAAGGTGAACAACACGTCAAAAAATACAAACAAACAAAAAAATGAGAAATCTTAAAAATACAAAAAAATATTATAAGTAAAACGGATGTTGTTTAAATGTTCTTTAAAAAAATAACGCTAGTCATACTAAACTTTAATTCATTTTCCTAAAATAAAAATCCGGATTTAATTAATGAGGAAAATTGCAATTTCAATATGATTAATCGTTAAAAATTTCAAAACAATTTAATATCTAGTAACGAGAAAAAGTCAAAAATTCAAGGTGGAATTAAAATTAGTCAATTATATTTATTGGATTTGATTTTATTATGTTTAATAAAATGTTCTTGCTCAGGATTTGAACATATTAATTGTTTTTTAAATAGTCTTAATTTTTTTAGCGATATGAAATCCAAATAAATTTTAAAAAAGAAATCTAATTTGGAATTAGGCTCTTAATCATCCGCGCCAAGATTTGTTAAGATCATTTGGCACTTTTGACCGAAATAAAAGTCTAATAGTACCCAAGGTGCACAGTTATATAAAACGTAATTGGCCAGTTTAAGAGAAAGATCATATGTATCTGGAAGATGCTAAAAAAGCCGTCTTTAATAACCACCGCTTGAGGGCACTAGAGTGAGAAGAATATAGAGGTCATGGAAGTCTTCGGCAAATTCTAGAAATTAAGGAGGAATCAGTGATGAGGAAAGTGGAGGCCTACTAATAATCGACAGCCAGAAAATGCTTCAAAGCGAGGTGAGAGATTTAAAAGAGCACCACAAACACGTTTATTTGGTGTATTTACAACCATTCGTATAAACCGCTTATCAGACGAGCAAACACGGCATGTGAGCACGAATTAATGCCATGCCATCCATCATAGACCGAATTTATATGATGCCATTTTTTTCATGTCTCTTTTAAAGTTGCAGCGAATTTCATGGCACATTTTTACGATGAAAAATTTCATGCAATCGGCTTGAATTTGTTTTTGACATTTCTTTTGATTTCATATTCGTAAATTTTATTGTTTGTGCGTTATTTCAAAAAAATATATGCCCTCGCACTGAAATATAAAATAAATAAAAATATGACAAACAAAGAATGAAATTTTGCAAGAAATTATTAAAATCATACCGAAATGTATACATAATTAAACCAAACTATTTCATTTTTTAAAATCAACTCTGCACATACGAAAATTATACAAAGCAAGTGTCAAAAAATCCCTTCAAAATTCAAGTCATGCCATTTTGTTTACCCCTCTTGCTTCTCTACACCTTTTGCCGACAAACTAAAATTGCATGCAACCAGTTTCATAAAAAATGTCATGGTGTAAGTTGGCTCATACTCGTGTACTAGGGCAGAATTTGTGTTTGTCAAACGCGATTGATGGATCTCAAATATTTTTGATATTTTCTGTTTGCCATCATGCCATTATACTCAAACACAATTTTATTTTATTTATGTTTTCGTAAGCGAATAGTATAGATGTCTTGGCGTAAGAAAATTTTCCAGAATTACAGGAAATAAAAAGTGAAGTTTACAACGAAGGAAATTTAAAGAAAAGGCTTAGGGAAAGCCTTGGAAAAAATTGAAAAAAGTGGAACCAAATGCAACAATTGAATGTATTAAAAACATTGTTTTTGTCTTTTAGAAACCATTTTTTCGTTACTTTTTTTTGATTAGCATTTAATAAATCATCAAATTCCAAAGCAGGTACTGAACTTCACTATTCAGTGTCTATTGTAGCAAGGATGGTAGAAGACAAGGTTACGCCATCACGAAAATAAAATTGAACTTTTTTGCGCATGTCGGTCGAATGATGTCACGAAAATGTTTTCCTATTGGCTAATAATTCTGACTGAGAGTATAACTATAAATTATGAGAGTTTTTCATAAAAATGTTGAGAGTTTATTTGCAGGGTTGCAATTTTTGGGCTATTACTTAGATTTGTTGTACGTATTTATTTGAAGCAATTTGTTGATTGCAGACTTGGCAACTTTAAATTGGCCGAACAACGTCAGCTAATGGGAAAACATGCGCATGGCGTAATCTTGTCTTCTGTCTTTCTTGTATTGTATACTGATGTTTGACAAACTTCGCATGATAGTGTATCGCTGCAGATAATATTGGGCTACGTGGTCCATTGTAACTGAAATGGACTAGCTACAACATGGTCCTATGTAATGCAGTCATGGACAATGATATTTTCCAACAAGAGTTTGTTGTTAAAGGATAAGTGTTCGCGTTTTGACGATTGCATAAAGTGTTGCCAAGAGCTGTACAGTTCGTGCAGTGTGTTCTATCGTGTACTGACATAGATTAGTTTTGAAACTACTCCCATGTAATGCAAAGTTGGGTTATATGGTCCAGCCCTAGGACATCGTAATGTTAAATGGATTATGTTTTCTCTATACACCTGGGTTACCTTTGGACTAGTCCTAGTTCCTTATGGAGTATAATTTACATGTGTGTATGGACTAGTCACGTTATCTTTAGGGATTAGCAAAACACATTTCAACAATGTAAAGAGTCTATGGACATAATGTCGCTTTTTGGTGAGTGACACCCCATGGCTGATGGTCTTTGAGATTGACTAAGACTGAATGATTCAAAAGAAAGAAAACTATCTACCAAATTAATAGTTTGGTAGTAAAAAGCTAAAAAAAGGGATTAAGCACAACATTGCGGTAAAAGATGAAAAATGGTTTTGTAAGAAAGAACGTATTGCTGACATAGTGAATTTGGTGGAAACAAAACGGTATTGGTACTATTAGAGTTTTAAAAATTAGATACACGATTAAGTGATTTTGCCCTATGACATTGCATAACATTAACAATTCATTTCATAGGTCGAACAGTGGCGATAATTTCTTGAATTTTAATATAAACTAGCAGTGCCCTCGATTTCGTCAGCATCCTGACAATATTTAATTCGAAGTCACCTTTTGTTTTGGTTAGGTTAGGTTAAGCAGGCAGCTTTTATAGAGGAGGAGAAAGAGAAATGGAATGAAATGAAATAGCTCACTTGGGTCCATTATGTTGGTCCTTTTGTGATACCTGCAGATAAGAGGAGGGATATACAAAGAAGATAGAAAACAAAGTTAGACTGAGAAATTAGAGAAATTGTTTTGGCATCTATCCACAAAAAAATTTTAAAACTCTTGTATAGTGCTGCAGATATGGTTTAAATTTGAGCCGTTTATTTTGAAAGTGGCATAAGTCACTTTCCATAAATACCAAGATAATGATAACATTGATTACAACTTAGCGATATTTCTTAATTTTTACAAAAATATGCAATCAAATGTGAGGCACCACTTAGCCAATGATCATGAATTTGGTATAATAGAAATGGCTTTGGGAAAACCAAAATATATATACACTCTAATCCTTAAATATTTAAAACGAAAGTAACTTTTGCCCCTTTCCAAATTATCTATTTAATATTAACCAAGGCATATTAATCAGGTGGCCTCACTACGGAGGGGAAATATTACGGCGAAAATAAACAATTTTTTTACATAGATTTTGACAGTAGATTTGACAGTAGAATTTTTCCCCTTAAATGGAAGTTGAAATATCAAACTCCATATAAAAAAAATTATAAAATTTTCGCCTTAATATTTCCCCTTCGGAGTGAGGTTACCTGATGAATGTGCCTTGATATTTACTTTATATAGAGGTTCCTATCTCTGGGTAATTGCTGATGAAGGAGCAACATAGGTTTTATATAAATTTATATTTTTTCAGATATCTGTAAATATTGTCTAATGTTTCCCGTTTATAAAAATAAAAGGTGCTGCCAAGTTTTCAGTATATATTATATTTGTTATAATTGGTTCAAAATCTTATTCCAATTCATTCAGTAGTTTTTAGGTGATGCGAACACAGAGAGAGAGAGAGAGATGAAAAATTTTCCAAAAATTTGTGTTTTATATTATCCACAGGGACGGCCCTATTATAGATTTATTATATCAATAGGTATTTTTCTATAAATAAATGCTTGAACACACATTCTTTTTTTCATGGTCTTAATGATTGAAAAGAAATAAAGTCGGTCCACTGAGCATAGCATAAAGATTTTGGTAAGTGGTTGTTTAGAAAAACTTTAGAAGATAACAAAAGCTATCGTTCGATGAATTGCAACCACTTTTGGAGTGAAAAGGGAGCATAACAAATGAAAAATATATTCATCTAACTTTCTAAGCTTAGTCCTTATAAAAAAGCAAATGTGCATGTCCATAGTTTAATTAATGATAAATCAGTTAAGTGCGAGTGCGACTCGTACACGTGGGATTCAGTACTATATCTATATACTCGTATATACATACATATAATAAAACTGTAACAGGGCCATTTCTGTACATGAAATAGTTTTTGAAAATTTTGTTGCTGCTGCAGTTAGTAATCGAAATGGAATATAAAACAGCAATTTCTAAAATTTTTGTCTGTCTGTATCAAAGACTTACAAAAAGTACTTATAAAATAAATGTAGTTAAGTATTTACACATATTTTTGGGTATAATTGGGTTATACCTATACTTATAACACAGAAAATACCTACACATACGCATTTGCAGTGAAATAAGTATGGGTGTAATCAATAATTATAACAAACATTATTTATACACAACGAACTTAAAAATGCATACGTAATGCCTGTATGAGTCCAGCTCGTTGTAGTTAGATAATGTGATGGGAATCTGTCATACCCATACTTATAACTACCTTATACTTACAAGTATGGAAAAGTACTTATAATACTCTAAGTATACTTATAAGCAAAACAACTACTTTTAGGAATTGTGTGTAGGATGTTTGGCAATATTTTGTTAATGGTTAAGTATGAAATTTCAAAATTATCTTTTTTATAAGGATGAAGGAATGAATGAACGTATTTTTAAATTGTGAAATAATTAATACATATAGTTACATATAAAATAAAATACTCTAAGTATACTTAGAGTATTTACATACTTGTATTTAGCCAATACTTTATCCAACCTTTACTTATACTTAGTTGTATTGCGAAAAATAATGAACAAGTATGCGAACACTTATTCTCTGTCTATACTCGTAGTTATTTAAGTTGAAATTAGTATGAGTATGTGTGTATGGTATGTTGTTTGAGCTGTAACGATACACATTTATACATGTTTTTCCTCAAATTCTTAAAAAGTACTAAAAATGATACTTTTGTCATTCTCTGGTCTGTATGCGTTCGTATCATGTAAAAACTACTAGATGAATTTTAATAAAATTTTCCGAGGAGGTATTTTAGTATCGTTATTCAAAAATATCTCATTTCCTAGAGAAAATAGAGTAGAGAGTAGTGAAAGTATGCAATTTTACCGATTTAATGGCATCACAATCTCGTGTACTATGGGAACACCCTTTAATTCTTATTAATATTTTATACTTTTATTATTAAATTATTAAATTTGCCAAAATCGAGAACACCCTATCAATTTTATTAAGTTTATTTTTGTTACTTGTTGTTACAGTAGATATTTTTAAAAAGACTCTGTGTAAAAATAGTATCTTATTATCATGATTCAAATATAAGTTGATATACGTAAATTCGCGTTACTTTCGCATCACTCTTTAATTTTTATTTGTTGTTATAGCCAACATAATTGTACATACTCTGTGCAAATTCACCTTATACATCTTTAAATTTTTAGTATTTTGTGTTATAACGGCCATGGTAATACACCTTTTGTGAAAATCTTAAGCGTTCACGTATTACGGTTTCAAAATAAGGCTATATCGGTTAAAATCAGGTCAGGTCACATATTTTGTATGCTTGTTAATATAACGAAAATATTTTTAAATACTATTTGTTAATCTAAAATTACTGCATATTTCGGTTAAAAAAATAAATCCACATATTTGAAAATCTCGACACTTTCGAATACCCTTTATTTTTTTTTTTTGTAGTTTCTGTTATTGCGGCAATGGTAATATACCTGTTGTGAAAATTTTAATTATGGTTCAAAAATAAGGCATTATACGTGAAAATCACATCACTATCGGTGTACACCATACATGGGACTAATTAATTAGATTGAGTAATTAATTGACAATTTCATTAGCATTGAATTTTAAATAATGCTAATAAATTTTTTTTCATTACCATTGTTTTCATTAATGATTAATAGCTATTTAAAAAAATAAAATCATTACCATTAATCAATGCTGAAATTATAAAAAAGCATTATCATTATTGGCCACATTTGCAATCAACCTTTTTGTAGTGATGTTTTTAAAGAAGTCCCACCTCTATTCTCTACTCTACTATTATCGGCATTTTTTCATATAAAAACAAATAAAAATCAGAAGAAGAATAAAAAACCCTTTTAAAATAAAATTTTTAACCCGTTGGATATTTCATAGTACAGATTTTCAAAACTAGAGTGTATGTAATATTATTAAAACCTACAGCAATAATTAATATTAATGTTTAATAAAAACAATGATTTTTTGATCAATTATAATTAGTAATTATACAATTTCATTGCAATTCCATTACCATTAATAAAAACAATTGTAATTAAAAATAAATCAGTAGCATTAAATGGTAGTTACAATTTTTTTCATTCTAACTATTTGAAATAATGCCAATGAAAATTCAATGCCAATGAAAAAATCCCAAGTATGGTGTACACCCTCTAATTTTTATGTTTTATAATATTTATAAATATAACGATCATAGTTCTAATTAATGTGTGTAAATTTAAAATGTCTGACACTTACAGTTAAAAAAATAAGGCCATATACGTAAAAACTGCGTCAATATCGGCACACCCTATAAATTTTAGTTTTAATTGTTATAGCGGCCATAGTGGAAAAAATACAAGAGTCCACTATTTACGGTTACATAGATAGAGGGCGCTGGCAGACGGACAGCCATAGTAGAAAAAGCAATAGTGTAACGTTATTACACTTTGGGTACGGAACCCTAAAAAATGCACTTTATATACTCGTTTTTCTTCTGAAGTTAAAATATAAATAAATTTCATTTAATAATGTCAAATACCAAAAATGTGGTTTATACATTAATGTTTAATATTAATCTGGTTTATCCTACTTGAAAAAAGTCAAGTATGACTTTTTTGCATTTAATCATAGTGCTGTCAATTGAGCGTTTTTCTTCCATACTCCCATGTTAACATTACATCTTATATACCAAGCATTAAAATAAATTATTTAATTTTTGTTTTTTTTTTTTTTGTAAAACTTTGGCCACGCTCTTAATAGCCCACATAAATAAATTTTTGTATTTAAGCCTGTTTTACGCACTCACTCATACGTTTGTCTAATATGCGTTCAAATAAAAATTTGTTGCGTAGCAAGTTCTGTGTGTATGTTTCTCCTTCTTGATGTTATTGCACAATATTATACGAGTACAAATACTAAATTACTGAAATACTTGTATTCGTGCAAGTTTTTCACTTAAAAATGCTTGTGACGTATGATTTTTTTTTTTTTCTAAACCAAATTATATAATTTTATTTAAGTTAAGATTTTTTTGTGTTAATATACTCCACCCCTGTGTCTGTGAAAATATTTTTTTCTTCCAAAATTGTGGTTGCTTGTAGTTTTTGTTTCTTGAAATGCGTTACCACATGCATTTGTCTGTCGATTAACAAACATTTTTATAACAATCTTTAGGCCTATTGAATTGCATTTTTGTTAAAGTTTTGTTGCTGCTTTTAAGGTTATTGCACCTTAGAGTGCATTTTTAACCCAATTATGTCTCTTGGCATTTCATATTTTTTTCAGTTATTTTTTTTTTAATTTTTATTTTGTATTGTAAGGCTTGTAAATGAGACTTTTTAATTGTCATTTTCTAATGGAGGCGTTATTTTTGTTATATGTAGAACAATTACAAAAAAAAAAAAAAATATTTTTTTTTTATTAATTTAACTATTTTATTTTAAGCTTTTAATTTTAATTATAATTATAATTTTTTCCTGATGATGCTACACAAAGGAGTGCGAAATATTGAAAAAATAAAAATAAAATTATTTAAAGACCTAAATCTTAAAATAAAATAGTTAAATTAATATTAACAAAAAGGTCAAATAAACTATTTTTTTTTTAAATAATGAAAAATTTAATTGTTATCGATTTATTTTCAAGTGTTTATTTTTAATTTATATTTTAATTAATTTTTAAATTCTAATGTTTTGGATTTCCAGTCAATTTTGTTAATATATCGTCGCGTTTATTCTTAAACCACGTAAGTGCCAAGAAATCGTTTTTCAGAAAACGAAAAAAACTTAATAACTTCTTTAATATGGGTTTCAAAACAATTTTTTTTTTGCAAAACATGGCTGTGCGACTCTCTAAAGAGAAAATAAACTTTTGTTTTTTTAATTTTTTACTTACAATTAACTGTACCCAAATCTTTCGCGTACGTGGTTTTGGCGCAATCAGCAACATACAAATTTCTGTGTGTAAATTAACATTTATTTTTATATAAAAAAGTCAATTTCGAAAAATTGCCGCTTACGTGGTATAAGAAGAAACGCGACGATATGTATAATCTATATAATTAATAGGCAAACACGTTTTTTGTAATCCCTTTTACGTCCGTAATACTGCACTGATTTTGGAAAGACTTATATGGTTTTAAAACATTTTCTTCACAGATCTGCACAATCTTAATTTTATTTAAATCGGTTCAGTACTTTAGGAGTAATACGTCTATAAAGTTCTTACTAACACCAATAAACAAATATGTATGTATGTACATGTTGTTCTCTTAAGGCCAGTACGCAGCTCGCCTGAATTTCAGTTTCCCATAAGAAGTACATATGTGTAAAAAAAACAGCCTGAATTCCAGGTTTGAAAATTTTCAGTCAACTTTCCGTTTGGCAGTACGCAGCTAAAAAGAAAACTAAACGGAATTTTCGATTATTACAGGGATGTTCTAACAAAAAGTGTAGACTTTTTTTCTTCAGCTGAAACAAAAATTAATGTTCAGGCAATTGTTTGGTAACGGAATTTATAACATTTCATGTTTTTTATGCATTTAAAATAATTTTTGTTCATTTCTGTGTTGATATAATGTTGTTGTGTACAATAAACAATAAAATTTAAAAAACACGACTACATGATTTTTATTTCTACAAACGACCACATGATGAATTTTACTTTTGTAGAAATAAAGGCAAAAAAATCAAAACTGAAATTTCGTAGAGCTGCGTACTGGGCTTTAGCTGGAATTCGAAAACACAAGTAAATTTTAAGAAAAACACGTGCATGGACATACTTTTTCTTCCAAGTGTTTATTTTATTTTATTAAAAAGGGACAGCGAAGCGCACCAATGATATCTAGTATAAATAAATTAGTCAAGTGCGAGTCAGACTCCAACACGTTCCGTACTACCTTCAATACATATTTTTGAAAGTGCTACTTTTAATTTTTTCACTTCTTATGAGATACCCTTTACTTTACATTTTTTTACTTGAGCATAGTACAAAACACCCTGTGTAAATATCGAGTATCTTTCATAACGTTTAGAAGAGAAGGCCAAATTCCTAAAATTCGTGACATCTAGGGAACACAGTTTTCATAATTTGTTTTCCTTACTTGTTGTCCCAGTTTAGACAGCTGAACATTTGGAAGAAATGCATTTTGAATTCTCTTTTGTTTTTTCGTTTGCCTTCAGACAAACGAACATGTTGTCGGCAACATTTTATTATTATTGAAGCAAATTTTAAAAAGCAAAAACAATTTCAACAAAATAAATGTCAACAAATCATATCGTCGAGTAGAGAACACAAAAACGATTCTCTTTTTTCACCATGGGGAAGCATATTACAGGTATACCTGCAATATGCTACCAAACTAAATGTTTCCCATCCAAATGTTTTCGTGTCTAAGCTCAGACTTACAGTAGATATTGTAAAATATAATCTGTGTGAATTTTGTAAGCCTATTACTGTTAAAATATAAGGTCATATCAGCAAAATCGTATCACTATGGAAACACCCTTTAATTTTTGGTTTTATTTTTTTAATTGTTATAGGCCACAAATTTATAAGTTTAAAGTATCTACCCATTCCGGTTTAAAATTCATACGTAAATTTATCACTTTCGCAAAAAACGCGTCACTATCAGGACACCTTTAAATTTAAATAATTGTTATTATAGCTGCCATGGTAATATATATATATATATATTTACGGTTCGAATAATAAGGCCATATATGAGCAAATCATGTCACTGTCGGCCGTACACCTTTTGTGAAGACTTTACCAATTATAGTTCACCACGCGAATACCAACTCAATTTCAGAACACCCTATAAGTTTTAGTATTTGTTATAGCGGCCACAGTAATACGACTTGAGTGAAAATTTCAAGAACTTACCTTTTACAGTTCCACAGACACAAGGCGCTGACAGACGGACATACATTGTTGCGGAACTCCAAAAATAATCCTTGACGATTTGTTGATTTATATCCGTATGTATATAGCAGAGATGCATGGCTATTTGGGAGCTTGCGTGCTAGTAGGCGAAAGAATGCCATTCGACCATCCACTTTAAGTATAAACTTACATACGCATAGGGAGCACTATGTGGCTGTTTTCCAACAATGTTGTTTGAATGCATATTGCACAGCAGATAGTAGTAGTAAGGATGAGCAACAGATGGCGCTGTTTGCAACAAATACTGTCAAACTAAAATTAAACAACATTTTATAAAACAGCTTTTATAACAAACGTTTTAAAAACCATGTTAAGACGTGGAAAAAACATTAACATAGGCAGTCTACACAAGTGCTGGCAAAGTATTGAGTAGTGGTCACCGAGTACTCAATACTCGATAATTTTTTTGGGTACTCAATACACAAAAGTAGTTAATCGATACTTTTACGGTAGTATTTTTAGAAATAAATTTATACAAATATTTGCCAACTACGACGATAAATTTCCTCTGCTAGTATATTAAAGATAGTATTGAGTACTATTGAGTACCGCATAGAAAAGTATTGAGTTGTATCGAGTAATTGAAAGTAGTAGAATTTTCCAGCACTAGTCTAACATGATGTTAGTGTTAATGTTTATTATTTAATGTCTAATGTTGACGGGGGTAATCAATTAGGGTACCATGTTAAGTTAAGTTTTGCTACTTGTAGTGCAACCTTCTTCAGAGAATTGATTTAACAAAACGATGCGTATGTTTTTGATATGTTTTCTGTGACAGCTCATTTGACACTTCTTGCTGGTTTTGAGCTTGGTTTGTATTAAAATATATTAATAGTAAACAAAATATATTAATCTTATTCATATGTACATATGTATGTAACCAAATAACCAAATAATCAAATAATATTTGTTTTTAGTTGTTTGTTATCGTTGGCCAGATTAGAATTTTATGTTGTCGATTAAATAATCTTAATCTGACCAGGCCTAACATAGTTTATGTCAATAAAAAACTTATTTATTGCATCTTACCCAACGTTTGTTTGTTTGTTTTTATTCATCGGGTTTGACAAATTTTTGTTTTTACTTCACCATACGTGGTATAAGGTAAAGTATAGTAATTATGAAAAAAATCGAGGTCGGGATTTTGACGGATTTATACGTCTCCTGAATCCATTTTGGCTATTTTCATGATGATGTCTATGGGTGGGTGGGTGTGTATGCCACTATTTTTGTGGGTTTGTACAGGTCATACCGTTTGCCATATCAAAATTAAATTTTGTATGTGCCTTTGGTATATGGAGATGAAGAGGAGGGGGCAAGAGCTAGTTTCCTTACCCCAAATTTTGCAAACGCTCTACAGATCATACCGTATGACAAAATAAAACGTAATATTGTATATTCCTTTGGTATATGGAGATAAAGAGTTTTATAAATTTTGGGCATAATCAGGAAGGGGCAAGCGGTAGTTTACTTACCGCCCCAAACCGAAAATTATTCATTTTTCGATTCGAATATACTTTGTAATATATCCATAAAAATATCTCGTTTCCATTGGGTATGGAATTATTTTTTAAATAATAAGAAACATAGTCAAAAAAAGTGTAAACAATTTTGTTGTAAAATTTTAAACATCTATAATTATTATTTATAATATAAGGTGACGATTATGATATATTGATACATAAATTAACAAAACTGAAAGCTTTGATAAAAATAATAAATAAAAAATTTTTTTATATATTATGACATTTCATAATTTTTAACCATAATATAATCGTTTAATATAACCATAATATTATAACTATTAATAATAATATGGTTTGACTATAACCATATAATTTAATCAAAATAAATTGCTCTTAGATTATGGTTACCTCAACCATGTTTTTTCTTTGCAAGCGGGTATTTTAAATCCTTTTATTCTCATTGAACTTAAATAACTGTTTTAAAAATGATTTATTTCATTTATGTTTTTAATTGTATTGATGATTTTTTTGTATTTACTAGCAGTTAAATATGTAAATTCCATTTGCACCTTTTTGATTTTACAGATTTAAAAACAAATAACTTTCAACTCAAGCCCACAATACAAATACCTAATTAATCATTACATTTTACAATATTAAACAAATTCAAATTTATGCATTGTATTTTATGTTTCAAGTATTATTTTTTTTCTTTTCTTAAAATTAAAATTAACTGTTTGCAATTTAACAAATGTTGTGTTTAATTAGAGGGTAAAAAAAGTTGTTAAAATGCAATTAAATGTATGTAACGATGTGCACTTATTGTAATGATGTTCACATCGTATCTCATCATTATGATGATCATCGTGATATCGATCGAATTCCATTCACATTCACCATAATTTAGAAAAAGCAAATCAGGCAAACAATTGAGCTGAAACAAATATTGCATGCAAAGGTCAAATGCAGTCACTAAACTTAAGCTTACAATGCGATGCGACGCGATGACTTAAAGACCAGTCAAAAGCAAAATAAAAAAAGCTTTTTCTTTTTTCTTTGGGGAATAAATAGTGACTAACAAAATTAAAGTTACGAACCTGCTGCATAGGAAAGGAGATTTGCGTGGTCCCCTTAAACAGTGATACATTTCTTACAACTGTAGGGGGATATCGAAGCTGGCTAACACACCAACTTTATGGAACCCCTTTCGACCCCATTCGGTCCTCATTGATGGCAATTAACGACTACTTTACTTTGGTTGAGCCTCTTCCCAACACTTGCATTTTGTCTCCACAAATTTTTTCCTCATCACGCCGTCTCTTCAATTTGTTAGTATTTATCTAAGGCATCAATATTTAACAAATGTCTGCCGTGCTTCTAAGTGTTTTATATCACAGTGCAACACGGAAAAAAATAACAATATACGGACACCACTACGTGATAAAAGACCAAAAAAAACCCTGTCTCCCAGTTTTGCCCAAAGTCCACCAGGTTTTTTTATGGGCCCTCAAAGATGTGGGGCCTCGATGTCATTTTTGCAAAAAATGATCATTTACTCAAGCTCATAGTTTGCAAACCGTTTGAAATTTTGATATACTCTCTGAGGCAAAGTTGTAGCTCTTGTCATAAAGAACAAAAATTGTTAACATATAAAATAAAAAAACTTCATCTTCAAGGTCAAAATCGCAAAAAAACTTTAAAAAATTCAATTTTTTTACCTTTTTTCCCCTGTTCAGGTCCATAGGTAGCAAACCGTTCAAAATTCAAGGAAACAATCAACTACAAAAATGAACCTAAGATCTCAATAAACAACTTTCTAGAACATATAAACTTCCTAGGAATGATTCTTAACACCGTTTAGGTAGTGCTTAGGTTGCCGCAAAAATTTTTCACTTTTGCGGCTACCTGAATTGAATTTTTAAAGTTTTGCGATTTTGACCTTGAAGATGAAGTTTTTTTGATCTTTTATGTTCACAATTTTTGTTCTTTATGACAAGAGCTACAACTTTGCCTCAGAAAGTATATCAAAATTTCAAACGGTTTGCAAAATATGAGCTTGAGTAAATGATCATTTTTTGAAAAAATGCCATCGAGGCCCCACATCTTTGAGGGCCCATAAAAAAAAACCTGGAGGACTTTGGGCAAAACTGGGAGACAGGGGTCGTTTTTTTGGTCTTTTATCACGTAGTGGTGTCCGTATATGGTTATTTTGCCATGACTTAAAAATTACACAGTGTGTATTTACGCAATATGTGTGCTACTGTCTCTGACTCTTTTTGCTTTGATTCCCATAACCTTCTCTAATGCAGTTATCCAGGTTAAGATACATGGATTATATTCAAGCAACTTTCTAGACATCGTGCCGCAACTATTTTTTCTCAGAGGTAGCTTTACGCATTATCCCAACCAACAAAAAACATGTGTTGTAATATTTTTATAAAGACTTATTGAGTTTCCCTCGTTTTGAAAAACTTTCCATCGTAATGGAAAATAACACCAAGGAACAAAATTTGAACTCAAATAACAAATAATTCCTAACAAAATACAATTATTTTTGTGTACATTTTTTATTATGCACTGTAATACGTACATATATACATATGTGTAACAATATGACAATGGCCCACCTTACTTACAGACAGCCGACAGGCTACACAAAAAAAATCTCCAAAATATTTCGTCTACACAAGACAAACAACCAGACCATACTTGCAAGTGCCAAATTTGTATGTACATGTAACTGAAACCGGTAAAATGCAGGTAGAGTCTCCCTAAAAAAAAAACGACTACAAAAATTTAAACAACGAACTAAAGAGTACAGCAGGTTCACGTTTATGGAGGCGCATTAATTTAGTCTGTTGTTTATTATTGGAGATTCTCTTACAAAACAACAAAAAAATCGCAATTTTATTTTGTGCACCATAATTCAGATGTTCTTTATGCGATTACGTCAAAATAAAGCTCAGAGTGTAAAGCGTGAATGATGAACAGAAACACACACACACTTCCACTTATCATAGTGCATACTAAGTAAATGTCTCACAGTGGGTTCGATTGAGTTTGAATATAATTTTTTAACTATAATTTTTGAGGTGGTTGTTGTAAGTTTTAATCGAATTTTTGTTTATCAATTAACGATTTCTAAGGACGAATTTTTCACTTAGACTTTAGTTCGTTATTTATTATTATTAATAATAAAAACTAGTTATATATTAAAGTATTTTTATTTAGCACACAATTATTTTTCGATATGATTTTTATAGTTATTAGTCTAATATTGAGTCACATGTTGTTTTTATTGGCAGGGAATCGCCAAAAGTAATAGGACCCAGCACTCAAGAAGACGATTTAATAAAAAGTTGTTGTATTTAGATTGGCAACGTTGCAAAGCTGTGTAGAAAATAATTGGTTTTGAAAAAGTTGTGTATTCATTAATTTGTGCTGAAAATATCGGACCTTAGGTCAGAAAAATTGATTTGGTGCCCACAACCCGGCAAATATATGATGGGGTATAGGAGTGTAGGGGAGAGTGCGGACTACAAACTGGTGAATGAAGTGGGAGATTTTAAAGCAATTTGGGCCTTTGTTTAAAAAAAAAGTTTAAAAATTTCTGCAAGACACAAAGACTTAATTTTTTGGGAACTAATAGCTTATAAGATGTAATTATAAAATATTATTTTGTAACAAAATCTTTTAAAACAAAAAAGTTATAGGCATTTAGAAATTAATTTTCTTTTTAATTTTAATAAAATACCGAGTACCTCTATAGCCAATATATTATTGGTCTATTTAAACATTATCACAGCGAAAATGGTGGTCCAAAATAAAATCAATTTGGACCACCCTGTTCGCTGTGATAATGTTGAAATATACCAATAATATTTTGGCTTCCGAGATACTCTGGAACTTACTATTAAATCGGTAACCATGAAAAAATTGATTTTTGGTCACCTACTTAAAATATGTGCCATCATCTGAGATACCGGTGCCCCTCCAACGCAAGAAATATTCAGGGAAGGTGTGCGACCACAGTCTTTGAAATAGTCAAGTCAAGAAGTTGCATTTTAAGCTGACAAGGTCAGATTGTCCTTGTGGCAAAGCAGGTCGAGTTATTAGACTATCTTGTCTAAGACAAATCATCAGAGCAGCACAATGTTGCTAACCGCAGAACGCAAAAGAAATGCCAAATTTACTGTCGATGGTCACATCATGAAGCGCTGCCTACCACACAGTTACCAGAAGTGGTCTCATGTTTATGTATTCAAGTATTCGTAGTATCTTAGCCAGTAGCCCGCCTCTTTTAAATTTCTCTTTTGATTTTTCTTTTTGAATGCCACAATCATTTGGAGATATGAAGGACGTCATTATCTAGGTACAAGGTAGAACCCAGAAATATTAAAATGAGTAATTTGTATCTAGGATAACGTGCTGGCACTTCCACTATATGTAGACAGCTGGAATTTGGTATATAAGTAGGTCAGCATTGGTGTCAAGGTGTTAGAAGTCAACAAGACAATAATGCCCACGGAGGACTTAAAAGATGTGGGATGTGTTAAAAAATGTGGGAAAAAAGGAGTAAATTTCTCACAAAATCGTAAATAAGAAATGAAGTCAAGTTTCTATTAAAAAAAATTTTGTCATTAAACTTAAGCTCTGTACAGACGGTTGTCAGATCTTACAATATTGTCAGACCTAACGTTGTGCTGACACACGATTGTCACATATCTGGCAATATTTACACGATTCTTAGACGATTTCTTTATATTTTTCTGACAATCGTCTGTACAAAGCTTTACTTAGATCAAAATGAGAACACTGTAATTGTAGTGAGAGGTGTTGGACCAATACTTTTCATTTTGCTCTCAATACTTTTAACGTCCGCAATTATTTATGTTTTTGCGCGTTACTAATTATATTTAAAATTATTACTGCAAACAAATTTTTGGGCTTTAAACCTCTTTTCATTTTTGATTTTTCTGCAAACATATTTTTGGGTTTTAATCCTTTTTTCATTTTTTTTCAAAACGTTCGTGCACACTGTGCGCTTGTTGCGTACAAATAAAATAAATTATAATTATTGGTGCGCACTGCTATTGCCGATATATTATGTGCTCGTATTACATATGTTTTTATATTACTATTATTATTGTTGTTGTTGTGTTTGTTTCATTTTATTATTTATTTATTTGTTGTTGGTGCTTTTTTTACATGTATGTTTTTATATTATGCCTACAGCTTTTTGAAGGTTATTTACTCATATCAACCTGTTGTTTAGTAATACCTATTGTTTTTGTTGCTGTTGTTGTTGTTGTTGGCAGCTTAATTGAATGTCATCATATTGAGAATGAAACAAACAATAATAACAACAGGCAAAAGTGTGCAATTTATTTTGGTGATGATGATGATGATGTTGTAAATTTTTTGGCAACAATTCTACCTGCAATCAGAAAGTCAACTAAAAAAACGTATTTGTATAATATTTCCTGTGGCTAAAAAAGAACCCAAAAAAGTTTCGAGACATAATTAATAGGAACTAAAAGTAAGAACACGTAGCAAGTGCAACAGGGCGAAAGAGAGGGGGAGATGGGTGCAATTCTTTAAAAAGTTTGAACGCAAAAAATAAAATTGTAACAGCAAGTAATAATGCAATATTGTTGTCATCTAGATCAAGTCGGGCTAAAACTTCTAGTAGTAACAGTTTATACTGGTTTATATCGGAATTATTCTGAAAAAGGGAGTATCGCGTCCCGGATTTCTTAACAGAAATCCCAGATTTTATCAGGTGTATATACTTTATGTCCAATAATTAATTATAATTAATTAATTGATGTTTATCTTTATTATATAATATATACAGGTTAATGTGGACTTTTCGAGCACCCTTTTGAATCTATTTACTATACTAATGTAGCAGGTATAGTTTTTAAAAAATTTTTAAATTGTTTTATTAAGATGAAAAAATTTTGAATTCCTAGAATGGGCGCTTCCTATCTTAAAATTTATATAAATCAAAGTTTACATATTCGAAATTGTTCATTCGTTTGAAAGGTCTATCGATGCCATTATTTATGGATTATAATATCTGGGTGGCGCGCATGCGAAATGTCCATGACATTGCCGCCTAAATAAGTCATAGCTTATGTTGGTTTTGAGGGCCTCTATGATTTCCACATGAACATGTCTAAGGGATTAAAATCGAACGATATCGGTGGCCGATTATCATCACAACTGCTTTAGAGCCAGATCAGAACACCTAGCCAAGATGATAATCGAAAAAGACGATACTTGCAGACTATGCCTGAAAGAGAAACTTGATAAATGTTGATGCCATGGTGGAACTAAGCCTTGAAAAAATGCTGGCAATTACTAGACACTCCGTGATGAGAAAGAAGGCCGAGAGTTATGTTAGGTAAGGTTGCACACGCCGCCGGTATTATGTTCGAGAAACCGACTCACTTGGGATCTTGTGGTCCCCTTGTGACGCTTAAAAAAGAATGAGCAAGATTCTTATGATTCCTGCAGATCCACACTAGTACTAGTGCAAAACCACTAGATATCGGCAGTGCTGACCAACGTTAGTGACTAAGGATTGAAAGAGGTTAAAAGGGAATCAGAAAAACTTCTGATTGGCTTCGACATCATCCTATACAATTTTAAAAAAATTAATATTTATGTAAATGGTTCGTGGTAATTATGACTGTCAATATATTATATTTATTAAAATTCTATTGATATTTGATTCCTGCCTTATGTCGTTAATTATTTACGGGTGTTATATTTGTGGTCTAAAGCATTGTGTGTCTAAAGCACGGTCACTATTCCAGCCTCAGTAATAAAATTATTAATAAAATATTTAAAATACCCTAGCAGTTGGGAAAAGTATGATCCGTTAGAAAATCAGATACAGAGGCGTTTAGTACAATTTTAAAACTTCGCTCACTATGCCTGGGTCAAGCACATTTTCATGGAATTTATTATAGAGAATAAAAAATCTCTATAGACTAAACAACAGAAAAGTTTAGGATTATTTAATGGTTATGTAACAAACCTGGGGGCATGTCAATTACAATTTCTAATTAATTACTCACGCAATTACACAATTAAATTACGATTGGCTTCAATTATTTGCAATTATAATTGGGCGTTTTCAATTGTACATTATATGTAATTTATAATTAAAAAATTAAATATCAATTACAAGTAATTGTAAATAAAATAAATCAATTACAATTACACGTAATTGTAATTGAAAACAAAAATTCAATTATATTATAATATATGTAATTAAATAGTTTTCTTTTTGTCAATAAATACTTGAAAAGGTATTAAATATCTATTTTTTGTTTTAATTATTTAATGAAGTCTTAAATTGTCATTGTAATTGAACTTTTTCAAATACATGTAATTTTGTAATTATAATTGAACTTTTTCAAAAAAAAAAAATCAATTACAATTGCACGTAATTGTAATTGGTTTTTTTAATTGGCATTATACACTTACTCATTACGTGTAATTGTAGTTCAAACCCTCCAGTACTGGTATTTAAGAACACTTTACTGGCTGGTTTAAAAATACAATAGTAATTTAGCAAAATTTTTAAATACTTTCTGTAGATTCGTGAAATGTTATTCTCAATGTAATTGTTTTAAATAAATATTTGTAGTCTGAAAACATCTTCTCACACTTTACAAGTTTAGAACAATTTTAAATAACTAATAACTAATAACAACAAATAAATATAAACTTTCAATTATAAAATATATTTCCTTTTTTGAAACCAGCCTCTGGTTAGACTTGTATGTAGCTAAGCTGTTCTCGCAAATAAAGCTTTGTTTGGCGAGGATGATTTTGACCTTGTTGTCACTGGCTATATGAACCTGCTGTTATAGGTAATGATGATGACGAAGACGTTAAATAAAATATTCTTATGTTGCCTACGTGCTCCTGCAATACAATAACAAAATAACTGGAATTGTTCTCATGACCCATATCTGTATTGTATTTCTTCAGTATGTGAAGAATGAAGTTTTTTTTTTTTTAATTTTTATATAATACAAAGACTAACTCATATATTACAACATATATTATATAATACTTAACACATATTTACTTCTGATAAACAATCTAGAAGATGTCTAAAAGCGTTGTCTGCTTGTTATAAACACGTAGAAAAATTATTTTTAAGTTAAACATTTTTTTAGTTTTTTTGCTTTCTAAGGCAACAATAAAAGTACGACTGAATTTTTAAGTAAGGCTTGAGTTGTAAGAATATTTTTTTTACAAATTAGATGATTCATTTTAAAGAAAAAATGGGAAATTTTTTTATATGTTAAAGAACATATCTGCGCCTAGATAGAAATAGCAAAAAGGGGATCTATTTATGTGGGCCAGAACATAGAATTTCTCTGGGATGCTTCCACATAAAGACGGGATCGAATAATGCCCAAAGATCCCTTTGGCAGGATGGCCAGAAAGCAACTTGTATATAATGGGAGTATCCTAAGCTCCATAACTGCATTAGTGACAGCTAATAAAATTTGAAGTATCATCTGGACTAGATTAAAATTGAAGAACACAATTCTTGCAGACTGTGCATGGAAGAGACTGTTACAACGATACTTAAAAAAAGAACGTATTCGTAAATAACTAATCGGTTAACAGAAATCATTGCGGAACGAAGGGGGTTCAAATAGGACTAATGGTGGCCTGCTTCGGAATCCTTCCCCCTATAAATATGTATGTATATTGGATTTGCTTGCTAAGCTTAATAAAAGGTTATTCCACTGTTCAATAGACCATTGTTGATATTGTCGAACTTTGATGTCTACGAAAGTGCGAATTCTTTTGAGCGACTCGAAATTGAGTGTCTTAGGTTCTTTTATACTCTAACGCGGGCATCGGCTGTGCTTTTCATAAATCTTATGTTTCGTTGAATTTTGGCCACCGAACCCGTCAAACTTCAAAAAATCCAAAAAAGAACGACCATAAAAAAACAATAAATACGCGCATCGTTGCTACAGGGAAACATCCGCGACGCCAATAAAGTTTTTTTTAAAGAAGTAACACACAGACAATTATGCCTATTAACAGTAACAGTAACAGTATTTAATATTTTATTTTTATTTTACTTCGCCGTCGATTTAGAGCTATAGAATATACCGGTGAAGGAGGACGCTAAATATCCGAAAAACCTGTTTTTGATGATTGATACGAACCCAGGCGGCTTAAGCCATATTGTGTGCTTAATAGTCGACTTGGTAAAATCTTAAGCTGCAGCATCCTCATTTTATCATTTGCTCGTGCTGCTTAAGCCCGCTTCACACTATAACACAGTGTATTACAATTTGTCAAAAACCTAAATATTATGAAAAAGTGTTATAGTGTGAAAGCAATATGTTATGAAAATGTAAAATATTACGTAAAAAAATTTGACATCCCATAATACTTACCGGTTTTAGAAATTTTTCTAAACGATAAAGCATTAAATACATAGACGACAGCAGGATACCGACTACAACCTGTCAAAATTAAAATACACACGTTTATATGAAGACGATTATTTTAAAGACATCATAGCTACATGGCTACACGACCACCGTTGTGGCTGTAGCCAAGTTAGGCTTATTTATATTTTTGTTTGCGACAATTTTATTTTATTCAACAGAAGAAAATGTCATAAATTTAAAAACACAAATTCATTTACAATCAAAAGGTTTTCAGCCAACATATTTATTTGTTTTTATATAATAAAAGTATTTTTTGAAAAAGCAATTTTTTTTTATAAGTTAAATATGTATTTCTACAATATTTTCATAGTTTTGAAGTATGTAGCTGTCGTCTCCAACATAATTCAGTAGCTGACTACATGGCGACTATTGTGGCATTTGTAGTCGTGTAGCTGTGTAGCCGCTGTTGTCTATATGTTTAAAGCATTACATTTTTCATTTTATCATGGTTGTTTTTTTTAAGCAAAGAACCAATCTGAGTGTATCGCAGACGATAGTTGGAAGCTATCGATGATATTTTTTCTTTATCCTACACCTGCCCAAAATTTGTTTCAGTCTTATCGTCTACGTAGGTACTTTGTTTTTGCCATGTCTAAAAATTGTTGAATGTAAGTATTCTTTTCTTTTTTTAGTTTTTGATTAACTGAAAACTTGAACGGCCAAGCATACTTTAGATCCGGCACCTCTGCTGCCCACATGAAATAGTTCAGCTGCCGCTGTTCAATGTCTCGTTTCGGTTTGTTCCTTTCTCATATTTTTAATTTTATTTGAAGTGTGATAGTGTAAAAATGAAATGTTATGTTACGTTAGATTTTTTGTAACAATCACAACAATTCTTATTTGATTTCTTTCTTACAAAATCCAATGAAAATTTTAATACTCAGTATTATAGTGTGAAACGGGCTTTAGGGCCGTTTTACATTATAATACAAGTATTAATACTTTAAGAGAAAATGAAATACTGACGACGAGTTTTTATTGTTTTTTGAAAAATAACAAACAGCGATAAATAGGGTGGCACTTTATTCATTTCGAAGTGCTTTTTTCAATAGCCTTTTTTGACAGATCACGTGTGAGTCGTGTCATGCTGTCGTGTTATTTTTGTTTAATATTGTTTGGCATTTCATAATGGAAACACTTACGCCTGAATCGCTTCGCTCTATGGGCTCTTGAAAAGTTCCAAGAAGATCCGACGTTTTCGAGGCCAATTTTATTTAGCGATGAGGCCCATTTCTGGCTCAATGGGCATGTAAACAAACAAAACTGCCGCATTTAGGACGAACAGCAACCAGAAGAGATTCAAGAGCTGCCACTTCATCCAGAAAAAACAACGGTTTTGTGTGGTTTGTGGGCCGGTGAAATCAACGGTCCATATTGCTTTAAAAATGATAGCGGTGCGAACGTCCGTCAATGGCGACCGTTATTGTACCATGATAACCGACTATTTGATGCCTGAAATTGTAGCTTGTGATCTCGGCGACATTTGGTTTCAGCAAGACGGCGCCACTTCTCACACATCGCATCAATAAATGGATTTATTGAGAGAACATTTCGGTGAGCACATAATTTCACGTTTTTGCCCGGTCGATTGGTCACCAAGATCGTGTGATATCACACTATTAGATTTTTTCCTGTGGGGATATGTAAAGTCCAAGGTTTATGCGGACAAACCCGGTTCGATTCAGGCCTTGGGGGAAACATCACGCATGTCATTCGCCAGTTACCAGTCGAAATGCTCGAACGAGTCATTGATAATTGGAGTCAACGGATGCACCATCTGCGACGTAGCAACAGCCAACATTTGATAATCCTCATAATCTTCAAAAAATAAATGCCAAAGAATGTTTATTCAAATGATAATAAACATTCCCCATTAAATTTGAATTTTCTGTGTTTTTTCTGTAAAAAGGTAGGGAACCTCGAAATGGCTCACCCCTTATTATAGTGTGGAACGGCCTTGAACGGGTTAACTTCTCTGCAAAAAATTGAAAAATAATTTATTAATTATTTGTAAATCATAATAAAATTACCTAAAATTTTTTCCAGTGCAGTTGCGGCTTGTACCAAAAGAACTTGTAAATCAACGGAACACAAACTGAAATTTCAATGTCGAACTCGTTAAGAGGAAGGATTTTTCTTAGGCTTGCCTTGTATATTCTGAACAACAAGCAACAAGTTGGCAAGCAAAAAGTGAAGTAAAGCAGGTTAATTGGTTAAAAGGAACAAGGAAACATACTTACAAGTCATTTATTGTGTATTAAATGTAGTGCATAACATTTAATTAAGATACGAATCTGCACGATTCTGCTCACTTTAATTTTACTTTTAGAGACTTTAAAAAGAGGAAGGAAATAAGGTAAAGACAAGAAAAAAAAACTCTAAATTATAATCATTATAAAAAATTCAATCATTGTTATTGTTAAAATACATTTAATTTTTCTGTTTATTGTTAACATTGTATTAGGTGCTCAGTTTTGCTTAAGCCAACAGCCATGCATGATTGAAATAAATAGGTCATAGATGTCATGAAATGAGTTTGTTGGATATCTGTCAACATTGCTGCATACAAAGTATAGATTAGAATTATTACGATATTAATACGGACCTAGACAAAGGCTTCCATAGAAATAAATCAAAAAGAAATTCTCACATATTTCTTACTTTTTAGTTCATTTATTTCTTTTTAGTCCGGAAACCGCTCTTCTTTAAATTAAAGTTATTTCATTGTAGGGAGCGATAGCGTTATCGCTTTCATTTGTCATTAGAACCCCTATGATGCATTCATATTTGAGGGTACCTTTAGAATATAGGTTACCTTAATTGACCTTTGATAGCTATTCCATGGTTTTGCTTCCTTACAGGCGGAAATAAAAAGGAGGTGCATAAACTAGTTCACTCGATGAACGTTGGGGGACTGTTAACACTTTTGCTTAGACGGCTCTCCTGTCACTGAGATCATACAAAATGCGGTTGGTTTTTTAGTAGGCCAATGCAAATATACTTATATCTTGGTAATATATATATATCCTGGTAAAACTAGGGCAATGTGTTTTGGTTTAGATTCGAATGACTTAAATTTATCGTTGGATAATGTGAGGCTAAGTTTCGTTTCTGAAATGAAATGTTTAGGCGTTTTTTTAGATAATAATTTGAGTTTCTCAAAATATGTTGATCACATAAATATGTTCCCGTGTTAATAGAACCATTCATTAGATTTATATTTACCTCTTCGCGTGAGAAAGCATGTTGCCAGTTCACTGCTCATGTCGCAAATTATTTATGCTATGGAAGTATTTTCAGGTACCAACAGCGTTGTTCTTAGAAGGCTGCATCTTACTTTTAACCGTATTATTAGATACATTTACAAACTGAGATTAAGGGATCATGTGCCTCCCTTTGTAAAGGACTTTGTTGGGTTTTCTTTTGAGAATTTTATTAAATTGAGAATTTTGTTACTTTTTCAAAAAGTCGTTATACGAAAGGGGCCCGAGTACATTAGAGATGATTTTAGATTTTCTAGATCAAGTAGAAACCCTTAGATAATATGTCACCGTATATCCTCATCTATATATGAAAGATCTTTTCATGTACGTATAACTAGGGTGTGGAACATCCTACCCATAAATTTAAAATTATTTCAATTCACAGATACCACCTTTAAGCGTAAACTTAAACAACATTTTGATGCTCTTTAATAGATTAATTTAACCCCCCAACTCCTCCTCCACACTTCATCATATAATTTTTTATATAACTTTCTGTTATCAGCTAGTTTAGGGCCTTTAGTTTTTAGTATTTAGGTTAATTATATAACTTTTTAGTTTTTAAGAAATTGTTTATTAAAAAATAACTTTTTTTTTCTCCTTGATTTGTAATTTTAAAAATGGAGTAGTATTTGAACCATATTTGGCCTAAAAGGCTTGGTTCTTAAATTTGAAATAAAAATACAAAAAAATAAAAAAATATATCAAGGCTGGGTTATCAAGCTTATGTCTGCAAAGTTTGGGCTTCGGAGTATATTTACATTTTTAGGAATCCACAGGCGGATGGACTGATTGTATCCAATGCAGTATCGTTCGATATGATGACTAGAGATATGAGGTAAGATGGCGTAAATTAAAGTCAATAGGAATACTTGACCACTTTCCAATGGCAATCATAACGCTCAATTGGGACAGAACAAATATATCTAAACTGCTTTTTTCTGGGGGTATATTGTCTTGGAGATTCTCAACTCCTTGATGCTAATGCTTAAACGGGGTCTGAAATTAAAATATAAGAATCTTAGAGATCTGGTAAAAGTCCCAACGGCTGTTACACATGAATCTGTAGTCTTAGGGAGAGCGTTTTATTCTGGTGTGCAATTCTCAAAATCATTGACGATAATTGCTCTGGCTGAAAATGGAAGATGAGATCCTTCGAGGTCTATCCAAATGACTGGTGTCATAGGAACCGATAGCCACACGTTGACAGCCCCACATTCTTTGTAACCGCTTATTGGTGAGGCCATTTGTGGAGTAACATGGTGGTTGTGGTTTGGACCGATTTTGTACGGTATGCTGTTGCAAGTCAACAGAAGCCACCAATGATCTAGCGGGATGGTCCCCAAATTCTTAAACAAAGTATATGAGTATGGTCCACCCAGCCATGTTTTAAAACTCCACTGCAATATTGCGGTATAGTTTAGATAGTCGCTTGAACAAAGGGTATGAGCATATTCTAAAATTGCTACTCATTGTGTCACTATCCGCAATGAGGGCATTAATCGTTGTATTTACTCAGCGGAAAGACCATGGCGGTTTGGGTCTAGCGGCCTTCATGGTCCTGCCAGCCATGTTTTGAAATTGCTACTTGTTATGTCATTATGCTCAACAAGGGCGTTAGTACTGACATACATATGTAAAACAATCTCTAGTCTGCTACCTGGGAGTTGTTGTCTTAAAGAATCTCACTAATTGATATACATAGCGTCATTATCTCTCTTTCCAGGTTTTGAAACCGAGAGAAAACAGCCTTCGAGGTCTTGCCGAAGTGCAATTACTGGTATAATGAGAACCGGTAGCCACACAATGACCGCGGTTCCGTTTTTGATAAGATCATTCGCTTGAGCTTAGCGGACAGGGACTGATGTAAATCTGTACCATTACATTCTGAGGCAGTATTAACATATAATTCGGCTGGTTAACTTTCCGTAAATGTCTTGAAACTGTGACGTGAATTTTTGAATAAGCTTTAATCTTTTTTTTAACTTTAAATTTATTTAATGGCAGAGGTACGTAACCAAAGAGCCAGAGTATCCCCCAGATTATATAAATTATTAAATTAAATTTCTGCTCCTCCAGAATCTGCAACGCGACATATACATTCTTATAGAAAGTAAGACTTTCCAAATTCAGCTTGTTAAAAATAAATTGAGTTTAATGGTGCTCCTTTAGTGGAAATTTGAATTTAATATTACTCCCCCAGATAAAAATTGAGTTTAATGGTGCTCCTCCAGAAAAAATGTGAGTTTTATATGGTGCTCTACTGTTGTACGCCTTATTAATTTAAATTTTTAAGGTTATACACGATAACCAAAACGATTGCACGTGATTGATTCATGCAACCTCATCTACATCTATTCGAGGAAGCCAATCACCCAATGCGAGAGTGAGACGCAAAAGAAGGCCAAGAAACAATGATGTTCTGCATGACCTTAAAAGCTAATAAGAGTGACGTGCGTGCATTGTTTATCAACCCAGAGCTACTTTTTGACTGTAAGCGTCTGTTACAACCAACCAAATATCGTGTGGCTCATTGTTGCATTTTTTGTGTTCGCAGCTATATATAGGGAATCGTTTTTAGTGTAAGCAGATATTATTATTTCTTAAATATATAAATTAATAAAGCATTTCAACAAAAAATCCATTTTTACTTCAAAGCTCACAGTAATTGGTTTAGGGTTTATTTTTAAGACAATTTCTGCTATTTTATTTCAACAATACTTTTTCATTGCCTTATAACTAAACCTCCAATAAAAACGACAGGAACAAAGTTCTACACCTAATAGTTGTTTGGCAATTGTTTAGCCAACACTTGATAACTGAACAATAGTCACAATATTAATGTTTGTGTTGAGTTGTTTATTTGATTTATTTTTTTTTTGCATTTTATTTTTAAGGTAAACGTAGCGTAGCCTATTTCGCCTTTAATTGTCATCTTTAAGACAGTTTATAAGCAGATCAGCTCTCTAAATATTGACCTTGCATTGAATTGTATGGAATTGTTAAAATAACAAAAACACTCTCAGTGCTAAACCGCAAGCATATGAACAGCATAAATCAAATTAATAGATTTATTACCAATAACAGAAAGAGTGAGGAAAAAAAAACTGCCAACCTATATGAGCTTTCAAATATTTGTGATTGTCTGTTAGTCTGTCTATTTATTTATTTGTTTGTTTCATTGTCTAGTAGAAATAACACCAAATAAAATATCAGTATTATTGGTCAAATTAAGATTAGTTCTTTCTTAGTTACAAGTAACAAGGTTAAAAATGAAAAAAAAGATTATTGCAGATTATATTTTATATGAAATTATGTATCAATAAAAGGGTCAAGTTTAACATTTAACTGTTAGAGTCATATCCAAAGAATATTGTTGTTAAAGGTTAAAGTAAACAAATGATTAAAATTTTAAAAGGCATGTAAAAATTAACGTTGCACAAACTAGTCATTAGGATTACACGCATAGAAGAAACATGGTTATGGAGTGGTCACAAGAACTATACATGACCATTGTGAACACATTATAGTTTTTATACACATTACTTTAGTCACGACAAACAATTTTTTGTTAAAATTTGATCACAAAATCGCAACATGGTTGATTTGCATTATATAATTTTTACCAAAATTCTAAACGCAACCAAAGTTTAAATATATTCATTGCGATCCAGTATCATGATATTCATTGCACGTTTAACATACAGTATTTATTGATCGTGATCTAATCCATGTTGCAAAATTGCCTATAATATTATGAAATCCGGCATCGGATCATACGATAAATATCATAATCATACGATAAATATCATAAATATTAATTAATTCACGCTGAAATATAATGAAAGAAAAACAAAAATATAAATTAAAAAAAAAAAAAAAATAAAAATAAAACATAAAAAATATTGACGCGATAAATTTTGAATATACTGTTATCATACCTTTCGGTGAAAACCGTCGTCACTGGCTGTTGTTTTAGTACGTTTGGCGAGCGCTTTCGATGCAAAGACATAATTTTCAAGCCGCGTTTAAGATGGTACCATTTTTAATTCTCATTTAGTATATGTACAAATAAGTATAAATAATAAAGTTTGCCAGTCCAACCGGCTTGTTGTAATTCCCTCCAGACAGGCATTTGTAACATCAAAAAAACTTGGATATTATACACTGCACTCGTATAATAGAAGAGCCGACGGGTTTTTTGTTAAACAAACCATTTGATTTTTTAATATATCTGACGTCGAACAGAGGAGTATTTCACCTAAAAAACTGGCCAAAAACGCAAAACTGAATTTTAAGAAATCTAAAGAACTAAGTACGCAGACAACAATATTTTACATTATATTATATTTTGAAGACTTTTAGTTGCGATTTGTAGCTCTGAGACCCTGCTAAAGTCAGCAAAGTGAAGAAAATTATATAAGATTTAAATGTTTTTTTCGGTTTCTGAATGTTTATATGATATTTTTTTGCGGCTAAAGGAATAAAGGTTTAACAAAGATTATTTTTTTTTCGCTGAAAGGTTTGATCAAAAGTTATTTAAAAACGAAAAAAAAAATTTAAATATGTTGAATATTCATGTTGAAACAATTCGTTCAAAAGCTAAAAAAACAAATTATACACTTTTTTTGCAAAAAAAGGAAAAGAAGAGATTTTTAAAAGTGAGGTTAGCATGTCTACGAATTATGTTTGTTACCACAATAAAATTTGGAATCTCTAATTTTAGAAACAAAAAAAAAAAAAAATGTGTGCAAGTTTGCGCCATTATTTTTTACGATTTTTTTTTTAATTTTTACATTTCTTCTATTTTTGCTCATCGGGCACTTTTTCTTATACATTATTCACATCCCTTCTAACACTTCACAATATTAATACCTGCCTAATGTAATTATAAATTGCAAAAATTCTTAATTATATTGCATTTTGAAAACAAAAAATTTTACGTATTTTGCATCTTTTTTCGCCATTAAAACATGCAGAATTTTCCGGTGCATCTTCTGATCCTCCTGCTATTTAAATCGGAGAACACGTTTTCAAGTTATGGTAAAATATATAAGGCAACCCAAAGATTTAGGGGGTGAAGTATGCCACGCCTTTAAAAGAAAATCCTTACGTACTAGAAAAAAACGGAAAACAGATTTGAATTAAGGGCTTCAAAATCCATATAGTCCACATACTTTTATTTCTAGGGTAGAGAAAATATTTTTTTTGTTGCGCAGTGTAATTTTTTCAAAATCTGCCACCAGACTTTTTATATCATATTACACCTAAAACTATCAAAAAACTAAAACTTTTAATTCAAAAAACACGTTTAATAATTTTGGCCAGCTTTTCAGGCCAAATACTCCTCTGTGCGTCGGTCAGGTATGAGAAATTAACACAGCGGCTTAGGCTGACTGTTCCCACACCGGCTGCGGATGACTGTTCCCACAGGGTCTTCGGCTGACTGTTCCCACAGCGGCATCGGTGCTGTCGTAACTCTTCACTACTAACTGTAAGAACCATTGTACATATTTACGAACCTAGATTAAGTAACCCGAATTAGTTTCACCCGAAACTGCGAACTAAATGTCTCCTGCACCTGCGTATCAATCCAGTCGGGCTGGCGTGCGTCGGTTATCGTAATTTTCTATTCGTATTGTAATATATTTTAAATATAGAATATAGATTTAATCAATCCCATTAAGGGAAAAGTAAATAATCTCTTGTTTTACTTAAGGTTTGTGGATCCGTAAGTAGGCCCTGGACGAGACTTAGCTACCTCAGCCTAAGACAAAACCACGTTACAGTATATAAAAAAAAATTATTTTCAATGAAATGCAAAAAGCTGATTAGAAAACCCTAAGAAGAAATTTCGTTTTTTTCTGTTTATTTAAAGTTACTATTTTTAATATAAATTTGCTTTTAAGTAATCGGTTTCTGATGCGACATTGCTCTAATTTTTGTAAAAGCAAAGATAAATATACTTTCGACTTTTTTTGTTTGTTTTTAAATATAAAATACGAACTTCTTTCTTCATCCATCTAATATAAAACTAATTTTGTGTGTATTAAATTAAACTAACAAAACTAGAGTATTATTAAAATTATTGACATCGTATGAGAACAATTAACCAAAAAAAAAAAAAAAAAAAAAAAAATATACAACAATAAAACACGTCACATACATATGTGGTGTAGGTTAGTGATCATGTTTGGTGAGACTCGTATTTTGCCAGCCGCACTCTTGCTGTGTATCGCACGATCGAAGAATCAAAAAAATTAAAAAAAAAAAATGTACTTAGAAACTTAATCACCCAAATCACTTGGGGTTTTTGCGCATGCGTAACCAAAATTATTTTGTATTATTAGTTTTGTTATTATTAAAATTCATGTACGAGTACTTGTGTGGTTTTGCCAATTATAAGTACGTAATTGTTTATTTATTTATTTACTAGCTATGCCCGCCACGTCGTGCGCATTTTGGCAATATTTTATTCGGTTTTCTTTTAAAGTAAACCACTCCAAATTTCAAGACTCTTACCTTTATAGTTTATATATATTCCTTATATAAAGGTACCCATCCCTGAATACAGTTTTAAAATTTATATTAAGTTCTAATATTATTGTAGAGTTCTGAAAATAGGGTTTAAAATATCTCGCTTTCAAAAATAAAAGGTGATGTCAAGTTTGCAGTATCGTTAAATCGGTAAAATGGCATAGTGTCACTACTTTTTTGCAAAAGAGATTTTGTTTTGAGGGACGTAATTATACTACATTTGTAAGATTGCCGCAAGTTATGTCGTTTGTCTATAGTTATTGAGGACACAAGGGGGTCGAAAAGGGACTCATTTAGTAGTGGTATGTTTCGTTATTCCCCCTACATTAATAATAATAATAATAATAATAATAATAATAATAATAATAATAATAATAATAATAATAATAATAATAATAATAATAATAATACTAGATTTGAATCAAGATACTAAGGTACCTTCTCACAAAATTTGATTAAAATTCATCAAGTAGTTTTAACGTGATGCCAACACAAACAGACAAAAATTCTAGAAATTGTCCTGTAACAGTTTTATTAGGGGTCTGATAAACTGTATGACGGTTGCGGTGTTCACAGATGGGTCAAAAATGGAAGCGGGTACCGGTGCTGGTGTTCACATCCTGGGAACTAGAACACGCATGTCATACAGACTACCAGACGATTGTAGTGTGTTCCAGGCAGAGGTGCTGGCGATTTTAAAAGCCACAGAGCTGGTGTCTGGACACGTATTAGAAGGGGAAGAGGTCACTCTGTACGTCGACAGCCAGGCGGCGCTTAAGGTCTTGAAAAGACACAAGGTCAAATCTAGTAGTAGAATTTGCCAGCACTAACGGTGAGCATTCATTCCAATGTCATTAGTGAGGATGAGGTGTGTGAACGATTTTTAATAATAATTCTTCTGTATGACGTTGGATCGATTACACATATTATTAATCAATATTTTACAATTACAATTACAAATTTTTAATTTTTACTTTTTCTTTTAGACTTAAGATATAAGCACTTATTGTTAGTTCATTATGGAACATTTGTAAGATTATACCAGTGGCCAAAACAAAATCTCTCATCTCAAAAAAAAAAAAAATCACTAATGTTAACACATAATTTCCAGATAAAAGCATTATTTTGCAGGTATCAATTAACCTAGATGCTTAAGACCATGTATAATTGTTAAAAATCGAACTAAAATTTACGACAACCAGGCTCTAAAAATATTTTCGGAGGCGAGGTACCAAACTTTGAGACCACACAGCGCCACCCCTGGAAAGTATATGGTGCCCAATGTAAAAACTTAAGCTTAGATACTTGTATGCTTTGTTCAAGTCAAATTGGATCAAACGGCCTAGCCATTTATAAATCGCTGAATTATTTCCATAATATTTTGGTTCTACCCCACTGTCAGACTTGGGAAATATTAATTACAGATTGTAATTAATTACACGTGCAATTACGCAATAATTGAAAAATTGCAATTGTATTAAAAATTGCAATTTTAATTGCAATTTTTCAATTACAATTATATTTCACAATTTGTAATTTTAATTGAGATTTTTTCAATTAATCATTATATGTAATTTGTTCTTGAAAATTTCCAATTAAAAGTAATTATATTTTCAAGTAATTGTAATTTTTCAATTACAAATTACATGTAATTTATAAAAATCAATTATAATTACATTAAATGGAAAATTGTAAGGAATATAATAGAATTTTGTTGAAATGAAAGTAATGATTATTGCCTTATTACAATTACAAGTAGTTGTAATTGACTGATTTAAATTATAATTACTTGTAATGTGTAATTGAGAATATGCAATTATACATTACCTGTAATTTTAATTGTAATTTAAATAAAATTGAATCTGCTCATGTCTGCGCATTGGGCACTGGTAGAAGCTTGTTAAATGTGGATGTCAGGGGACCTGAGCCTTAGACAAATGCTAGCAATTACTAGATGAGAAAGAAGGCCGACAGTTACCAATCGCCTGTATGAAATCACTAATGTCAAGAAGAAAGGCTGGTGGTAGCACGTAACTCAACACAAGTAACGTTGCCATAAATTAGTATTGCCTATAATCATTGTTAACGGAAGGAGGATTAAGAATGCGTTCTGCTTGATATTTCGCCTATATTATTATTATCGGTGACTTTTACATACTGAGTGTCATCTCTCAACATGTAATTATGAGTGAGGCTCATCGGCTCTTCTCCAACTCCTAAACAAGGGATATGAGTATGTTTCTGCCAGTTATGTTCTAAAATTGTTACTTATTGTGTCGCTAGGCGCAGCAAGGGCACTGGTAGATGCATTGTTTTCACCCAGTGGTTGGACCACCTCAGGTTAGGGCAACACGCCAACTGTGGACTTTTAGCTTAGACTACTCTATGTACTTTATGATTCAATAAAAAAATTACAATAAACGCTAACCTTCGTTCTTTTTTAATCCAAATATCGTCGAATGTCGTTGACTGATTCCTGAAATAAAAGACACAATTCTTTGATATCTTATAACATACAATACAATAATTATCTCAGGCACAATATTTGTTTTCAATTTTGTTGCCTAGTGTTATTATTAAAAATTAAGGTACTTTACCAACTAATTGAACCATTTGCCAATTGCTCAAGTGTTGGACGCATGAAGGCACAATTAAATTTGGCAAAGAAATAATTATTTTTTGATTTATTTTGTGTTTGTTATTGCTTTGCTAAGGAAATAAATACACATCTAACAAATAAATCACAATTATGTGCAAGAATTACACATTAAAGCAACAAAAAAAAAAAACAGTTATTAAAACTATTTATTTAATTAAGTTGCGATCCCAGTTGACCTTGTTACCCAAAGACCTAAAGAACCAAAGACAAGACAAACTAAAAGAGTAAAAGTTAATTCGTAAAAATCTTTATTAGAAAAAAAACCAGTATCACTGCTTATGTATGCGAATTTGACTTTTGTTAGTTTACTAGCTCTCCACGATGCGCTTCGTTACCGCTATCACCAAAAATAAAAACTTATTATTAAAATTAATGCCAAGTTTTAATTTAAAAAATGCCAGTTTTTCTCAGAGAAACCTTTGTCAAATTCGGAGAGTGTTGCTATTGTAGTTCTGCAGATAATTACATTGTATGGGGGTACCCTCTGCACTACCGTCCTAACCTCCAAGTTTTAACTCGAAAACACATGTTGCACTTAGAGTAAAAAATTTCATCCGTCTACCTATTATAGTTCCCTATGTTCACGACAATAATTTTTGACTTTGTATGCAAGGTACGATGCCCACTGTTTCAACCAAACCAGTGACTATGCATTATAAAAATTTTAAAGCTTTACCTATTATAGTTCCTAAGCTTGATAATAAGATATATTTACTTTGCATGGGAGTTACCACACCTATCCTCCAATCCAGTAAATTTTTTGTACAGCAATGCACATAATATATGTTATTTGAGTTGTCCCGTGGTTCCTAAGAACCTCCTAAAGCTTCTCGAAAAACCTATCTGCCTAGTTAGTGTCGCATCCCTAAGACAGTCTTAAAGAATCACTGGGCCAAATATTTAAACCTGGGTAATCGCAGAGATGTTGAAATTGCTCTTACTCCTCATCCAGACAGCTTCTGCAGCTCTTACCACAAGATATTCTCATACTCTTCTTCATACGTCCATTCAGTAGTGCCTTTATCCGTTTCTTGTCAATTGCGGATAGACCTGATCACCACCGTATCAGACTTAGGGGATATCAATTACATTTTGTAATTAATTGCACATGCAATTACTAATTACATGTAATTGTAATTGAAAATTTTCAATTACTAATTACAAGTAATTGTAATTGAAATAGGGACTAAAATCAATTACAATTACTTGTAATTTGTAATTGAAAAATTTTAATTACAATTACATGTAATTAGTAGTTGGAAATTTTAAATTACTAATTACATGTAATTGTAATTGAAAAATTCAATTAATTGTAATTGAATTTTTTCAATTACAATTACATTTAATTTATTATTTAATTCAATTACAATTAATTGATTTTTTCAATTACAATTACATGTAATTGAAAATTTTAAGTAATGAATACTTTTTTAGTAATTATTGTAAAAAAATTTTTAATTACAAAAATGTTCATTACTATAAATTATAAAAAATAATAACAATCCTATTTGTATAAATAAATTTGGCGCCTTAGTGTTAAAATAATACTAGCGAACAAATATAACCTTTCAACTGGTGCTGAAGATGTTAAGGGAGTATTAGACCGTAAAAAAGCCTTTAGTATTGTAGGATAGTTTTTGAGGTAATTTAGAAACGAATTTAAACCACGCAAGTAAATCTGAAGTGCAAATTTCAAACTATTTTCTTTTTCACAATGTCAATGTCTTCGGAATATTAAATGAAAAAATTTATATTTGACCGCAAAGTTTTCAAAATTTTGTAAGCGATAATTACCTTCATGAAGGTGTTCACCGTAATCGAACGTGGATGCAGTTTTCGTATTGCTTTTTTGAATAATACTGTTGATCATGCAACACAAGATAAGCTTGAAATTTTTAGGAATATAATTGAATTTCGTTCAATTGGAAGTAATGATTACTGATTAATTACAATTACAATTACTTGTAATTTGTAATTGAACTTTTTCAATTACAATTACATGTAATTAGTAATTGGGAATTTTCAATTATAATTGAAATTTTTCAATTAAAAACTACAAGTAATTGTAATTGATTTTGTCCCTGATTTCAATTACAATTACTTGTAATTAGTAATTGGAAATTTTCAATTACACATTAACTGTAATTGAAATATAATTGAATCCCCCCATGTCTGCACCGTATACATTCAATGTACCATATAGGATTTGAGACCATTTTTATTGTATTTCTTTTGATATTTTTTACTTTAGAAGTTAATAAAACTACTTTAGCTCTTAACTAATAAAAATACATATATATTTTGCAAAATTAATAAAATATTTTTGTTGATTTTTATTTTAAATTATTTTTACCAAATTTTAATTACAATCATGTTTTTTCTAAGTGTTTTTTTCATGATGTCTCTGAAGGTGTGTCAATCAAAAAATCTAGCAACTTATACAGTTTCATTGAAACTTTTTGTTACTCGTATTTATTTAAATAAAGGAGAAAAAAAATATAAACAAATTTCTTATTATTTATTATTTTGTTAGAAATTTAATTTGTAATTTTTATAGGAAGTAATTTAAATAAAAAAATAATAAGGGAAAAAAATTATAAAAACATGTTCAGATATTTAATTTCGTAAGATTATCTTATGTAAATGTATATGTATCCTTTGTATAAACGTTTACATAAGATGACAAGGTGATCCAAAAATATGAAATTATTTTTAAACGCATTTATTAAATAACCTCATACATCATTCCGGTTACCTGTTAGTCTAAATCAAATATAGAATAATTTTTATCGGCAAAAATGGATGTTTTTTAACGTAATATATCGTGTTTTCCTAGGCGGTTCATTTTTAGGGTTCCGCAGCCAAAGGGTGAAAACGTAAGCCTATTGTTTTTTTACTATAATCTCTTTTAGAGCCTTCTATCTCTGGAAACGTAAAAGGTAGACTCTTGAATTTTTTGCAAAGTTGTATTACTTTGGATGCCATAACAACAAATACTAAAAATCATAGCGTGTTCCAACGTGGTTTTCACACATAAAGTCTTATATTTTGAACAGTTAGAATTTTACACACAGTATTTTAAACTATGTATTTATATTCGATATAAAGGGTGTTTTTTATAGAGGTATAGAGCTTTAAGTTGCAATAAAATCACGATGGATTATTGGATTGACATGAATTTTATTTATCCGAAAGATAATCTTGTGGCATTACATTTTAAATATGATTTCTGGTATATGACCGCCACGGCTGGCGCGGATGGACGTCCAATTTTGATGACTTTTTTCAACATTTGTGGCCGTATATCGGCAATAACACGGTGAATGTTGTCTTTCAAATGGTCAAGCGTTTGTGGCTTATCCGCATAGACCAATGACTTTACATAGCCCCACATAAAGTAGTCTAGCGGTGTTAAATAACAAGATCTTGGAGGCCAATTCACAGGTCCAAAACGTGAAATTAGGCGGTCACCAAACGTGTCTTTCAATAAATCTATTGTAGCACGAGCTGTGTGACATGTTGCGCCGTCTTGTTGAAACCACATCTCCTGGACATCATGGTTATTCAATTCAGGAATGAAAAAGTTAGTAATCATGGCTCTATACCGATTACCATTGACTGTCACGTTCTGGACACCATCGTTTTTGAAAAAGTACGGACTAATGATTCCACCAGCCCATAAAGCGCACCAAACAGTCAGTTTTTCTGGATATAACGGTGTTTCGACATACACTTGAGGATTACCTTCACTCCAAATGCGGCAGTTTTGTTTATTGACATAGCCATTCAACCAGAAGTGCGCTTCATCCCTAAACAAAATTCGCTTATGAAAATCGAATCTACGCCTTACTTGATGATCGTTTGGCTTCAATTCTCACACGAGTTGGATTTTGTAAGCACGCAAACCAAGATCCTTCCATAAAGTGGATGGACACAGATCCAATTCCTGTGCTCGATGGCGGATGGACTCATTCGGGTCTTCCTCAATGCTACGCTCTACAGCAGCAATAGCTTCTTCTGTACGCACCGTACGGCGTCTCTGGGGCTGCCAGTTATCAATAAGAGTAAACGTGGTTAGAAAACGTTCCATAGTTAATCGAATTAAATGCTCTGATGGACGATTTTGTCGACGATAAATTGGACGTAGTTGCGCGATACGTTTTCCGCACAGAACCATTATTTTCGAAATAAAATTGCACTATTTGCAAGCGTTGTTCAGGCGTGAGTCTATTCATGATGAATTGCCAAACCAAACTGAGAATAAATCACTTGAAAGCTGTTAAATCGGTCGCCATCTTGAAAAGTAATGCCAACTTAAAGTTCTATACCTCTATAAAAAACACCCTTTATTAGCAAGTACCCGTATAAATAATGACACAAATTAAAGTGTATCCCAATATTGATGTGATTTTTACGTATTTGGACTTATTTTAAAACCGTAATATTATTTTGTAGGGGGTTACCGAAGAAGACCACTAACTTCATAGATCCCCTTTGTTTCTCAATGATTTCTGGTATCCGACTGGAAATTTACGAATACCTTAATTTCATTGAGTCTCTCTTTTAAACTGGCGACTGATACATGTCGACATTCTTCCTCATCAAAGAGTCTGTGGTCTATATAATATGTGTCTGCCCGTAGTCCAAAGCCGTTTTTATGTTAGCAGTTAACCATTTGCAGTCACCTAGATTATATTCAAGATCCTTTTTGGTCTTCCTGCCAACTTGTAGTGAATAATTCCAGTCTTTTGTGGGAATAGAACCCACAACCCCGGACTGATAAACTAGCACACTACCTGCTAGCCCACCGAGGCACACCGTAATAGGTAGACTCTTGTATTTTCTCAGAAGGTTTATTATTATGGCCGTTATAACAATTACTAAAAATGAAAGGGTGTTTCGATAGTGGCTTGATTTTCACGAATATGAAATTATATTTTGAATCATAATATGCAGCAACAAAAAATATAAAAAATAATTTAGCTTAATTTTTAAACCTGAAGCGGTAAAAGTTTACACGGAGTATGTAAAAATTTCTTAGTTACACCAAGTGTAAAAAATAAACCAAAAAATTAAAGGGCGTGTCCATAGTGACCATTGACGTTGAAAGGCCACTCAGGGAGTGCAATGCCCCCTCCATATTTGCTGTTGCCCCACACCTCACAAAATTAAAAAAAAAACAATTTATTTGCAGAGTATTACTTTCAAATAAAAATGATTTGCCCCCTAGAAAATATGTCTTCCTACGCCAATGCTAGTGGCACGAGTTTACTTATATGACGTTATATTCAATCGTAATCAGACATTTTAAATTTACACAGAAAATGTTTTACAATGTCCACTGTAACAATATACTTGTTAAGATAAAATTGATAAAAATAAAAGGGTGTGCCCAAGAATTTGCAATATTGCGGAGTCTAGCATTATTTTGACAGTTAAAGGGTGTCCTCTTAGTACACTTGAACCATTTTAAGCTGATACTAACAGTTTTGAAAAGCAAATAATAAAAACTAAACATTGAACGTGGTACCGAACCCTACGCGTGTGAATCTAACTCGCACCTGACTCATTTATTACAAATCTAACATGTGAAGTAACTGACACTAGGCTTTCTTATTCAGAATGTGTCATTCTCTTGCACATACACAACATAGTTTATTAAAGCTTTGGAAATCGGGAGTTTCATTCTAAAAAAGCAGCTTTGGAGCGTCGGGGCTTTGTTTTTTTTTGCGCAAGTTCATTATAAAAATCAATCGTATTTTAATAGAAGTTCATGGGAATCATGCTGTAGCTTAGGTAATATGTCGTGAGATTTTGAAAGTGTTCACTTTGAATTACAGACAAAACATTCGAAGTTGAAAAAGAAATGTTTACAGAATACCAGAGTCATTTAAAAGCACTTGGATTTTTTTCTAAAGCAAGGAAATTAAACGTCACCATTAAAATAGCCAGGAGGCTGCGAATGGCGATCTTGCGTTTATGAAATGCTGCCGCAAAACAAAGTTGTTTCTGCATTAAATTGTCACAGGCGATGAAAAGTCGATCTATTATGAAAATCGGACAAATCGTATATGCAGCACACTCAACTATGTATTTGGTGAAATTAAAGGGGAGACAACCATTAATGAGCTGGGTGAAACGATCATGACCTGCACTGAAAACAATTGATCCATGTGAAGAGAACATTAAACGAATTATCATAATATGCGACCAGACACGTGTCCTTATTTTTCCATTATGGCAATAATCGGCCTTATGTTAAGCGACCGGTTGAAATATATGTATTTGCATATGTCACTTATGGCTACTATTATTTCATTCGATGCCAAACATCTTGCAGTAAAATTTTCAAGCCAATTGTAAAATGTAAGACAAGTCCGAGTGGATCAAATATAGACATCAGAACTTGAAGGACTTCTCTTTTAGTGGGAACCACATTCGCTTGAAACACATCTCTTTTAAGCCTCGAGAATCTGAAGTTATACCGAAAAACATCATTATTGGATTCCCAATACATACCGAGAATTTTCTCCACCGCTCCAAACAAATTTCTCGCGGCTTATTCATCGTCGCATAAATGTTGCCTAACTAAAGTAGAGTTTGTAGCCCAATTTCTCATGTGGAAGCCTCCAGAAGCGTGGATCATCTTAACGTTTGTCGCCAGTTCAAGGGCCTCTTGTTCTGAGTCGACGCTGTCGATAAAATCGTCCATGTAGTGGTAGCTCGTAATTGCTTTAAATGCTCGGGGATACTTATCGCGAAATTCTTCTACATTTTTGTTTCGAACAAAATGAGCAATGCATGGCGCGCAGTTAAGGTCGAAAGTTAATGCCTTCATCACGTACATAGTAAGAGGTTCACTTTGATTACTGCTTGCGGGCCACAGAAATCATTGTGTGTGCATATCTTCATCCTTTACTTTAATGCGATGAAACATTTCAGCTATGTCGCCGCAAATCGCCTTAGCTAGAATTAGCTTCACTTCAGAACATGGCATCAAACACTGGATTGATTTTGAGAATGGAGTTTAAAAATTTCCATAAAGATGGGAAAAGTCTGGCATCCTATGGAAAATGTTTTGAATAAAATACTCTGTACTTGAAATAAACATTCATTTTTTACTTAAAAAAAAGTTACGTTATGTCATTCAAAAAATTGGCTTTATGCGAATGTAGAGCTTTCTGAAAATAAAAATGGTTAAAAAAAATTTTTTCAAGCAAATTTTTTTATCTGACAGATCGTTGTAGCTCATAAGTCCATAATTTAGTTAAAGTTTCTGATTTCCCTACATGTGAGGATGTAGAATATCCATATTTATTTTCCAAGTTTTAAAATTGGCAGTATAAACATAACAAACGTCTACATTGCTTACCCATTCCACCTGCGGTTACGATTTGAGATAACAATGAAATGAAAAAAGTAAATAAATAAAAACTAAAATGTATACGAAAACAAACACATACAACAACAGATTTGTTTATACACTATCATGATTAAGTATTATCATTATCATTATCATTATTATTTTTTATTATATTTATTTGCAACATATCGGAACTGTTATACGACAAGCTTGTTTTACGTCAAGGTTGTAAATAAATTGGATTGCAAACCCGTGTTTGACTTAAATAATAATTCGAACACTTAACCATTTGAGCGTGAGAATAGAATCTACTAAGTATTTAATTATTCTTAAAAATAAAAACTGCACAATTGTTTAAAATAATTTAATTTAACTGTACTTGGATAAAAATGTTTCTAAAGTAACTTCTATAAATTATGTCTTATTTGAAACTGACTACAAAAACATTGTACACTTAAAAAAATTGTACAGTGCGACAAAATTATGAAGACTAAATTTTGTTCATTTACGTGTATAAATAAATCTTTTGTGGTCATCTAAAAACTAATATATGAAACATGTGTATAATTATAAAACCAGCATTAATTATAAATAAATTCAATTAATTTTCTAATTTAAATATATATTTGTTTAAAACAGAACAAAAAAATTTCCTAATTAAACAAATAATTGAATTAATTAGTTATTTAATTAAATTTCAACCTGAATCCAATTCAAACCTTCAATTGGTGAAAATATTTTTTCTGTGTTAGTCTATCTTTCTGGGGGTTGTGGGTTTGATTTCCATTAAATATTCGAAGTGGTTCCCTACAAATGGCCTCTGTAATTGTGATTAGTAAATAAATTAATAAATTTATGGTCTATAAAATTGATTTTTTAAATCCTGTATTTTATAGACCATAAATTTATTAATTTCTGAAATCCTGTATGTATCAACGGACAAGACGTCCAGTAGACTCGGGCAGACAGTGGAAGTTGAAAACTACAACTTTGAGGTAGTCA
The DNA here is from genome assembly GCA_949628195.1 of Phasia obesa. Lineage (NCBI taxonomy): Eukaryota > Metazoa > Arthropoda > Insecta > Diptera > Tachinidae > Phasia > Phasia obesa. The sequence goes on from OX451219.1 coordinate 112,268,359, forward strand.
GCGATTTTATCTACCTCGGTACCGCCATCAACAAAACAAACAACATCAGTTTTGAGATAAAGAGAAGAATAATACTGGCCAATAGATGCTACTTTGGACTAGGTAAGCAGTTTAAAAACAAGGCCACCTCTTGACAGACAAAAATCACTCTCTACAAAACACTGATACTACCCGTGCTGTTATATGGTTCCGAAGCATGCGTACTTGCGAAAGCAGATGATGCTGTGCTTGGAGTGTTTGAGAGAAAACTTCTTCGAAAAATCTATGGACCAATCTGCGTTGGCGGAGAATATCGGTGTCGTATAAACCATGAGCTGTATGAGCTGTATACCGACATAGACATAGTCAAACGTATCAAATTACAACGATTGAGTTGGCTAGGTCATGTTGTGAGAATGGATGAAGATGCTCCAGCTAGAAAGTCATTTGAATACGAACCTGGTGACGGTTCATACAGAAGGGGAAGACCGAAACTTCGATGGAAAGATCAAGTTGATGAAGACATCTCGAAACTTGGTGTCAGAAACTGGAGAAGAAGCGCAGGAGATCGAGGCACTTGGAAATCTATTTTACGTTCGGCTACAGGAACAAATGTTCTGTAATAGCCACCTAAGTAAGTAAGTAAGTAAGTAAGAAATCCCGTATAAAATATATGTAGAGGTTTTTAAGGCCCCTATTACGGTTTACAACTCAACTCTACTTCAGTTGAAATTTTATAATTTGGTATTATCAATTACAACTCAACTTGTCAAAAATTTTTAAGTTGAATTGAAATTGTGTTACAACTCTGTTGTAGTTTTACCGTTTACAACCCTGTGTTAGTTCGGTTAACAAAAGTTTAAAAAAATTACAACTCATCAGTAGCAGTTGTCTTTAATTTATCTTTTAGACAACTCAACTGAGTTGAGTTGTAAACCGTAATAGGGGCAGTGACGTGAAAATTTGACAGGGATGGAGAAGGCTATCTCGCTAGGTAGACCTTGGATATAATTGAGGTACCTTAAGCTGGACGAATGCATTAGGGTCAGGTCTTGGACACATTAAGTATTATTTGGCCAAGATGAAAATCAAAAAATGCGATACTTGGAAACTGTGTGCTAGCATTGAGATAAAGAGTAAAGATTAGTGTTAGTAAGAGACTCAACGAGAGCAAAGTAGTCATAAATAACCAAAGAAATCATTGAGAAGCGTGAGAAAGGTGGTCCAAAAGGGACCCATAAAGCTAGTGGTGAGTATTACCCCTCCCACGAAGACGACTACAAAAAAATGATTGAACGTCTTCTCTACATCTGCCCTGCACTGCATTACCGACGTCTTCAGTATCTTATTGAACATTAGTTCCTGTTTGAGGAGCTTCCGTTAGTTTTCTGACCAACTTCCAGTGTAGGTCCTAAGCAACGAGTCTGTTATGATAATTCATCCTTTACAACTTTTCATCCAATCTTTTCTTATCTCTTCGTTCAAATCTCATATATTTCGCCTCTTTTAGGAAATTGAACCTAAATGAGTTATGAAAACACAGATACCTTCTAATCTAAGTAGGAACAGAACAACTAGACAATCAGCGATATGCACATGATGCATGATAACGATTTTTTTGTTTTACAGATTAGGTTACGTTGCACAGGTCATCGGTTATATAATTCTGGGTCTTTGTGGTCCCTTCGGACGTCTGGATGAGCAGGAAGATAGGGTTCCCGCAGGTCCAACCAAATTAGAAGATAAAAACAAGGGCGACCTCTGTATTCAACAAGATAGTTGTCCATCACAAAATTATTTATTTGTAACAGAAAGCCTGAATAATTTATATATCTATGTTTCCATTGATCCTATAAGGAGCATAGGGCCTCCTTAATAAATTATAGCTATCAATAAATTACTTGAGTCCTTTAGTGTCGTCTAAAGCATTACTTTTCTAAGTTTTTAATTGTAAGCTTGCCTGGGGAATGATGTTACCTCCTATGAATAAAATTGTTAAAAATAATGGTTTCAAGTTCTTAGGAGTCATTTTATATATAAATCATAGATGTCGCTGGGTTGTAATTTGAAAAAATCTGAAATTAAGAAAAAAAAAAAAAATTTAATAAAACGATAGCTTACTTTAAAATCAAAGCTTAACTTAAAGCCATTATTAAGTTTTACAAATGATTTTCAATTAAATTATAATAATTTGCTCTCAGTGTACGAGCAAATACAAAAACGTTGATGGTTTTTTCGACGCCTTAAAAGCCTATTTGTAAAATTAAGCTTAGTTTACATTTTCTTTTCTGACGAATTTTTGAAAAACAAATTCAATATACTCGTATGTAAAATTAAAGAAATGTTAAAATGACAAGGATTTAAGAAACATTTTCGTGTTTTGTGGTTCTTATTACTTACTTGTCGAATGTTTTCACAATGTATGAGTATTAAATATTTACACTTATTATAAGTAGTTCCATATGTTATTTTTAACATAACATGAGACGAACTGACATTGTTGCCCACATATTTAAAAATTTTAAATTTTCTATGAACTAGAGTAATTGGGTTTTTGGACAAATTACAAATTTTTCTTAAAAATCTAGCTGTGCCAACACACGTTAAAAACTCTTACGTATTTACTTTATATAAAGGTACCCATCCCTAGATAAGATTCTAAAATCTGTATAAAATTCTAAAATTTTAAAAATTATTGTAAAGCTCTGTAAAAGGTGTTTAAAATATATCAATAACAATGTAATTCCCTTGGCAGTAAGTAATTCATATATTGTCATTATTTGAAAACAGCACCATCTGTTGCACAGCCGTGTTTAAAATATCCCGCTTTCCAAACTAAAAGATGTCTTAAAGTATGCAGTACCTTTAAATCTCTAAAAAAAATCGGCGCACTTTTACTGCTTTTTCTCCACTTTATCTTGAAAATGAGGTATTTTTGAAAAAGTAACCTATATTGGAATCAGGATACTATAGTACATCCTCACAAAATATTGTCAAAATTCATCCAGTAGTTTTTACGTGATGCATACAAAGACAGACAGGAAATGAGATATTGGGGTCAGAGGCAGACTATTGTTTTGGCTTAGAGAGTAAATCGGGTAAATCATTTTTTTAACTTTTCGGGAGATACAAAAAACTCTCTAAATTTTTCAAATATTTAATATAATCAATTGTTCAGGTTTGTTGACATTTATCCACATCATAATTGAAATTGAATATTTCTAAATTATAAACGAATGAATTTAATGGACCAAATATTATGCATAAATTCAATATTTCAGAACATTTACAAAATCATAACATTTTTCCCACACTTATTAACTGGTTTAGGACTGGTTATTAACTTTAAGGTTAAGTACGAAAGTGATTATTTTAAAAAGTTCGTGTCGGTCTCACATACGAAGGTTTTCATGCCACACCCTTTATAATTTAATTTTACACTAAAGGCACCATAAATAAGTTGCTTAAATTACTAAAATTTCCTATTCGTCTTAAGGTAGTTAACAACACTTATTTTCGTACTCACTAAAGTTAAAAAGAAAAAAACAATATTTTTTTTAAAAATGTCGTCGGACTTAAAATATAAATATAATCTGTAAGCTTATCTGTATATATATTCAAAATAGAAAAAATTAAAGCCAACAAATATACGTCAAAATTTACGGATTGTATGGGGTCATCCTCTTTTTAGTTATATGCTTTTATTACATGTAATAGGGTTTTAAAGGTAAAAGCATATACGTCTATGGAGATACTCTTTAATTTCTGACTTTGTTTTGTTATCACTACTTTTTGTTATAGTAGACATAGTATATAACTAAAATTTCTGTGAAAATTTACGTTTATACATATACATATATATCAGTTAAAATTATGTCTTCTATGGACACCTTTTAATTTTTATTTTATTTTCTATACCTTTTATTATAGCGGAGAAAATATAACACAAACCGTGAAAAGTTCAATTTTACCGATTATGGGGACACCCTTTACTTTTTATTTTATTTCTTTTTCTTGTTTTATATTATTTCTTAAATCATGTCTTCTATAGGGACACCATTTTAGTTTTTAAATTATTTTTTTATTATTTTATTATATAATCTCTGGGGACACTCTTTAATTTTATTCCGGGTTTTTATCGGTTGTTAAAACATGTCTTCTATGGACAATCTTTTATCTTTTATACTTGTTGCTATAGCAACAAGAAACAATGCACATGTCTGTTATGGTTATTGTTACGATTCAAAAGATCGGTCCAGGTGCGTCAATAATTGGACACCCTTTAATTTTTTATTTTATATTTTTAATAGTGTTTGTTGTAGGGGGAATGTTTAAATTTTCATACGAGTCTGTCTATTACATTTCGCAACATAAAACCGTTTACTTCAGAATTAAGCCTATTATTAATTTCATTATATTATTAGTCCTGATAAAATTTTTTTTTATCTTACTTTGAAAGTATTTCACATCTAATTTTAAGGCTCTTACTTTTGTAATTCTGCAGATATGGTTTATGTATTTATTTTATATAAAGGTTCCTATCCCTGGGCTTTAAATAAAATAGTGTTTTAAATATATGTTTTCTTTCTTTTCCCTTGGAAATGAGATATTTTTGCGGAAAAAAGGCTTACTATATTTTAACCGACATATTAAGGTACCTCCTCACAAAATTTTATTTAAATTCTAACTTCTATAGTGCTGGAGATATGGTTTATGTAATTACTTTATATAGTGGTACCCATCCCTGGGCTTTAAACAAAGTTATAAAATTTATATAAAACTCTAAAATTATTGTGCGTCATGCGAATACAGACAGACATACAGAAATTCTAAAAATTACTGCTTTGTATTCCATTTCGATCTGCACCAGCAACAAAATTTTCCAAAAATATTTCGTGTACAGAAATGGTCCTGTTACAGTTTTATTATATGTATAGATTTGTTGTTATGTCGTTCAAAGTAATATACCTTCGGTGAAACTTGTCAACCCATTACGTTTAAAAAAATTATAAATTTTTAGTATTTTTAATTTACAGTTCATGTAAATAATATCCACAAATTTTTTATACCACCAACTTGACAACCCTTAAGGTGTTCTTCAACAAATACCCATTACATTCTAGTAGAAATTGACAAATAGTATTTGAAAATTTGTTAAAAACTACTAGTTTTACCAATCAACTATCAGTGACAGTCCAATTATTTTGTTTCAATTTCATTTTATATATTTAATAATTTAATTTACTATATTTAATAATTTGTATACAACCAAAAAATAATTAAAATATTCGATGCTTAATTTGAAAATTAATAAAATAATAAAAATATGCTCAAATATATTTGACTAATTTTTTAATAAATGAAATAATTCTAACAAATTAATGAACACGGAGAAAAGTAAGTTGGAAAATTAAATTGTTTTTTTGTTTCAAATAACTTTTATTGTAAATTTATTTATAACAAAAAGAAAAAATATTTTAAACATTTAAATTTTGTGTGTGTGTGTGTGTGTGTTCGTTCTCACCTTGTTGGCAATTAAGTGATGATAGAAAAATTTGGCGTTTTCAAGGCAAATTGACTTAGAAAATAAATTATTTGTTTGCTTATTTTTGAAATTTCTTTAATCTTTTCATTTGTTGTTTCTTTTAATTGAAATAGAAAACTGCATTGAAAATTTATTAATTTTTTTTTATTTCATTTTTTTTGCATGAAGGTTACAATAAGTTTCCGTTATTAATGATTAATTGTATAAATTTTAAAAGAGAAAGAAAATTGTTCTTTGCTTTTTAACAAAAACTATTCAAAAAGACAAACATACATAAATTAAGAGGAAATAAATAACAAGGTTAAATAGAAAATAAAATTACATTTCATTTGAATAACTAAATAAATATTGTCATCTCGTGAATAAAACGAGTAAGAAAGCTTAACTGAATAATGTAAAGGCTATTAATACAGTGCACAACAAAATGTTAGGATCACTTGCCTAATGCTGTGTTTAAGTAAAAGTATATATGTAGTTAATATTTTCCCCCCACAAATGCAATACATAAACTGTATATGGCGAGTTCTTAGTTATATTAAGGGATGCATAATAGGAGTCCGGAAGAAAAGTTTACTTCAACAAGCCTTAAAAAGTTCCTTACTTAAAAAAAATAAAAACAAACCGATCAAATGACTAAATTCTCATAATAAAAATCGCTTAAGTTAAAAATGACACTTAATTTATAAATAAGGAAATATAATATATAAATAGTGGATAAGGGATTACTAATAAATAAGGGAAGTGTTGTCAATCATATCAAAAACAAAAACAGTTAAGTCAAAATGCCACATAATTATAATTATAAATAAGTGATTATTGCAAACAAGTGTTGTAAATCATATCAGAAACAAAAACAGTAAAAAACGCCAAATTAAAAAAAAACTCTGTAAACATACTATAAACTAAAAAAAACTTATTATTATAATATTTAAAAGTAAAAATTTCAATAAAAATTATAAGTATAGATAAAAAAATTCTAAACAGGTCAACATTTGAGCCAAAAATTAAAAATAAATAGATTTTTCCCAAACATAAAATATTTAAATTTTTGGTAAATACTTAGGTTTGAAATGAATATGTGATTTTTCGAGTTGTTAAAAACAACTAAAAGGTTTGAGGGCATGGCTTTGCCCAATTTTTTTTATCAAAAAGTGCATATTGTCATAATAACCCAATATGCTGCAAAGTTTCAATAAAACCATTTACTTTAAAATAACACACTGTGTAATTTTAAAGTCATGGCAAAATAACCATATACGGACACCACTACGTCATAAAACACGAAAAAAAAAACAGACCCCTGTCTCCCAGTTTTGCCCAAAGTCCTCCAGGTAGCGGGAAATTTTTCACTTTTGAGGCTACCTAAGCGCTACCTAAACGGTGTTAAGAATCATTCGTAGGAAGTTCATATGTTCTAGAAAGTTGTTTATTGAGATCTTAGGTTCATTTTTGTAGTTGATTGTTTCCTTGAATTTTGAACGGTTTGCTACCTATGGACCTGAACAGGGGAAAAAAGGTAAAAAAAAATTGAATTTTTTAAAGTTTTTTGCGATTTTGACCTTGAAGATGAAGTTTTTTTTAACTTTATATGTTAACAATTTTTGTTCTTTATGACAAGAGCTACAACTTTGCCTCAGAGAGTATATCAAAATATCAAACGTTTTGCAAAATATGAGCTTGAGAAAATTATAATTTTTTTGCAAAAATGACATAGAGGCCCCACATCTTTAAGGGCCCATAAAAATAAACCTGGAAGACTTTGGGCAAAACTGGGAGACAGGGGTCTTTTTTTGGTCTTTTATCACGTAGTGGTGTCCGTATATGGTTATTTTTTCCGTATTGCACTGTGTAACTTTCAAAATATTATATTGTTTTATAAAATACTAGCTGTGCCCACACACGTTGTGTGCCTCCTGGAAATATGTATTTTGTTCGATTTTGCTGTGAAAGTAATTCACAGAAAATTTTAAGGCCCTTACGTATTTACTTTATAATAAAGGTACCCATCCCTAGATAAAATTCTAAAATTTATATAAAATTCTAAAAATTATTGTAAATATAATTCCACACAAACGGTAAGGTAAAAATACAAATCAAATACAAATTTTATTTAATTGCCTATTCGGCTTTAAGTAATTCATATTTTGTCATTATTTTGAAACAGTGCCATCTGTTGCATAACCGTGTTTAAAATTATCGCGCTTTCAATTCATATTTTGTCAATATTAAAAAAAGCGCCATCTGTTGCGCAACCGTGTTTAAAATAAAAATGCCTTACACTACCTTTAAATCGGTAAAAAAATTGGCGTACTTTCACTGCTCGATTTTCTCGTAGAAATAAGAAAAGTATCCTATATTCGAATCAGGATACTAAGGTACCTCCTCACAAAATTTGGTTGAACTCCATCCAGTAGTTTTTACGTATTGCGAATACAGACAGAAACACAGACAGATAGACAGACAGGAAATGAGTTACTGTTTTATTATATGTATAGATTGTTCAGGCGTGTCTCTGCCCACCTCTCTAACCATAATTATATATTTTTACATAAAGAATGTAAATGTGTTGCATAAAGATATCTTCAAAACTTACTTATTTTGTGTAAGTTTGGTTCCGCCCATTTTATGTCAGAACAATTTATTGTGTGTACGAAAAGGTTTCTATGAAATCAGCTATTTGAAAGAAACACAAAAGTAGTTTATTTATGATGAATGGGCGTGGCGCGGCGACTTTTCTAATATTGCGTTGTCTAGCGTATAAAATTTCATCTCAATCAGAGAACGAAAAAAGAATCTAATTTAAAAGGTAAAACTAAAAATAAAAGCTTCTATTTGGTTTGCGTAGGAGAGTTTCCGTTTGGAAAAATGGTATCACTTCATACATCATTTCGGAGAAAGTAAGGTAACGGCACTATATATTTCCAAGGCGTTTGATAGAGTGTGGCATAATGCACTTCTATCAAAACTTACTGTTTTTAAAGTCTTAGTGATCGCACCACGATTTTCGCAATAGAAGGTCAAGCAATCAGTTGAAATGGATCGGCCAGAAAAAGCTATTTCACAAATTTTAGATTTCACCTAATATTCCAGATTTTATCAAAATGTTTTGATTTCACTAAAAAATCGAGATTACACCCAAAAAAATTATTTAGAAAAAAATAATTTTATCAAAAAATGAATATTTATAAAAAAAATCGGGTTCTGGCCTCTATAGACTGATTTGTAGCTCGCTAGTCTATCAGTCTAGGGGTTGCGGATTCGATTCCCGCCAAAGACTCTGGGTGTTTTCTGCAGATAAGCCAAAAGCTTTGTAGGTAGTGTTGTCTTAAAAAAAAAAATTATCACATAATCGGGATTTAAAAAAAATTTAAATTTATTAAAAATAAAGATTTTACCAAAGAATTTACAATACATTAGAAATCGAAATTTTACCAAAAGTGAAAAATTCAACAAAGAAATAAGAATTTCCCCAAGAAAATGAAATTTCGTTAAAAAAACGAGATTTCGCCAAGCAAACGAGATTTCTTTAGAGAAACGATATTTCTTCCGAAAAACGATATTTCACAAAAAATCGATATTTTACAAAAAAAAAAAAAAAAAAAATGCCGAAACGAAATTAATTTCAATTTTTAATAAAAATATTTTATTAAAAATTAAAATTTCAGAAAAAATATAATTTCAACAAAAATAAAAATTGAAATTCACGATTAACCAACATTTCACTAAAAATCGGATATTAAATCGTGATCTTGCAAAAAAAATTTTTAAAAATGCTCTGTTATTAATATAAATGATAGTTTACAAATAAATTGTTAAATAGGCTTAAGTTCGTTTATTCTCTCTAACTACTCAAAGGGGTTGAATGCTACACCCTTCTTCAGCCTTTTTTGTATCTACATATACATATTTCCAACTAAACACTACCCAATGCAGATAGTTACTAAGAATGCTGAAGACAGGTTTAGTGATCTATAAAATGTATTGCATTCTAGTGTGTAGAATAAATTTAATCACCCAGTTTACAAAAAAGCAGCAAAAAAAAAACAATATTATTTTAACCCTATTGAGTAGTTTTCCCCTCCAAAAACAAACTTAACCGACATAATAACTTACTTGTATGTTAATAACTATTTCAGATGATAAATTTTAAATACATATATATTACATATTATAAAATATAATAAAGTTATTTTCTGTATTACAATCGCACATATGAAATTGTGAAACATAAATTCAAGTATATTCGGCAAGACTGAATGATTTAATTTCATTTTTAATAATCATATTAGGAGTAAATTAATAAACTCTTCAAACAGGTGCAAATATATTTTGTTTTATATATCAAATATATTTTTTTTTATAAATACTAGTAAGTTATGATTTTATATACAATTTTTTTTATTAAATGATCCTTTAGTATGTCCACCCCTGTAATAAACATACTAATTTACACATACATGTGCACACACTTAAATCTCAAATAAAGCAAGATCATGAATTATCTGGTCATAGAGAGAAAAAATATTTGTTTTTAATTAAAAAAAAAAAACGGAAGTAATTCAAATTCAATAAAATGTAACAAACACACACACATACGCTTTAATACACACATGCAAACAAATTGCGAGAAAATACTGCATTAAATGAGCAACAGGCAGAGAGATTAAGAACAACAACAAAAAATGCTTGTTGCTGTTACTGCATAAATATGCGTAGCGTATACGAAATATAACAAAACCACTTACAAACATACAAACATGCATTTGATTGTGAATAAAATAAGATTAACAAGCCTTCATTAAACGTTGCCAGATACTAGACGAATAAAAAATCGCCAAATAAATGTTTGTTGAAATATGATTTTTAAATTTTTTGTTTTAAATAAAATTCCCAATATTGCAAGTTCAATCAATGTAACGTAATGTAATTAATCTGAGTGTCTTTTTTTACCGTACCATTAGCCACACATATACCATCCTATTTGTGTTAATTATAGCCATAGCCATAACCTTCTAACTCCTCCAAAGGAACTTTATAAAAAAAAAAACAGGGGGGTTACTGCGTATTTCGATTCGAACGAAAAATCGAATTTGTATGTCTTTTACATTGAGTTTCGAACAATTTTTCTTTCGAATCGAAATACGCAGTAACCCCCCAGAATGGGTCTTCAGGTTTCCATGGTACTAGTGTAATACTCAAGGCAAATCGCCTGGAGAGTAATACATCAAGCCAGTGCAGATGGTCAAGAAGACGTGATTACGAGTTAAAAAGCTTTTATTAATTCTTTTTTTTTTATTAATTCAACAATTAAAGGTTGCAGCTAATCAAAAAGTGGCCGGACATATTTACATTTTAAACCTTTTCTTTTTAAATATATGAAATTATACAAAAATATTTAAGTTAGGTTTGAGTTCGTTTATCCTCTCTCTCACTAATTAATAGGTTCGAAAGAATATTTCTTTTTGTTTTTAATTAAGTGATTGAAAAGTGGGAAAAAAATTATTTTGACACTATCAGAAGGTAATGCAATTTCTACATAGTTATTCAGCTTTCTTTTATCTACTTAACAATATTGATATATAGTTAGACAGAATAAACGAATTTAAGCCTGACTTAACAGTTCATGTGCGCTACTAAAAAATCAAAAATTCACGAAATTAGCAAGAAATCGAAAATTCTTTTAAAATTGAAATTTCAACACAAAATATATTTTCTTTTATACAATATTTATTTTTAATTACGCATGATTCCTTTGAAAATTTATTAAATAAATATTTTATGAATGTAAAACAAAATATTTATTTCCAAAAAATATAATAATCGATATTGATGCCCCATAGTAATCAATTTAGATTATTATATTATTATCGAAACATATCCAGATAGCTATTTCGCTAGTGCTCAACAGGCTCATCAGTGGATTTTTCTCAATTTTTCTGAATAAAAACTCAGATTCTTATGCTTAAAACTTTATAGACTAAATAAGAAGTTCAATCAGTATATGTTTTTGTATATATTTTATTTTTTTTATTTTTTATATATATTTTTTTATTTAAATACCAATTATTTAATATTATGCTATTTACCCAAAACATTTTAAAATAAAAATGCAATTTATTTGTTGGGGGAAAAGACCTAGTTCCTATACGTATTTCACTGATTGATCAGGCCAGATCATTAGGTAAGATTTTCATAATTTAAGAGAAGACAAAATTACTTTATAAGTAATCATTCTATATATTTTCACCAAAAATTTTAAATTACACCCATAAATTTAAACGTTAAATATCCAAAAATTCGTAATTTTGTTAAAAATAAACTCGGCAGTTTACTAAAAAGGTGTAATTTTTACTCAAAAGTAGTCAAAAAATGCAAATATACAAAAGAAAAAGTAAATAAATAAATAAAATTCAGCAATTAATAAAAAAATTAAATTAATCTAGAAATTAAATTAATCTAAAAATTATAGAAAAAATACTAATATAGACTCGATGGACTGACTGTTAGCGCGATATTCTATTAGACTGGGGGTTGCAGGTTCAATTCCCGTCAAAGACTCTGGGTGTTTTCTGCAGATAAACAAATCAGCTTCGCAGGTATAGGGTGATTCAAGTAGAGATACTTTTTTCAATAGTCTTTTTTTTTGACAGATCACGTGTGAGTCGTGTCATGCTGTCATGTTATTTTTGTTTAGTATTGTTTGGCATTTCATAATGGAAAGACTTATGCCTGAATCGCATCGCTCTATGGGCTCTTGAAAAGTTCCAAGAAGATCCAACGTTTTCGAGGCAAATTTTATTTAGCGTTGAGGCCCATTTCTGGCTCAATGGGTATGTAAACAAACAGAATTACCGCATTTGGGACGAAGAGCAACCTGAATAGATTCGAGAGCTGCCAATTCATCCAGAAAAAACAACGGTTTGGTGTGGTTTGTGGGCCGGTGGAATCATCGGTTCATATTTCTTTAAAAATGATGCCGGCCCGAAAGTAACCATCAATGGCGACCGTTATCCTGCCATGATAACCGACTATTTGATGCCTGAAATTGAAGCTCGTGGCGACATTTGGTTTCAGCAAAACGGCGCTACTTCCTACACATCGCATCAATCAATAGATTTATTGAGAGAACATTTCGGTTTTGGGCCGGTCGATTGGCCAACAAGATCGTGTGATATCACAGCGTTAGAGTTTTTCCTGAGGGGAGGAAAACATCATGCATGTCATTCGCCTCATTGGACTCAATGGATGGACCATTGCCCAATAAAGCAACAAAATTTAAGTATTACAAAAAATCATCAATCAAAAATGTATATTTAATAAAATGAGACAAAATTCAATTTCAACCAAAAACTTTAAATAATAAAAAAATTAATGGTGAAAGGCATAGATAACACATAGATGGCCAACTCTCCAAATGTCAAAAACGTGGCTACAAATGTCTTCACACATACGGGTACGGAGTGAATTCAACATACTTAGGGGAGTAAAATTTTTATTCATATTTAGGCACCATTACGCGATATTCCATTGCACTTTACAAATATTTAAACAATTTTGAATTTTTGCACAAAAAATATTTAAAAATTTATTGTATTTAAAATTTTTTAATACAAAATAAATTTAATTTTGTTGACATTTCTTTGGTGAAATTTATTTCTACACAGTATTGTATTTTTGGGTCTCTTAGGGAATGAAAATTTTCAAATCAATATAATAATATTTAAAATTAGCATTCAATCTAATGTTTTTCGCACATAAATATATTAGAAAAATACAAAATTCATATTTTTATTAAAAAGCAAAAGAAATATTTCATTTTAACATCTAAAATTGAAAGTAAAAAAATATTCTGTTTTTACAAAATATTTTATACAACTATGTGCAGTTTAGGTGCTGTGGGGAATTTTTTTTTAAAACCAACACCTATACAATTTTGCCTACCAATACATTCTTAGACTTAGGGTTTTTGACAAGAGACTTAGGTTTTTGACGTTTCAGTTGACTATCTATGTGTTGTCTATGGTGAAAGGCATTAAATATTTGAAATATGTATCTTATGTGCTGTTTATGTAACCCAATTGAACAAAACGTCTAGAAAATTTGTATAGGAAAAACTCAAAAACTTCAGCGCTTTTCATACAAATTTCCTAGACGAATTGTTTAATTGGGTTACATAAACAGCACATTAATATAGTTTTTTTTATATTTTTCTAAAATTGTGACGTTTTCTTGCTCGATAAAAATTAATTAATCTGGCATCATACCATATAATCATTTACAAGACTTTAAGTCACCCAGACGTTTATCAAGACGAAGGAAACCGACAAACACAACCAAAAAGGCGAACGCATTCAAAAAAACTCAAAAAACAAATATGAAAAAAACAAAATAAATAAAAACTGATTCACTTACACGTTTACACTTGCACACAAACAATCAAGCGAATAAATACTAACGAAAGCAGAGGGTATTTAACCGACCTCAAGTCAATTTGCAATTTCAGTCTATCTCCGTGTTGCAGTGTTGCATGAACTATCCCGTTATTTTTTTGAAAAAAAAAAGTATTCTTATTTACTTGTTAACGGTTAAAAAGTAAAACAAAAAATTTGATTAATAAAAAAATAATTAAACTTTTTAAATAAATATTTAAGGAAAAAAACAAAAACTTACACTTGAACTTGAAAATTTATTTAATATTTTTTTTTCTAAATTTAAAATAAATTTTATTTGTATTTTTTTTTGTTTCTAAGTTAAAATTGTAGAATACAAATTATATTGGCAATTAAACGTTTGTATAACTAAAAAAAAAACGTGATAAACATTTTTATGCAAAATCATAGTGTATGAGTGTGTGTATTTTTTGTTTAAATAAAAAAGTGATTGATGGTTTCTTTTGGCATTAATTAATTTGATTATCTAATGTTAAAAAATTGGTGTGTGATTTTTGTTTATAAAAAATAAATGCCCTAAATACTGAACCACCTACTTTGCTATTTGTTTAAATAAAATGATTATTAAACGTTTGTTCGAACTGTTCAACAAGAAAGATGTACACAATAAACAAAAATAAAATATAATAAAATAAAATAAAATTGAATTAAATATTGGGGTCTCTTCAAACATGTTTTAAACAGTTGCAATTTCAAGCACGTTTACTTAGCCAACTTTAACACATGCGAATGTTTGGACAAAAACAAACAAAACAAAAGACAAGTCAAAAAAACCCATTCAGTGTTTAGGAGCGGTATTACAACATCTTTAAATGGTTAAAAAATAAAATAGATTTTTAGCAACAATAAACAACGTTCAATGAACGAACATTTCATATAATTTTATTATTTAAAAGAAAACCTTTAAGTTTCCCTCCCCAACTTGCTGTGGTCGCAAAAAAGAAACAAAAAAAAAAAAAAAACTATCTGACGCCAGAAACATGACAAAAAGAGCATGAGTGAACATGATAAAAATAGAAAAATAATACCGTTAAAGCAACGACCTTGAAAACAAAGCACATTACTAAAAACAACAACAACAAAACAAGACAATAAGTTCAAACATCAAACAGCACGTCTAAGCAGATTCAAAAGCTTAAGAGTTGCAGAAAGTGAAAGTTAAGAAACATAAACTCTTTTTGTGGTTTAATATCAAATATTTCTTTTTATTATTGTTAAACGTTGTTTGTGAAGCTGTTGTCTACATGCTGCCAACATCTGTTACTTGCAATTGACTGTAAAAACCAACAAAGCTTCATATTACCAACTCTATATTTTATTTCACTTCTACATGAAAACCCATTAGCCAGTCATCAATACCATTAGAAGGAAAAAAGTGTTTTTGTTTAGCTAATATCGTTCGTTGCACGCTTAAAGAGATAATTGAAGTTCAAGTATTTTTTTTTAAATCAAAACCACAACCAGAAACTAAAGAAAAATTGTCAAATAAGATAACTGAAATTAAAACTCCAACATCCCTACTTTCCCTTCAAAAACTAAAATCCCACAAAATATATATTTGTTTCTCATAGAAACGTTAAAACAATTTATTGAATAAAAAAAAAAAAATAAAATGAGTGAACCAGCTAAAGAAACAGCATTAAACTCTGAAATGCCCCAACCGGAAGAGGTAATAGAACTTGTAGCAGCCAATGGTAGCAACGAAAGCCCTTGTGAGATACGTAGCCAACAGATAAAAAATGGTCATACATTTTTGGTAACCACTGTGCATACGGAAACTATTACCACCACCACCAAAACCAATATAAAAGATGGTGATGGCCATTTAAAGGCGGTGCCTTTAATGCAGAACGCGTCTGCTAAAACAGCTGACCTTGTTTGCGAAGAACAACCCTGTTGCAGTACATCTTCTACAGCTTGTTCTTCACCAGAACATTCTACAAAGGCAGTAGTTCCTTTGTCTTCTTCCTTGCCCTCCAAACTCTTAAGGTTTCATGCCAAAAAATCGGCTCAGGCTTTATTGCAGCGCATGACTTCGCAAGAACAATCCATAGATTCACAATTTGATAGTGATGAAGGTTTGATAGGTGGTTATAGTGGCAGCAGCAGTAATAATGGCGAAGACTATATATCACAGGATAGCTGTGACTCATTGGAAAATTTGCAAGAACCCTCAGCACCTGCCATGTCGCCTCCACCACCGCGAAATTCTCCTTCTACCGATAATACCGATGAAAAAATAGATGTGGGAATGGGTTCTTCCATAGAGGGTTCAGAAGAGTCAGAAGAAGATGATGAGCTTAAGCCTCTGGCAGTGGATAATCATGTTTTACCTGAAATCGATATAAGAGCCGCCAGTGCCACCTTAAATCCAACCACCTTAACTCAAACAATCCCTGAAACTTTAGATGCACCTCGTGATATGCCGCTTGCCAACACTGCCGTCTTAAGTGAGGCTAATTTGGAAAAATTCCGTAAGCAGGCTCACCCCATATTGGATAACATTTATTTACATCCTAATTTCAAATATGAGTTAGACACAAAAGATCAAGAAAACTGCCCCAAACCCGGTGAACAGCAGTCCAGCTCTCCCACGGCAGAAGAAAAACGTGTACACCGCTCCTTCTTGAGCATGAAAAAATCCGATTCATTAGCCGAAAAAGCCAATTCAGTAATATCCCAAGCCACCACAGCCTCGGGTGACAAAACTTTGGTAAATGAACTTGACAGCTTAGATCCTGCTCTAATACCCACTGAGGAAATGGCTGCTGAAATAGCCGATGCTGTGGAGTACTACTTCTCCAATGAAAGTATTCTCAAGGATGCTTTTTTGCTCAAACATGTCAAACGTAATAAGGAGGGCTTTGTCAGCCTTAAATTAATATCGAGTTTCAAGCGTGTACGCCAGTTCACCAAGGACTGGAAAGTGGTAGGCAATGCGGTAAGGCGTAAGTCGCGCAAAATTGAACTGAACGATGTGGGCACCAAGGTTAGACGCATCGAACCTTTGCCCAGTTTCGACGAAACTATGCCTTCGCGTACTGTGGTGGCTTGTGATTTGCCCTTGGATAAACTGACCATAGAAAAAGTATCGGATATTTTCTCAAAATGTGGTGAAATTGCTTTGATACGCATCCTAAAACCCGGCATGGCCATACCAGTGGATGTGCGCCAATTTATGAACAAGTATCCGGAAATGCAACAGAAAGAATGTGCCCTGGTGGAATATTTAGAATCGTCATCGGCCCGAGAGGCCAGAAATTTACAAGGACCTTTTAAAGTTTACGAAATGGTGGCACCCAAGAAGAAAACCGGCAAGAAAGCAGTCATACAGGTATCAGCTCCAGTGGTACGTATGGTGGAAAATTATCGCTATTACAATGATAATAGCTATGAACGCACAAGAGGTGGCAGTTTTAGTGGTGTGCCAGTACAAGACGTTGATTTGCGCTTTAGATTGAAACGTAATAATTCAGATTTTGCGGCTAGGGCTTATGGCAGTGATGTGCCGCATACATTTGCTCCAACAACAGCAACACCCCATTATCAACATTCTGCAAACACTTATACGGCCACGCATCGTGGTAGTTTTGCCAGTGATCATCATCATCACCATCAGCCGCAACATCATCAACATCCAAATACACATTCAACATCC
Source organism: Phasia obesa (assembly GCA_949628195.1). Lineage (NCBI taxonomy): Eukaryota > Metazoa > Arthropoda > Insecta > Diptera > Tachinidae > Phasia > Phasia obesa. The sequence goes on from OX451219.1 coordinate 112,285,991, forward strand.
TACTATCAGCCACGAGGCAGTATCAGTCAGGATATGGCCTGTCAAACGCCTTCTTCTCCCGGCACTAATAGCAATATGTTTGCCTTTACTCCTCGCCGTTACAGTAATACTTCCACCATGTCGGCTCACACTCATAGTAACTCTGGCATCAACAACATTGATACGCCTATATTGACATCGAAGCCGTCTCAATCAAATTTAAACCACAATACAAATACTGCAGGCAACACTCACACTTTAGTTAAACGTCTTTCGAATTGTTCTTTGGACGGTTATACTGATGCAGTCAGAAGGTCTTCCAACTGTTCGGAAAGTGCACCACTTAGACGTGATTCTAACTGTTCAGACAGTTGTCCCTGTTCGAGACGTATTTCTGATTTTGGACAGACGGAGGTATATCGTAAGTCTTCACAGGGTTCCGTGGGCAGTGGCTTAGAGAGACGTTTCTCCAATGGTTCTATGCAATTCGAAAGAACATTTTCCAATGCCAGTGATATAGGTAACACTTTCCAACGCCGCCCCTCTAATGACATGATTTTTGAGCGCAAACCATCTCTGGAAACTCAAACGGGCTATCCCTGTGATGATCCCAATGTGGGTGGAGGCGGTGGAGGTTACAATGTCTTTCCACGTCGCTACTCCAATAACTTTAACAACAATATAAGCAGCAAATTAGCCGCCTACGATAATGCTCAATATATAAATGGCAGACGTATATCCACCGATTCTGGTTATGATCGTCGTTGCTCTTTTGGCTCCGAATACGAGGGTTCACCACGCTCGCGCACCAATAGTTTTCTCAACAACTACAAACATGGCCTCAACGATTACGATGGTCAACCCCGTTCACGCACTAATAGTTTCTTAGATAATTCACCACGTTCTCGTTCCGGATCATTTGCTCAACGTGCGGCCGAACATTTGGTGCGTACACCCATAGGACCAGATGGCAGCAAAGGTTTTGGTTCGCGTGCCCGTAAATTGGAACAATCAATGACCACTGTTTAATGGGAGTACGAATACCGATAAATAGGCGTAATGGTAAGATATTTTAGAAAACAAAAACGTGTTCATTTAGGTATTTTGTACTCCGAGTATTTTTGCTTTGTTGCCAATTGTAAGGGGGAAGGCCGGACGGGCTTTAGTTTTCTTAACACAAAATGGCTGTTATTCCTTTAAACACTGTCTGTTTATTATAAAATATTGTTAAATTTTCATTAATTATTTTCCTTTTTTCTTATTATAAATATTTTATTGTTTATTGTTTATGAATTGTTTTAAGTGGAAAAATGCAGTGTTTAGTTGTTAAGTTTTAATTCAAATATTCATTTATTATATTTTATTTTATTTTATTTTACTGTCAACATATTTGCTTTTATAATTTTTAACAGTAGTGCTAATAATGATTTTAAATTGGCAATTAACTAAATATTAATAAAAAAAATAATTGGCATATTTTAAAAATTGTACTAACAATTAGCAGCATAAAATAAATTATACTTATTAAAATAAAGAACTTCGATATAAAACTTATTAAAAAAAGGAAAATATTTTATTTGAAATTAGCCTTTAGGCCCAAAAACTTTATTTTAGTTTTTTAATGGTATGCGGGCCTAACTAGGGGCTTATGATACTTTTATTTGAAATATTTTAGAAATTCTCAGGTATTAGATGCTTATAGTTTTTTAAACTTTAAATTTTAATTACACAATAATTAAATGAATAATTTCTATTAAAATCTGGTTTGGCCAAGAAACAGTTTTTAAGGAAAAACTATTATTACTCTGCACAGTGGGGCAGAATCACAATATTTTGGAAATAACTCAGCCATTTATACAGGGTTAGGCTGATTGATCCATAATTTAGCATAGCAGAGGAGTATCTCAGCTTAAGTTTTGACGGTGGGCACCATCCACTCGCCACGGGTGGCGATATGTGCTCTCTAAGTCGGGTACCTCGCTCCTGAAAATTCTTTTAAAGCTTAGCATTTCTAAATTTTTTTTTTAATTTTTAAAAATTACATATATCTAATTGGTCCTAAAGGTCTAGTTAATACCTATAAATTGATAGTTTAATCTTTAAATTATGTTTTAAAATGATCGAGTTATAAGCATGTTAGAATTAAAATTTTTGATTTTTCGGTACCCTGGTCCAAAATATTTTCAGTCCAAAATATTTTAAACAATTTTCAGCAAATTTTTTTAAATTTTTTCCCACAGTTATTGAGTGAAATTTAAAATTTTGGGGAACAATTTCAAGATTATATATTTTCTGAGTTAAAAACTAGATGATTTTCAATTTAAGAATTCCAAAATTATTGAATTTAATGGAATTTTTTAATAGAAAAAAATTTTCTTAAGGAATATATAAAAATTTTATATCTTTGTGTAAGCTAACAATATTTACGTACGTTTAAACCAAATTTCGTGTAAAATTGATCAACCTTGTAGAAGTTAAGCTTATATGTTTTAAAATCCCAAAACTAGGATCGGAAAAAATACTGCCGTAATATACTCGCAACTATTGCTGAAAATATTTCATATATGGGAATACCCTTCACACGTCCTATATTACCACGTTTTACCACGAAAGTGCGCGTAAATCTCATAGTAGTCTATATCAAATTTAGAGAGTGTCACGAACTATTAACCAACAATTACAAAGTGGAGTTAATCGATTTGGCGACGCTATGTTGTCTAGCGCCTAGCTTTAATGCTGCAACGACAAACATAAGGAAGAGAGCAATCCTCTGCCATGAACAGTAATATTAACAATTTTGTTTAATAAAGTCCAATGCATTAAAAAGCAGAATAGAGATAAATTCGCTATACAAAGCAGAAAGTAAATAAATAACAAAAAAAAAAAACAAAAAAAAAGAGTGTTTGCAGCCAACTTCACTACTTAACGCTCCGTAAAGTTCTTTTTTTCATGTATGAAACATTGTATGAAACATTTTGTATGTACATGAAAATTTTTAACGTTAGTTAGCACTCAGCGCTCTTAGTTAGGTTTGACTATTCTTACAAAGCAACAATTAGTCCAATTATATTTTGTTGGAAGTTCATATTTTTACTTTTTTATTCTCAAAAATTATTGGTCTTTTGTTTTTTTTAACATGTTAAATGTTTATATGTTAGATGTGGCAAATGCTAACCAATGCTTTATTTTTCTTCCATAAACCCCCGTCAACATTAGTCATTAATATGTCAATTAATATGTCAAGCTTCATATAAAAGACACTATTAAAAATGATTTTTTTGAATAAAGTTAGACATTTGTTAAGACATTTTAATGTCTAATGGCGACGGGGGGGGGGGGGGGGGGGGGGGGGGGTGGTAAATTTCACTAAAATGTTAATCGGTGTAAAAACGCTTTTACTGTATCCGTTGTATTTTGTATAGACAAATATCAAACTTCAAGTCAGGGAAGTTATTTTGTGGACTAAACTAAATTAATTAATTTTAGCATTATTTTCTACATTTAATTAATTTATTTTGCACACTGACCTTAAAAATTGTTATTTACTTTTTTCTTCTTCTTTGATCCCCGTTTACATTAGTCAATAATGTGTCTTAACAAAAGTTAAACTTCATATAAAAAAAACCAGTATTAAAAATAGTGTTTTTTTATATGAAGTTTGACTTTTGTTAAGGCATGTTAATGTCTAATGGAGACGGGGCGTAAAAATAGGCATTCACATCACAATGATAGCCTGAAATTTAATAAATGAGAACTTTTAATTAAAAAGCAAAAATAAAATATGTAGTTCTTCCAAATTTATTTTAAATAAAATTGGGTTAATGTTAAAAAAATTATAACATACATATATAATAATATAAATATATAATTATTGAATAAACGCAAGATAAATTTGAGATAATCGGGATAAAGTCAAATTCCGATACCGTTGACTATATGATTAAACGATTTTAAACGGTTAGTTAAACAAATAAATCAAAACACATACATATGTATATTTAATATTGAAATGTAAAGCTGAATTACATTTTTAATGAAAATTACTAACAACAAGTTAACACTATTGTATTGGGATACAACAATACAACCTATACAATAATACAAGGAGCTTGTGAATTGATTAAATATGTATGTTTTAAAAATTTCAAAGAAACAAAAAGCTCTTAAGTTTTTGTTGATTCTAAAGAATCATATAAAATACAATTTAATTAAGAGATTTTTGTTTACAAAAATTTAAATTAGTAATTAGATTAGATGTTTAAAAATTCCCAATCTACGTTTCTTTATGTTTTTACTACTTTGTTAAAAACACTGCAATTTTCTAAATTTTAATTATTTTTTTTTTTTTCATTTGTCACTTTAAAGTAACATTATTATTTATACGTTAATTATAAATATATATTAATTATAAATATATTAAAAAGTTAGTTAAACTAACAATAAAATAAAAAAAAATTAATAATTACAATATATAAAAGCAAAAAAGCAATAATAATTAAAAATAAATAATATTACTAATATTTTGTTTATAATTTAACATCATGCCATTTAACTTAAAGGTTTTCTTTTTGATGGAAAGCTAGTTAAACTAGGAATAAAATTAAACCCCGTTTAACAATACGACTTTCAAAATGCAGTTCAGTGTATTGAGAAACTGTGATTACTTTTTTTTTTCAAAATTAAAACGTTGTATTTTAAATAATTAAAAGTAGAATATTAAAATATTTTAAAATTCATAGCATTATAATAATTAATTTTAAAAATAAAATTAATTAATAAATTTATTTAATTTATATATAATTTATTTAATCGTTTATTTTAATTAATAATTGTTCACTATTTTTTTTATTACGTTTTAATTAAAATCAGAATTTTTATTTATGATTTATTTTTTTTATGTAGAATTAATTATAAAATATATTAGTTCAACAATACGTGAGTACAGTTAGAAACAGGGATGGAAATATTAGTACTATTTTTTTCTTATTTTTCTTCAAAGAAAAAAAACGGAATTTGTATTACTAAAAAAGTTATTTAAATTAATTAGTGTTTTTAATAAAATAATAATAAATTATAAGCTGATTTCAACTTTTTTATATCACTTCTAGGAAACTATTTATAAGGCAAGGTTTTGATAAATTTTTAAAAATTACATGTATTTTGGGGTAAAATTAAATATATTAATTTATAAAATTTTTTTTCAATTGCCTTTTTTAAGGTTCTTTCACCGAATTGAACCCTTGTCTGTCTGTCTTTCACAGGTTTATATCTCTTAAAAACATGTCACTTACAATTTTCACAGAAGGTGCCATTGTCACTAAACGGGGTTACAAATTGAAGGGTGTCCCAAAAAAAAATTACGTAATAGGCGCTTGAAATTTACATATAGTGTGCACTTCTTTGCGCACTACAGCAAAAAGTAGTAAAACATAAAATTAAATTTAAAATTAGACGGTCAACCATCCACCTCCTATCTATAATGTGGGTATAAGGTGGGTGTTTAGATATACATTAGCTGAAATGTATACAGAGTGTATATAACTCTGTTCGCTATTGCAATAAGCATACAAAATATAATTAAAAAACGGTGTCCGCATAGATCACGTGACTTTGAAATATATTGTTTTAGTTTTTGGACCATTATACCCAGATACTTCAAATTTACAGCTATAATAATAAAAAAAAACAATAAATTAAAAATGATAGGATGTCCCCAAACAAAATGTTCTTTAAATGTAAATTTATTATCTTACATTAATATATTTTTTTTTTAACATTTTCTTATAGCTGCTATCTTTTAAATTTTAATTTTAGATTCGATGACTGTCTGCGCTACAGTATGTTTTTAGGTCGTTGTTTTTTTCGAAAAAAATATTTTTTTTTTCGTTTAAACTTTATGTGGGTACGAAAATAAGTGTTGGTAACTACCAAAAACCCAAGAGACAAATTTGAACAATTAAAGCAACTTATTTTTGGTATCTCTAATTTTAAGTCAAATATTGTACGGTGGCACATAACCTGTGTGAGTCCGAATTACACTTGGCCGATTTATTTCCGTACTTGCATGTTTTGAAAAATAGTTCTTTAGATCTAAAAAATGTATTGCACATTTTTTCAAAATGTAATTTTAATCTTCTAACTATTCTTTAAAAAACTAAAGCTCTGGTACTCTTAGTTCCGAGACGGCACTATACATTAGGATCGGTAAAAAACAGCTAAGGTGGCCTTAATTACATTTCAATTATAATTACAATTACACGTCAATTTTAATTGGGTATTCCCATTACTAATTAATAATTGACATCGAAGACAAAAATCAAATAGAAATAAATAAATGTAATCGTAATTGAAAAATTTCAATTACAATTGAAAAATTTTAATTACAATTACTTCTTATTGTCATTACCTCAATTAAACATTACATGTAATTGTGATTGGAAATTAATACTTTTTTATTTTTGAAATTTTTTGTAATACATATGTAATTGATAATTGTTTTAATTAAATATACATAAGTAGTAATTATACAACCATTTTATAACAACTTAGTAAATAAAATTTTTTCAATATTACTTAATTGTAATTGAAAGTTTTCAATTACTAATTACAGTAAACTTTAAATGAAAACTCCTTTAGAGTGAAGTGATAAACAAAATATTTTTTTATCTGTTTTTGAACTCCAATTAAAAAATCTTTATATAAGGGTATTTCCTTTTTTCATTAATTTAACACTTAAATGGAATAACAAATTTAATTTGTTATTTAGTTGTACTCTTTTTTTTAAATATAGTATGCCAATTTTATTCTATAATTATTTTATACTTTAAACAAAACTATCTAGTATATATTTATTAAATAATTATTAAGCTAATGACGTAATTTAATATTGTATTAAAAATTAAACTTATATCAAATTATTGCTTATTACTTTAAGTTAAAAAACGATGTTATTTTAAACCTAAGAAATAATAAAAAAAAATATTATAAATATATTTTTCTAAAAAAAGTGATTTTTATTAATTAAAGGAAAATTTATATCAGACGTAAGTAAATATAAACAAAACTAGATTTTATTAAAACTCTTTATTAACAATTTCAGTCAAATTTCAATTACACTGTAGAACACAAAAACACAAAACAAGTAAGAAAACTATATTCGGCAGTGAAATTAGATATTACCTACGCTGCACACTGTGACTTTTTCCGTTTTTAGATGGCCAAAATTAATTACTCTGGTATTAGAAGATATATCGAAGTGAAACTTGGTACATATAGTGCCAATGCAAAATAGATTATGAACAAAAAAAAATGGGCGGAATCTGCCCACTTTTTGTTGTATGAGAAATAAAATATTTAATATTTATGAAATAGAATTAAAAAAATTGGGAAAGTCTAATAAAAAAATATTTTTTATTGTTTTTTTTTATTTATTACTTAAAGTAGTTAACACAAAAAAACTTCAATGTCCTTTAAAATAGACTAAAAAATAAGCAAAAAATTTAAGAACTGTAATTAAAAAATCATACATTTTTTGAAATAAGATGAAATATGAAATAAAAATCATGATAGATTAAAAAATATATAAGATTAAGTCATTGTATCCTTATCAAGGTCTTCTACAAGTGACTCCAATAGTAAAGGATTTCATCTCTGTATTTAATGTTTTTCTTCTTGTTGTCGTTGGAAGTTTTCGCAAACTACATATGTATGGGTCTGATGAAATCGACAGTCTATGTAAAACATCCGTATTTGTATCAATTCTGGATGTTTTTCTGGTATAGAATTCACGGTAGTTTCTGGCATCTTTGTTTCTTGATTCCTGGGATTCCTCAGATAGTTGCCCAATTGGCAGAATACAGGACTCAATTATTTCTTTGCCATGAAATGGAATTTTGTGTACACTTACAGGCATACAATACCAATAATATCTAGACAAATAAAGTTCTCTTGTTTCTTTTACATAATTCTCAAAGGCAACAAGATTTATTTGGTTCCCGGATCCAAGGCAAGACAGAATTACATGAAACTTTTTTTAGCAAGTTTATATCTATTCCAGCAATCTCAGATGTTTTTTCAGAATTTTCAAAGAAGCGCCTCGCGGTATTTCCGTCGTTAGTGTTACCAGTTTTTCCTGTAGGCATATCAATTAACAGACCAACATCTTTTCTAAATCTTGACTGAATATATTTTTTCCTTTTTTTGAATTTATCCTTATTTTCTGCACCTTTTACTAACCACACTTGTATGTCTAACCGGTTCGGCTGAAAATTTTTGTTTATAATTGGCTTGTTCAGCGCCATCGCAACCCCATTTAAAAACTGCATTCATTTCACTTAAATCCATGGATTCAAATATATTTATCACTGATTGAGTAGCGCATAGGCGAGATAAGGTGTGATCAATTAGTGACTGTAGTTCAATCTCTGCTTGGTTTTCCGATATTGTAATTTTTTCAGGATAACATGCAAATTTTGAAGTTTAAATGCAGCTATATGACGGACATATTTTTGAACTAATATTAGCGAAATGTTGTCTAAGCAAGTCGTATTCATTAGTTGATAAGCCAGTATCTATAATAAATAAGTGCAAGCGCTTGGTCTGAAGACAAAACTTTTGTAGAAGTTTGTGCTTTTTTGAGAGCTGTACCTTTTGAGGGGTATGCTGTGGATAATTGGTGGACTATGTTGGCTGAATTTCTTTTTCCTGATGATCTCAAGTTCATTTCGGCTGCCATTAATAAATGCTCAGAATCAACAGCATTTAGAAGTTCTTTAGCTTTTCGTCTTTTTGTGCGGTGAGACAATTCCTTGAACTCAATTGCAGGTCTTCCTACAGCTCTGTCACAGTATTGGGAAGTACTCGATCCAACATCAAGAAGGCAAAATGTAAAATCCTGACATTCAGTTAGCCAAGTAGCTTCTTTCTTTAAAAAATTAGCTTTAATTCGGTGGGATGAAGCCCATTTTTTATTAAAGCGGGAACACAAAGTCTTTACAAAATTGTTTAATTTCGGGTTGTCAACGTCCTTTCCAATTAGGTTTGTTATATAATTTAGCAATGAACATTTTTCGACACTATTTTTGTTTTCTAGCCAAACTTCAAAAAGTGCACTTCTTGGAATCGCCATTATTATCTGCCTAAAAAACCGAAAGTTGCAAGTTCTAGCAGCTACTTTTTTTAATTTGGAAACTAGGTGCCTCGACTATTATTTTCGCAAAATAACTCAGCTGCACCTTGCTGCACAATTTGTATGCACTCCTTTTAATTTTTGCTTAATGATTTTTTCCTCTATTTTTAGATATTTTTTTTATTAACACAATTTTTTATGAGTTATGTATGATATTGCATTAAAACTTACCTATATCATTAAAAGCCTATTAATTATCAAGAATTGATAATTATATAATATGTAGTTTCCCGAGAGATTTTTACAACACCGACAATTTAACCAAACTTTCTAATCTACAAAGCACATTATTTTATAATTTCTCATATGAAACTTTCAACAGCTGTTATTTTATTCTTATTGTTTTTGTTGTTTTTTTTCCTATTTTTTAAATCACATATACTCTCATGTACGACATATTAAAACATCACCAAGATCGGCGAACATTATTTTTTCCAATTTCGGTCACCTAACTGCAGAAAAAGTCACAGTGTGCGCTGTTATGTTTACAACTTCACTACACTATACCTTTGCGCACTACCACTTAATAATATTGTAAACAAAAATTATTGCACATTTTTTTTTGCATCTTAAGGGTTAACTGCAAATCATCACTAGCACGTAAAAGAATTTAGTGGTAGTGAAAATATTTGCACTATCACTAAACGCAGATTTCGTTAAAAAATTTTCATTTTATCACACTCTCACTGAATTTTCATAAACTATGTGCAAAATTTCTACGATGCATTCAAATTAATGAAGAAAAAAAGATGCAATATATTGCAGTTTGCTGTTGCTGTGTGAGTGAAGATTGCAAAATTGGTGCACTACCCCCAACTATGGTACAAATATAACAAAAATTACTCTAATCTAATTTCATTAATAACTAATTATTTTAATTAATAACTAAATTAATTTTTTGGAAAACTTGGATTCTTTTGCAATTTTTTATCAATATTTATTTTAATCAAAACTACAATTTTTTGTTTAGCAAAATTTTGGTGGAATTTTCGATTTTTAAGTGAAATTTCGATTCCGATTCTAAAGCCAGTTTAGAATTTTTTTCTTAATTTTCGCGTTTCAATAGAACAAAGCATGAAATGATAACGACATAGTTAGCTTGCCTTTTTAGGGTTCCGTACCCAAAGGGTAAAATGTAACCCTATTGTTTTCGCTACAATGTCTGTCCGTCTGTCAGCGCCTTTTATCTCTGGAACCGTAATAGGTAGACTCTTGAAATTTTCACAGATGATGTATAGCTGTTGCCGCTGTAGCAAAAATACTAAAACTTATAGGGTGTTCCGATAGAGAGGTGTTATTCACGAATATGTGTTTATTTCTTGAACTGTAGGAGTAATAGACTCAAGATTTAAAAACAGTAATAAAACTTAGTTCGCTATATAAAGAAATATTAAAAAAATAAACCTAAAAATTAAAGGGTCTTCCGATAGTGGTGTGATTTTCATGTATAAGTTATAAGTTTTGAACCATAATAGGTAGACGATTGAAATTTTTACAGAAGGTGTATAGCTGTGGCCGCTATAATAACAAATACTAAAACTTATAGGGTGTTCCGATAGAGGGGTGTTTTTCACGAATATGTGTTTATTTCTTGAACTGTAGGAGGCATAGTCTCAAGATTTAAAAACAGTAATTAAAACTTAGTTCTCTATATAAACAAGTATAAAAAATAAACCTAGGAATTAAAGGGTGTTCCAATAGTGGTGTTATTTGCATGTATAAGGCCTAAGTTTTGAACCATAATAGGTAGACGCTTGAAATTTTCACAGAAGGTGTATAACTGTGGCCACGACAGCAATAAATACTTAAACTTATCGGGTGTTCCGAAAGTGAGGTGTTATTTGCCTTTATGACTTTATTTCTTGAGCTACAGGAGGCAACCACATAAAATTTGCAGACAGTAATTAACACTATGTTCACTTTCTAAACAAGTATATAAAATTAAACCTTAAAATTAAAGAGTGTTCCGAGAGTGACGTGCTTTGCGTGTATATGGTCTAAGTTTTCAACGATAATAAGTAGACTCTTGAAGTTTTTACAAGAGGTTTATTACTATGGAAACTATAACAAATCGTAAAAATTAATGGGTGTTCCGACAGTGACGTGATTCTCATGTATAAGCCTTATTTCTTGAACCGTAGTAGGTAGATTCTTAAAAGTTTGTACAGGAGATATGTTGCCACGGCCGATATGACAATTACTAAAAATTAAAGGGTGTTCCGACAATGACATGTTATTCACGTATAGTGACTTATTTTTTTAATCGTAATAGGTAAATTCTTGATATATTCATAGAAAAAGAGTTTCCACGGCCGTTATAACAAATAACAAAATTAAAGGGTGTTCCGACATAGACATGATTTTTACTTAAATAGCCTTATTTTTAGAACCGTAATAGGTAGACTCTTGAATTATTCACAGTATATGTTGTATTTCGGCCGCTGTAACAATTGCTAATTACTTAAGGGGTGATCCATCAGTGTCATGTTTTTCACGTATATTACCTTATTTTTTGAACGGCAATAGGTAGGCCCGATATTTTTATAGAAAGTGTATTACCATGGCGTTGTAACAACAATTCATAAAATTTAAAGGGTGTTCCAATAGCGATACAATTTTCGCGAATATGACTTTGATTTTAAAAATAAAGGGTGCCCCATAAGACATGAACAAATTAACTACTTGAATTTATAAAGGCCTACTAGACATAGTACGGAAACCTACATGTGTGAGACTAACTCGCACTTGACTGGTTTATTTTTACTATATTTCTATAGTTTATGGACCAATTTTTTTTACTAATTTGCAATAGCAAAATTCGTGAAACTGTATGCAACACTTATATATTTTCAAAAAGAATATAAATTTTCTTAATAATAATAATGTATATGTCGCTTAGAAACTACAGATTTACTTATAAATTTTGGATAGATCCCCCACTGTGTGCCGATACACGTTGGTTCCCTCTGCTAAAATTCGACAAAATTTTGTGTTTTAAAATAAATCAGTCAAGTCTCATTTAGACTAACATGTGGGGTAAAGGTTTTTTTTACGTATTTTATGGGTCATCCTTTAACTTTTAATTTAATGTTTTTATACTTGCTTTTAAAAATGTAAAGTGTCAGCTTGTGCGAATTTCTGCCTATAACGTTTACAAGATACGTCCGAATTTCTCTAAATCGCGACTTTGAGGAATCACACCCTTTATATTTTATTTTTGGCCCTTTTGGTTACAGTAGACAATTTAAAACATACTCTATCTTAATTTAAGCGTCTCCCTATTACGGTTGATAAACAAGTTCATATACGTAATATGGCGTCACTATCGAAACACCTTTTAATTTTTCGTTTCATTTTTTATACTTGTTAATATAGCGAACATAGTTTTAATTACTGGGTGTAAATTTGAAAAATCAGCTTCAAGGCGAATTCATACCAGGTGTGAGCAGTAGAACAACAACTACAACAAAACAACAACTTTGACATTAGATTAGCAGATATGAAACAATGTATTTTTTGACAAGACATTAGCAAAAAAACGAGAGCAAAAAACAATCAGCTGGGCTATCAACTCCACCTGGTATGAATTCGCCTGGATCAGCTTCTTATAAGGCATTTACATTACAGCCTGGTACTCTGTTCAGTTTTTCCTGCGGAATGCTGTCAAACTACATACATAAAAAATTTGTATGAAAAAGTCATGAAAAAATGTTTATATTTTTTATTTAAACTTTTAATTTTTCTTATTATTTTATCAAAATTACGTAGATTTTTAGTAATTTTAATTTTTTTAATTAAAATGTAATTTTTGTTGTACAGCATAATATTTTTTAGTACAATTTGGGCAAAACAAAAGCTACAGCAATAAATACTGTAGATTTTGAGTATATTTCTTCAAAATCTATTAAAAACAATTTAAAATTGTTCGAAATATCGTAAGTGCTAGATTTCGCTTAAGTGTAAATGCACTATTGCTGTTCAAAAAATAAGGCCATATAGATGAAAGCCACTTCTTTATCGCAACACCCTATAATTTGTAGTATTTGTTGTTATATAGCGGCCACAACAATGCAACTTAATACAACTTTTGGAAAAATTTTAAGAGTCGACCTTTAACGTTTCCAGAAATAGAGGACGTTGACAGACAGATTAATTTATTTTGAGCAGTCTTATCATTTAAATGGTTTAAAAAAAAAATGCCTAATATTATTGTCAGATAATGTAAATAATATTATTAAAATATTTTCATATTTTACACTGAAGGTACTTGTAGGACAGTGGGTTAAAATATCTTCTTTAAAAACGGCAAATGAAACTCGAAATGATTATTTATATGTAGAAAAAAAACAAGGTCGATTAAAATCTTTAAATTTCTATTGACCTTTATAATTAATTGAAATATAATAAATAAATGTTTAACACAACAAATTACAATAGATTGCAAATATCCTCTACAAGTTCCACTTGAAATAATAAGTGTATGAGTCTTTTTATGTTCAGTTTCTGCATGTAAAAAATTTAAATATTCGTGACCCAGCAAAATGTTAATTATAAATATATTTTATTAAAAATTCATGTTTATAACTAAAAAAAAATTTAAACAAAATGATTGTTAAACTATTAAAGTACTTGATGAGAGACAGGGTAGACTAGTACAAGGTGTTTTGCATTAATAAATCTTAAAATTTAATTCCCCTTCAAAACAATTTAGAATATTTAAATAATAATTATTTTTTAAATATATCATTTGTTAGAATGGCCCAAATTATGATTTTATTATAATCTCTCTTTTTATTTGTTTGGGGGATAAATAAGCTCATCAGGAAAAATTATCCCTGACTTTTAAAAAGCATCAAGTATTTAAAAAAACTGTCCATTTGATTATTCGACTTCATTAAGATTTTTATAACTTTTATTAATTTTAAATGTATTTTCGGACAAATTTACTCTTCACAGCTAAACTTTGAATTTCAGCAGCCTATACATACATATATTCTGCACTTTTCACATAAAACGAATTAATCCATATGGGAATAAAAAAAAACTATCATGTGAACACCTAGCTCTCAGCGTATTTTTCTACCTAACACGAAAAGAGCTTCCTTATTACATTTCTGTAATTTCATTCACACTTTCTCTAATGTAGTGGTAATACTTTTTTTTAGGAAAATGTTGACGAATAAGGTTTTATAATATACTGGGTGGCGCAAAAGCAATCCTCCTAGCAGAAAATGCTATACATTTTGCGATTGGCCCCTAATGTCAATTCTGTTTTGACATTTGTGTAGTAAACACTTGCGAAATACACGTTAATAAGCAATGTTACGCTACACTGCTCCAGAACGCGGAATATTGGTGACTTATTTGACCAATAATCGGTCGGTGACTTTGGCACAACGTGAATTTCGTCGCAGCTTTCCTGGCCGTCCAACGCCTACTGGTGAAACACTGCGACGTTTAGCCGCTCGCCTCGAAGAGACTGGCACAACACGAGATGCTGCCAGGCGTGGCAGACCCCGGAGTAGCCGTTCTGCAGAGAATATTGCTGCTGTAGCCGAGGATATCATGTACGCGCCGTCGACATCGACCAGACGACGTGCCACGCAAATGGGTATCAGTCGACGGTCTTTACAGCGAATTTTGGTAATACATAGATTTGAAGATGTTTCCGTACAAAGTCCAGACGGTGCATCAGCTGTTAGCTGCTGACCGCCAATCGCGTCTAATATACGCTCAAGCCATCCTTAATCACCACCAAGAGGAAGACGATTTTTCATCAAAAATAAGCATGAGTGATGAGGCCCATTTCCATCTTAGCGGGTACGTAAATAAGCAAAATTTACGCTTCTGGGGCACTGTAAATCCGCGTGTAACCCACGAAGAGCCATTACACCCGCTCAAAGTCACTGTATGGTGTGCTGTACAAGTATCTTTTTAAAAATTAAATTAGCTATTCCCTTCAGTTTAATTTCCCAAGACTTTGTCAACAATTTCTGGTTCTATCTCACGAATGGCTTGGTCGTTATTAGCCTTAAGGGTGGAGATCGTTTCTGGATTATTTGCATAGCATCGCTCTTTAACAGCAGGAAAAAGTCTAAAGGGGACAAATTTCAGCTCCGAGGTGGCCCATTGACGTCGCCATAACGCGATTGCCGAAATTAATGTGATGAAGATTGATTATATAGTGCTGAAATCAGAGAAATCAAAGATTTCAGACAAAAACAGTCCGCAATCTGTAGTGTTCGCCGTTTATTAAAACGATTTTTCGGTTTGACCAATACTGCCATCACTCCAAAACCCATATCAAATTATTAATAAATTGAAATCTCGATAATGACGTGATGGTTTTTCGATTTTATATAAGCAACTTAGTTTTTAACAAAGCCTCCGAGATGGAAATGGGCCTCATCAGAAAAGATGATCGATGATGAATCGATGACTCTGCAAAGCCCCAACAAAATGGCTGCAACGAAGTAGAGTTTCTTTTTTTTTGAAGAGAAGTATAACACTCAGGCAATTAATGCCTATATTAACCGTGATACTTTCTTTGGAAAGGGATAGAAGTAGATACAACAGATGGCGTTATGTAGGCTTATTAGTTTTGAAGCTAGCATAGCCAATTTACATACAATGAAATTTATAATTAAGCTTAAGGTCGTTTTTATTCTCTCTAAGAAAGAATTAATTAAATTACAAATTAGGTGATAATATTAAAGAAATTTTGGGAAAATTTAATTTTTAGACACCAGCAGGAGCGGAATACACATTTTCTAGACAGCCACGTCCGTCATCAGCACTCTTGTATCTAATCTACTTAGGGTAGTGTTTAGTTGTAAGCATCATCTATTTAACCAACCAAACGCAGATAAAGGAATACGAGAAACTTGTATTCAATTATAAATCGTCAGTTGGTGAGAACGAAGTCTACCACTACCTTAAGCATCCCTCTTGTTGAATATTTTTAATTTTTTAATATTAATCACCTTATATTTTGTTGTTTCCTTCAGCCAACCTTCGGTTAGCAATGAAAGTTACTTTTTGTTTATTTGTTTTATTTCCAAAATTTATAATTATTTTACTTCGCCGGCGATTTAGTTCTCTGATATGCATTATTATAAGGAGAAATATTACATATAAGAAAAATTGATGTTGCTGCGGCTGAATATTGAACTCCTAACCATGCTTTAGTAGTCAACGTGCTAACCACTTGAGCTTTTGATTGCTAAATCAACTGGAAAGCAAATAATTCGAGATCGTAGTGCAAAATTCTCATTATGCTGGTTTTTGGATAGAGTTATAAACTTTCGACCACAGCAGCCACATGAAGGGGCCATGACTATTGCTCACTAGTAAGCCAGTCTCACGAACTTTTTGCATTAAAATGTGTACAGCAATCGCGGAGGGTATGATACCAACTGATAATCATTATTTTGGATAGAAAAAAATTTACCACTGTCAAAATAACATATGAATTAAAAAATACTTGTATTTGACCTACAGTTTAAGGTCTAATAGACTATTTTGTTTTAAAATCTGGGACCTACGGGGGAAATGGGAACTTTTACACGACTGAACCGATTGTAATAAAATTGGAAACATTAATAGATTTTCTAGAAAGTTTAACATCCTACTCCTAACTCAGAAGAAGAAAAGGTAGAAAAAAAAGGCAGTTTATAAATGAAAAAACGTGTTACAGGAGTCATTAACGACTTCAACAATTTTTGAAATCAATTGAGTGGTAGTCCCCGAATCCGGAGATTACTACACATTTGATTTCAAAAATTGTGTTTTTTTTTGGTGTGAAGTGCTGTATGGTTAACCATTTCTCCAGTGCTTAAAAAGTTCGT
Organism: Phasia obesa; assembly: GCA_949628195.1. NCBI lineage: Eukaryota > Metazoa > Arthropoda > Insecta > Diptera > Tachinidae > Phasia > Phasia obesa. The sequence goes on from OX451219.1 coordinate 112,303,004, forward strand.
AAAATTTGACGCAAGAAACGCAGAGTAAAAAATTTTGTAGTACGTTTAAAACACTTTTTGTTGTACTACCCTGTATATATCTTAAAGTCGTACTGTCTGTTTATCGGCACATTGCGGATGTGTGTGCGTGTGTGGAACTCATATACTATAAACCAATAACCAAATAAGCTTACATCATACGCACATTCTCCTCTATTGAACAAGGCTTAAAAACGCAAATAGTTGTTGTCAACAAAAATTACTTGACACACATATAAACCATGAAAATTTAGTTTAACACTCTACTGGTATGAAACACCTTTTCAAATATTAAAACGCACACACACACACAAGTTATACATTATATACAAAACTACTTTGCAAAAAAAAATTTTTTTTGCCTTAAGAAACATGTGTTAAAATGTTATTGCTTTTTTGTGACAATTACTCATTTTACTTAGAAATAATTATAGATTGTTTGATTTTGAATTGAAATTAAAACCTGTTGCCCCGCGTTTGTGTTTAAAAAATTAAAGTGTAAGACGCATAAAACAGTTTCAGTAAATTACTCGCACTATTACTTTTAGTTGGATTTGCATTCAAACTCGCTTTTGTATGTTCAGATGCTCAACCCACCGCCACCAGAAAAACACTTGTTTTCCAAACGACAAATTTTTGCAGAAATTAGATTTAAAAATGAAACAGAAAAATCGCTTTCATATACGAATACTTCTACATATTTCTTTGGAAAAACTTGTAAAATGCGGAGAAATACTAATTTTTTGTAATTTATATTGTGTAATGTTAATTGCTGACAATTTAGTTGCCTACTTTAAGGATGAAATATTAACAAGAGAATAAAAATAAATATGTGGGTACGAAAATACAAAATTTGGATAATTAAAAGACCCTATTTATCGTAGCTTAGGTAATTAGTACGTCAACTAAATTCGGTTTAGCTTGAGATATAAATCGGAAATTTTTACAGTTTTTTTCTTTGTACTTGAAAAACTGTATAATTTTACTGAGTATTATTCTTGCAAAGAAAAACTTCCTGTCGGATCTGTGATTTTGTTCTATAGATAAAATTTATGGACAGTTATTTTTTATAGTTAAACAATTACGCAAAAATCTAGCTGCAAACCTTTTAACAATTACTTCAAAATTTAAACTTATTACCTTGAATATAAGCATAAGCGAAATTTGCTAAATTTTTATTTTTTTAATTTTTAAATTTTTATGACTTGAAGTCATGCGTCATTGCAGTCGTTATACACTTAATTTTTTGGGGTCAAATAATTTTTTTTAATTATACTTTCACAATATTTGTATACTTCATCGATTAAGTTCATATTTTTTTGCCTCTTTTTAAACAAATTTCTTGGATAAAAACATGTGTGTCCTTTAAGATTTTGATTTTTATCAAGGCAAAATCATTGAAAAAATGAATTTGAAAATAACAAAAAGTCATTTAAACCAAATATCTTAATGATTGTCATTATAAAATAAATTATATTTATTATTGAGCAAAAAAAAAAAATAATAATAAAAACACAGTATTTCTTTGTCTACCCATTAGTGTAGGGGTCTGACAATGTTTAAACTGTACCGCCCCAATGATAAAACTGTACCATCAATTGTACTAACATTTGGTATTAAGTAAAACATGTAAGGGTGCTATATTTGGCCATGCCAAACCCTTCACAGGAGTAATATTTTAAACTTTAAATCGGTTAAACGGACTATGAAGATTTACCAATGACAGTGATAGGTTGAATAAAACAGCAATTATGTACGCTCTCAGTACTAAGATTTACAGTCAAACAATAAACAATATTTTATGGGGTTGGAAATAAATATTGTAGAAATTACAAATAGAATGACAAACCTATAGATAATCTGTCCACTTGTAGTGAAGGGTATAAAAATCAGAGTACCGAAATGCTGACTCATTGCTCAATCATGTGTGAGAAATGTACATTTAAATTTTGCTGGTTCTTTTCATACATGTGTGAGAGACTAGAAAATATTTTGTGTTTGTTCATTTATAAGTGATATGATTTATTTTTTTTTTTACTTTATATTCAGAAGTGAAAAAATGAGAACATATTTTGTTTTTCAAGCAAGTGAAGAATTTACAATTTGTTAATTTTTCTTATATGAAAAGATCGTAGAAAATGTTCACAGTAAGCAGTCGCAGAAATGTATGTATGTATGAATGTATTTATGCGCATATGTATTTGCATATATTTTGTAATGTACATCTTCCGACGAGCTAATTCATTATTAATCACATATGGATAATACGGATATTCTTCATTTTTCAACGTTCATATACATATGTATGTATGCTAAAAAACAAACAGTTACACCTAACATGTGTGATCGTAGGCAGAGCTTTTTTATTGTTCATTTATGACCATGAAAAAAATATGAAATGTTAGAAATCTTATTTATGAGAAATATCATAAATGTTGCTCATATATGAAAAATTCTGAGCCCTGATAAAAATGACTCAATAGTCGATTTTTTAAATAAATATGAAATTTTTTGTTAAAAAAAATTAATAAATAAAAAAAAGGATAAACAATCACCGAACTGAAAAAAAAAACATTTTAAAATTTTTGGTGTAGCCCGGGGTTGAACTAGCGCTGCCAAATTAAAACATTTTTGTTTGAATAGAGATGATTTGTTAATATTTTAATTTTTGAAAATGTGATATTTTGGAAAACCATTAGTCATTAAGCAAACTTCTAAAATATTTACTTTTAGTTTTTTTTGTAAATTTTCGGTTTTTAATCAAATTTAAAGTTTTGATCGTTTAGTAAAATTTATTTATTTATTTATTTATTTAATCAATGTTACACAAAAACCGAGCCAAGAGGGATATATATGGTTTAAAAATACAACTCAAAACATACTACTTAACAAACAAATAAAAGAATATACATTTTTTTAATATAAAAAAAAATAATTTTAATTCAAAAATAAAATGACAATTGAAATAATTTAAATGAAAAAAAGCTAAAGGGTACCGGGTAGAAATATTAACAATATAAACAATCTCAATAACATTTGTTGTATAAGCCATAATAAAATAGTCCAAGAAACAAACTTACATCCTCTGAATGTGCTTTAAATTTTTTTGCCAAATTTTTGGGTTAAAAGTTATTTTTTTAGCGAAACTGATTGAGGCCATTCGAACATGTTCAAAAGCTGTAGTTTAGCAAAAAGACCCTGAAACTAAATTACCTGCTACTTAAAAAAGGGTTACCAAAGTAGATAAAAAATCAAGAATATTGCAATTCAGGTAGTTTTAGACAGGGTTGGAGAAGTATGAAATTGTAAATGCTTATTAGTGTAAGAAAAAGTAAACAGGTATTGATTATAAATAAAAAATAAAATTTATAAAATAATTTATATATATAAATAAATTTTATACTAAATTGTACCAAGAAAGCATGAAGTGTACCAGTGTACTACTGATATGTCGATGGTACCAAATTTGGTACAATTGTACTATAGATCCCAGCAATGCTAAAAAATACTGCTTCTTTTTTCGTCAGTTTAAGATGTAGGCAATGATTTATTGACTGCATTAATAAGGGTACGAATGTGGATCAAAATTATTAACATTATAATTTATTATTTTAATATAATATTTATTTATTATATATATTTATATATTTTATTAAAAAAGCAAAAGTGCTAGACACAGTCATTTGTACTTAGAATCCTTGCATCACAAGCTTCGTTAGATTTTAAATTTTCATTAAACCTCTAAACTATATATTAATTAATTTCTTTTTGAATGCAAATATTTTTTTTTTCAACATTGATTTTTATAAATCAACAAACAAATTAATCATAATCTGGAAAAGTTCAATAAAATTCAGATTTATTAAATTTTTGCGGGTGAATGAATTCCAAAACAAAAACAAGTTCATGAGGCAATTATTTTCAGTTTCTTCTGTAATATTTTTTTTAAACGTATCGTTTATTTATTCTTAAAAAAATATAAACCAGTTTCTGGGGAACATTTTTTTTTTTTTAATAAAACATGCCTTAATTTGGAAACACTTTCTCTTTAGAATAAAATACATATATAAAGTGCAAAAATTTATTAGTTTGTTTGAGATTTAATCTTATGATCATTGCAATGATTTTTGTATTGTTAATAATATCCGCAAAATAAGACTGTTTAAAGTACTGAGATGAAAATGGAAATCAAATGTTGGTTTGGTCCAATAGCTATCATTAAAATAATAATAAATATAAAAATATATTGTGCCAACAAGCATGGTTCTCATTTTGATTATGACATTACTTTTCGCCTTATCTTCTTTTTGTCGGTTCCGACTTTTTTAGTTTAGGGTTCCGTAACCAAAGGGTTAAATCGTGGTCGTATTGCCATGATTAGTGCTGCCAATTTCTACTACTTCTAATACTTATCAATTGGGCACTCAATATTACTCAATACCACTGAATAGTACTCAATAATACTCAATACAGTTCAAAAGTACTCAATATATTGTTAAACAGAGTTTTAATGTTGCCGATAAATGTTCTTTCTATTCAATTTGTGTTCAAAGACATAAAGCTAAAAAAAAAAAAAAATTTAAAGCGTGCCTCATACAAGACGTGGAGAAGAAAAATTTTGTACTTTTCTAGTTATATATTAAATGTCGGTACTGAACCCTATATGTGTGTTAGTCCGACTTTCAAAATTGCCAGCGCTAAAACAATGTCCTGGTAACTTACTCTAAGTACAATTTTCTGGTTTTCATATTTTCCTGGTTACTTATACAATGAGGTCTTCTTGTCTATCAGGCTCTTACAGACCATAACATAGTGGAAGGGCCCCATTGGAACTTGATATCTCCAGAAGCCTTCAATGTAAAACTTTTTAACTTCACCTAATGGGATAATCTTATGTAGTGTCTTTATGTTTTAAGTTTAATCATTTTGTAAATGAACAAGTGATTTTTGTTTCGCGAATCTTGTACTTCTTTACGAACTTTTGAATTACTGATAATTTTTGTTTATTTCGTTTTTTAAAGAAATTAAAATTTTTTGGTAAAAAATATATGTATATTTTTTTTTTGTAAAAATTTTATACATTTTTTTTTAATTTTATAGAAAATTTTGTAGAAATTTTTTTTAATGTTATAGAAATTTTTTTTGTAAACATTTTTTTTTTAAATTTAATAAAATATTTTTTGTAAGTATTTTATTTAAAATTTTTTGTAAAACTTTGATTGTATTTTTTTTTAATTTTGTGTAAAATTTTTTTGAAAACTTTTTTTGCAAATTTTTTGAAAACATTTTTCATTTCCAAAAATTTTAAATTTTTTTTTTTTACTTTTTTGTAAAATTTTTTACAATTTTTTTGAAATTTTTTTATAAAAATAAGGATATTCCTAAAATCTATAATGCGTTAGAATGGTGAGACTAAAGCAAAAAAATAATTTAAAAAAATTTTCCTATTAATAAATCTGTGGCAATAAGGAAAAAGTGCTTAAGTCTGATTTTTAAGTTTTGTAGGAGAGCAATTTTAAACTTTAAAATAAATTTTTCAAAAAAAATCTATTCTTTAAAATTTACCTATGGGAGTCAAACGTATGATTTAAACAAATATCTTATATCTACCAAAAGTACGCAGGCGTTGCAATTAATAAGTTGTGAAAGAAGTTTTTATGATTGCGAAAAATAGCTTCTAGTTTCTTAAGATTTTTTCCAAATGCGATTCGACATTGAAAAAAGATAAGCAGAAAGTTATTTTGCTATAACTTCCTGAAAAATTTTACTAAATAATTGAAAATTTGCACATGGGTACTTTGAAGTACGCAGATTTCAAAGGTGCCAGTAACTAAATTTTTGCTTAAGTCGACTTAAGCACTTATTCCTTATTACCACAGAAATACTGTAAAAATTACACATGGATTGACAAACTTATATATGTATGCCCTTGCCACCTGTGGTGAAGGGTATAAAAACATAAGGAAAATAGAGGCCATCTCATTTTCTTATCCATATCTCTAGTATTTATGGAGTGATATTTCTGAATTACAATAGCAACATTTTTCATATTATATCTGATAGATTGGTACACTAGAAACTTTCACAAGTTAACTAGAATCCTCAGAAAATCCATTTCAGCATGAACACTAGCGTACAGTCGGAAATCGACTGCACTATGTACTAAGGGCCAGAACATATATATTTATGGAAATAAATTTTGTCAAAATTTCAAACGGGATAACAAACTTATGTATAGGGTATACATAAGTGGTTAAGGGTATAAAAATGCCTCGTTTTTTTAGGTTGAAACCTTTTCTAATTAACTCCATCTATAGGTAAAGTCAACGACATTTTTTTTTCTATATAAACAAATATCACTTTACACATTTTTTTTATATAAAAGTATTAATTTTTTATAGTACTTTTAATTTCGATGTCTGTGCGCTGTTTGCCCATCTTTCATAAGCCTCTATCTATTGAACTGTAATAGGTAAACATTTGAAATTTTCACAGAAGATGTATTGCCTTGGCCGCTTAAAAAGTGATATCAATAAAAGTTAAATTAATTAAAAAGATATAAGATACGTTGTTTAATTGCATACAAATGAATTGCATAGGATGAAATATCAATAGAAGAACGAAATGGTAGTGTGCTTTTTTGTGGGTTCTGTGTTAATGTTTGCTTTGTTTTTTTAAGATATTAATTTTATAAGAATAAAAAATAAGTATTAACATCCTAAACGGTTATAGCCATGATCAAAATGCTTGATGCCAAATTTGTGTATGTTTAGTGCAAGCTGTTTGTATGGATGCCGCCGACGACGCTGGATAGAAAGTCAATGTTTTTTAGTTTTTTTTTCAGCATCGTCGGTGTAACATATACAATATGTTTTCACAATGGCGCTTTTAATGTACAGTTAAATAATGTATGCTGGTGTGGAAACCTTGGTAAGATAGTCCGACTAAAACTAGAAATTTTTTTTTATTTGACACACTTTAAAAAAGACACCAGTTTTCTAATGCCTGATTATATTTTTGTTTGTTTTAAGAAACGAGTCCCTACTGAACATATTCTATTAAAAATTCAAAAAGATAAAAATTTTTTCTTAGTGTATATTTTTTTAACACAAAAACTCACATTTCATTAAATTTGAAAGTTACAAAATTAACATTTAATAAATACAGCAATCGCAAGAACATTCTGGGAAGTAAAAAATTTAATTCGAAAAAGAAACTTGTTTGTTATAAATTTTTCCAATTTGTTGACTTTTTGAAAAAGTTCAATTCTTTAAAAAGGTCATTGACAAAACAATTAAAAAGTGAACAGATTATATATTTTTTTTAAATTTTTAAATGCAGATATTTATGTATTTATGTGCGTTAGCAAATAAATTTTATAAAAAAAAAAATTAAATTTATATGATGTTGACGATGAATAAGCCGAAAACCAAATACAGATAAACAGTCCGCAAGTACTGGTGTGAATAAATTTATTTGACGATTTTTTCTTGAATTTATTTCAAGATGACATAACAATGTGTATGTAAATTTGCAAATATTATTTGACTGCAATGTTCAATGAACTACGCGAACGCATGTGCCACAGACTAACGAAAAATTCAATTGGTTTTGTTTTGTTGCGTCTGTTTTTTTTAATATAAATGGCACTGCAGCTTTCAAGTTATAAACGCCTTTTATTTTTTGATAAAAAACATGTTTAAAGAAAGAATCAAACATTTATAATACTCAGAGATTCATTTACATACGTTTTATTTTAAACCCAATTAATTTCGTTTTATTTTTAACACGTTTATTTTATTATTAATTATATATTTTTGATATTTTATTGTGTATTAATTAATTTTCTATTCAAAATTTGTTAAAATTTAAATTCATTCATTCATCTAATCTCGTTGCTGATATTTAAAGCAACGAGGAATTTGATATAACAGATTTTAATAATTTTAACGATTTAATTTATTCAAAACTTTTTAAATTATGTTATTAAAGAAGTTTCTACTTTCAGGAAGCAAAAAGTAGATATTTTTTTAAGTTTTTTAGAGTTTTGTGTTTAAAAAGTACCTGTACAGATTAAAAAAAAAATATTTGGTTTTGATATAGGGTTTGGGATTTCCCGGACTTTTTCATTTCCCGGGATACAGGAAAAAATATTCGCATTCCCGGAAATTCCCGGGAAAAATTCATAGTTTTAATAAAACATAAAAAAGAACGCAAATAACGACTAAATATTAGTATTAACATTTTATAAAACTTAAAAACAATTCAGGTGACAAAAAAAAAAAAAATAAATTAGTCAAGTGCGAGTTAGACTCACACACTTAGGGTTACGTACTATGTTTAGTACAACTTTAAAAATTCAAGTTGTTAATTTTTTCATGTCTTATGAGTCACCCTTTAATTTTAAAATTAAAGTCATAATTACATCACTGTTGGAACACCCTTTAAATTTTAGCAATTTTTGTTGTAGCGGCCATGGTAATGCACTATAAAAATATACATGAATCTACCTGTTGCGGTTCAAAAAATAAGGTAATATACGTGAAAACATGTCACCCTTTAGATATCATGTCTCTGCAGGAACACCCTTTAATTTTGTTATTTGTTATAGCGGCCATGGCAATTCTCTTTCTATGAATATATCAAGAGTCGACCTATTACCATTACAAAAATAAGTTACTATACGTGAAAAACATGTCACTGTTAGAACACCCTTTAACTTTTAGTAATTGTCATAACGGCCATGGCATCACATCTTCTATACAAACTGGAAGAGTCTACTTATTACGGTTCAAAAAATATGTCGTTATACATGCAAAACACGTCACTGTCGACAAAACCCTTTAAATTTTTATTGTTTTTTAGGGGTCATAGTAATACACCATTTGTGAAAATTTCAAGAGTCTATCTATTATGGTTAAAAAGTTAGTCAATGTGCATGTAAATCACGTCACTGTCGGCACACCCTTTAATTTTTACTATTTGTTATAGTGGACATAGTAATACTCATCCTGTAAAAACCTCAAGAGTCTACCTATTATCGTTCAAAACCTATGCCATATACACATACAAATCATACCACTAACGGAACACCCGTTAATTTTTAGGTTAAATATTGTATACTTGCTTATAATGCATAGTTTAAATCACTGCAAAATTTAAGAGGTTGCTTCCTATATACAGGCAAATAACACGTCACTTTCGGAAAACCCAATAAGTTTTAGTATTTGTTGCTATTGTGGCCACAGTTATACGCCTTTTGTGAAAATTTCAAGAGTCTACCTATTATGGTTCAAAACTTAGGCCTTATACATGCAAATCACACAACTATCGGAACACCCTTTAATTTTTAGGTTTATTTTTTTAGACTTGCTTATAAAGCGAACTAAGTTTTAATTACTGTTTGTAAATTTTTAGTGTATGCCTCCTACAGTTCAAGATATAAATACATATTGGGAATAACACCTCTATATCGGAACACCCTATAAGTTTTAATTTTTGTTGCTATAGCGGCCACAGTAGAGTGACCGCAAAAAATCAATGTCGGAATCTTGTTCGTCTTAACCCCACAAAACGAATCCCCTTTCCAGATATTGGGATAGCCAAAATTTGAGCCCGCGACGAGCGGCACGTGTTAACGTCGCGACGGATTCGTTTTGTGGGGTTAAGACGAACAAGATTCCGACATTGTTTTTGTCCCATATAAGTTGTGGTCACTCTAGGCCACAGCTATACACCTTCTGTGAAAATTTCAAGAGTTTACCTATTATGGATCAAAACTTAGGCCTTAAACGGCAAATCACACCACTATCGGAACACCCTTTAATTTTTAGTTTTATTTGTTTATAGTTGTTTATATAGTGAACTAAGTTTTAATTATTGTTTGTAAATTTCAAGTGTATCCCATTTAATGTTCACGAAATATGCGCATATTCGTTAATAACACCTCTCTATTGGAACACCCTATAAGTTTTAGTATTTGTTGCTATAGCGGCAACAGCTATACATCATCTGTGAAAATTTAAAGAGTCTACCTATTACGGTTCCAGAGATAAAAGCCGCTGACAGACGGACAGACGGACAGACATTGTAGCGAAAACAATAGGGTTACGTTTTTACACTTTGTGTACGGAACCCTAACAAGATATAAAATATATTTATAAATACTGAAAAAGTATTTCAATAATTATTTTTTACCAAATATGACTTTAGCACAAATCACTGGACATTCCTTGTTTTTGAAGCGAAAGTCTCTCTTTAAAAGTTGGTTCCATTTAGTTAACAACACAACTTCTAGTTGACGGTTCTAATTACACATTTGAGTGGCTTGAATAATCTGTTAAAGAATTGTGCTAAGTAAAGTTTTATAAATTTTTTTTGCAATTTCACCACATTTTAAATTCTTGAGTAAACGCAACGCAAACCTTTTATCATCCTTCGTTCATTTATTTTTCTTTTCAACCATAGTTTTTGAAAGGGTCGAATAAACAGCCAAAAGCTGCTCGTAGAGGGTCTGAATATTAACATCTGCTATTAACAAATGTGTACCCCTGCGTGTGTGTGCCTACTGCAACTTTAATCGAATTAAAAATGGCCACTAAATTTTCCAAAATCTGAACATATTCTTCAACCCATAACTCTGCGTAAATGAAATCTATCAGATTTTTTTTAAATGCATTCTTCGATTTAAGAAACGATTGAATCATTTCAACCATACTTATCTTTTTTTTACATCATGAATTAAACGCGAGTCTTTGCCATATTCTTGTTTCTTATATTTCTCGTGACAGGCTGTTTTTTGAGGACTTTTATAAAATAGTTTTATACTTTGTCTTGCACGATCTATAGCATATTTGTAAGTTTCTAGAAATATTACAATTTTAAAAATGCTTGTTTTTTATTTAGCACAATACGATCAAACATTTGTGTGCAAAAGAAATGCTTATTTAAAAATAAGAACCACTGAATTTTCTTTAAAATGCTCATGATTTTAAATTTCCCATTTCAAGGGAAATTTACAAAAATTTTTTATAGCTTTTCCCGGGAATTCCCGGGCGAATTTTTCAAAGCTTCATAGTTAATCCCTTTCGGATTCCCATGGTCATGTGTTTTATTTTTAAAAATTGTATCCCACGAATTGTGGAGAAAATTATATTCACCCACACAGAGCAACTTATGCGCAGGTAAGTCTGTAATGAAACCGGAGGTAGACAGGTGTCCAGAGTTCGCAGACTAAAGACCTATCCCTCTCTTCTTCACGCATTGCGTATGCTGAAAACATGAACGATACGCTCAATCATGATCTTGTTACAATCTCTGAATGGGGTCGTGCGAATAGAGTAGAATTTAATGTTCGTAAGACTCAATGTTGTATGCTTACGCATAGAAGTGCGTTCGAAGATGTTGCTTTAGCTGTAGCTATGGGTGCTGTAGATATTAAGGAATCAGCAGTTCTTGATGTTCTTGGCATGAAAATCCAGTGCGATGTTCGATGGACTAAACACATTTTTCAAGTCGCGAAGCTTTCAAGTGCCTCGGTTTTTTGAAACTGTGTAAAAGGTACTTCACTCCACCTGATCTTCTTACTATTTATATCACCTATATCCGTTCTAACTCATGTATGGGCCGGTGCACCAAAGTCTATTTTGAAGCTATTCGACCGGAAGCAGGGGAGGGCGAAGAAGCTCATCGGTGACAGTATGGTAGCCATCTCATTTGATTGACTCACTGGTGGGATGTATTTCGCTGTTTTATCGTTACTACAATGGTATGTGCCCTAATGAAGTCAGGGAAATTGTACCCGATACACACACATTTTGCGTACAACACTATACTCATTAAGAGCCCATCCATTTGTGGTCGATTTGCCAGTGAATCGCACTACGCATTATAGGGAGAATTCGTTTTTCGCCCGAACAGCTCGTATGTGGAATAAACTTTCTGTGGATGTTTTTCCTGTCTACTTCATCATGAGAAAGTTCAAGTCAAATTTCCACAAACACTACTCCCTCTATTTTCCTTCCTATAACTAATTTCCTAGTTCCGCCACAATGCATTACATGACTAGGGTTCATCCCCTAAGTGCTGGTCAAAAAAAAAAAAAATACGTAAAAGCCTTAACATTTTTTTAAATTACTTTCAAAGTAAAATCGAACAAAATATTGTCAGGACGCACACAACGTGTGTGGGCATAGTTCGAATATAAAATTGCCAATTATTAGGCTAGATGATTTATTAAGTGTCGTCAGTGTCACCATTTCAAATGAGTGTTATAAAATCTTAGCAAATAAAAATAAAATGTGTATTGAATTGTTAAGTATCGAAACATCTAACTGATAAGAAGTTTAGTTTTGAAAAACATTAAACTTAAGGTTTTTAAATTAAAAACATCATAAAAACCAGGTATAAATATATACGTTTTGTTACATTTGCTCTACTGTTCTATATTATGATAATCTAGACAATAAAATAAAATTTTACATTGAATTGAAAACAGTTATCATTATATTTTTATAATTTCCGGGGTTTAAATCCGGATTTAAATATTGCGTCTAGAAAAATAATCGTTGCATGTTTAACAACTTTTTGTTAACAAATTAATATTCATTTCATTTGTGTTATTTTAATACTTCATTATTGTTAATATCTTATTATTAAACAAATATTAAACAAAAATTGCCAATTCATTACACATTTAATAATAAAGTGCGTAACCTTAAAATTGTTAACAATAGTAAAAAAAACAAACGAACACTGTTTTAATAACAGAATTATACAATTTTAATTACGAAAATAAGATTTATAAATTTCCGCATAAATTTATAAATAGATTTTAATATTTAAGTGCTAATATGACATCACACCTTTTTGCAATTTACAATTATAAAGTGCATTAGAAAAAGAAAAACAAGAAAATAACTACTGCTTGCAAGTCTTAATAAAAGTTAATTAAAAAATTAAAACAATTAGTTAACAGGTTTTTATGTATTAATTGTTAATATAGGCGTGCTGCACTTTGGACAGCAGCATCTTCTTCTATTTAAATAAAATCAAATATCGTTCGTTGGTAATCGCATCACTTAAGAACGGCTGCACCGATTTGGCCATTTTTTTTTTAATCTTCACCATAACCCAGCTTAGGTTTTTAAGGAAAGAAGAATTGACCACGCCCACTATTTAAGTAGCTAGAGAATTATAATAAGTAGATCTTTGAAATTTTTTAACAATAAATCCCTCTTTAATAAGTTTAACGAAACATAGGCTGAATTGAAATAGTGGGGTGGTACCTCACATACAAAATGAAAAATTATTATCGTGTACCTAAAGAACTACAATGGGTAGAGTTTTGAAACTTTGCGCAAGTTACCCTCAGACTAATATGCATAGTAAAGGGTGTTTTTTTTATAGAGGTATAGCACTTTAAGTTGGCATTACTTTTCAAGATGGCTACCGATTTAACAGCTGTCAAGTGATTTATTCTCAGTTTGGTTTGGCAATTCATCATGAATAGACTCAGGCCTGAACAACGCTTGCAAAAAGTGTCCAAAATGAGATTACCGTTGTTCCCGATTTTCATAAGCGAATTTTGTTTAGCGATGAAGCGCACTTCTGGTTGAATGGCTACGTCAGCAAACAAAACTGCCGCATTTGGAGTGAAGGTAATCCTCAAGTGTATGTCGAAACACCGTTACATCCAGAAAAACTGACTGTTTGGTGCGCTTTATGGGCTGGTGGAATCATTGGTCCGTACTTTTTCAAAAACGATGGTGGCCAGAACGTTACAGTAAATGGTAATCGGTATAGAGCCATGATTACTAACTTTTTCATTCCTGAATTGAATAACCATGATGTCCAGGAGATGTGGTTTCAACAAGACGGCGTCACACAGCTCGTGCTACAATAGATATATTGAAAGTCACGTTTGGTGATCTCCTAATTTCACGTTTTGGACCTGTGAATTGGCCTGCAAGATCTTCTGATTTAACACTGCTAGACTACTTTCTGTGGGGCTATGTAAAGTCATTGGTCTATGCGGATAAGCCAGAAACGCTTGACCATTTCGAAGACAACATTCGCCGTGTTATTGCCGATATACGGCCACAAATGTTGGAAAAATTCATCGAAAATTGGACGTCCAGATTGGACTACATCCGCGCCAGCCGTGGCGGTCATATGCCAGAAATCATATTTAAAATGTAATGCCACAAGATTATCTTTCGGACAAATAAAATTCATGTCAATCAAATAATCCATCGTTGTTTTATTGCAACTTAAAGTTCTATACCTCTATAAAAACACCCTTTATAACAAAACACAGACTGGATTGGGTCGGTAGGCGTAGTACCTTCCATACAAAGTGAAAAAATATTATCGTTTACCTAGAGAACTACAACAGGTATAGTCTTGAATACAAGTAACCCTTAGGTTACTGTGCATAGACAAGCAAAATATAGACTGAATTAGTATAGTGGGAATGGTACCTCCCATAAAAAGTAAAATATTATTATCATGTTATAATGCATAGTCTAGTTAATGCAGATAGGATGGGAACAGGAGGCGTCGTACTTTGCATATAAACTGAAATAGTTTTGTCGTGAGAATAGCGTGCTTTTTCGAGTTAAATGTTAGCCATACTTTTCTTCCTGTTTATTATATATTTCGTGGATGGGTGGGATAGCTTGTATACAATACAAAAATTTCTGTAGTATGTTCTTTACGAACAATGTATCGTTATCTGAAAATATTATGTACAAATTTTTGAAAATCCGACACGAAAAGGTTTTAAAATAGTAAAATAACCAAAAGCAATTTGTGATATAAAGCGATTATGGAGAAGGTAAAAATAGTTATTTTATAACTAAAAATTTCAAAGGGAGTACGCTGTAAGCATGAATATTTACAAAAGTAATAGACAAAACAAACACGCCAAAATCACATCTTGTATGGGTTACCCTTTAGTTTCCAATTTTGTGATTTTACTTCCTTTTTCTGTAGCGGATGTAGAAATAAAGACACTATGTAAATATCCATTTCTACCTATTACAGTTTGAAAGAACAGCTATATGCTCCAAAATAAGTCCTTTAGTTTTAATACTTGCGGTTATAACGTACAGAGCAATGCACGTACTATATAATGTCAAATTAAGTCACCCGTTGGGGCACCCATTTCCTTTTATTTTGATTTTGTTATTGCAATACCAAAAGTTTAGAAGATAAGGTCATCAACATCACCTATTGGGACACCCTTTAATATCTAATTTTATAATGCCGGACATAGTAGTATACGTTCTGTGTAAACTTCAACAAACTGTCATTAGCGGTTAAAATTATAAAGCCATATATATCAATTGACATCACCTAGGGGGCACCCTTTAATTTTCAATAATAAATATTTGTACTTGTAATACACATGTGAAATTTTCTAGTGTCTATCCATAAGGGTTTCAAAGATAATGTCATAGAAGTCAAATGTCTTACGACACCCTTTAATTTTTAAGTATATTTTTTATTACTTTTTTTTATTGAGAGCTAAAGTAAAAAGCACAGACAGACAGTAAAAATGCCAAAAATTGGTTTTGTATTCTATATTGATTACTATATGTTCCAGTAAAAATTTTTTTAAAAAATATTTTATGTACAGACACGGTCCTAATACTGTTTTATTATATGTATAGACTAACAGTGCCTGCGACGTCATTACCATCCTGACAAAAATACAGGCTGATGCATTTTCCTACATGATGAAACTCAAATGACTTTTTGTAAAGTCTATGTAATTTATTTCTTATTAATTCTTTTGAAAAATAATAGCCCAATTCACAATCTTATGCAAATGGTCTTGCATCGTATCATTTGCAAAATTGTATTGGATAATTTTACAACACACTAACAAAATATATACATAGAAATGCATATGCAACACAATGGGAAATAAACAACACCTAAAACTATACTTTTTATTTGCTAGGCATTTGCAAACTGACAGCTGACAATATAAATTAAATAAAAAATATGAAAATTAAAATCAACAAAAAATATGAAAAAATTAAAATCGAAAAATGAAAAAACATAAAAAACAAGATAAGAATTTAAAAATGGATCCGGATGAAAACAATAAAACTTTATTTGAGTGTGTGAAATATGTAAATACCTTTGTTGAAAACAACTTCTTTAGCAGTTTTATCTATTAAAAATTTACTATTTGTACTTTCTTTCAACGAAATTTTTATTGTAGAAAAAATTCCAATAGGAAATTTTTTGGTTTGTAAGAAGTGTTGCATACTGAAATAAAAAACCGTTAACAATTCGTGGGAAATTCTTACAATTGCATAAATTTGCAATCTTAAATGCACAAGATTGTCAATTGGGCTAATACATTTTTATTAAAGTAATTCATGAAGTTTTGACAATAATTAAATTCAAATGCACCCTCGGTGACACATGTGCGACATCTTATCAAAAAGATAGTCATTACTGTCTAATGGGTTGCAGCCAAAATTGCCTCAATTACCGTTCGAATGGATTGCTTTAAATCATCCAAATTTTTGGCTTTTCTTTTGTAAACTTCCTTTTTGCAATAACCCCACAAAAAATCATGTGCAGTAAGGTCAGGAAACCTGTGGCGCCAACGGAATGTGCAGTTTCTTGAAATCAGCTTATTGGGGAATTTTCGCCGAAATTCGCAGCTACAGCAGCGATATTTTCCTGTGTCCTATCTCGATGATAAGGCCTTCTTGCGATTGTACCACGCACGGCAAAATTATTCACGAGCCTCATTATAGTCCATCAGCTAGGAGTAGTGCCGCCAAACGTGTGCCTATATTCCCTTTGGATGGAAACTACGGACTTTAAAGCGTGTGAAAGTGGCACACTTTCAAAATTCTTGCTTCATTGTCCCAATTCTACATTTTCGTTAAATCTAAAGATCAATTTATAAAATTAAATAAAAATGAAACAGGTTGGTTACACAGAAAAAAAGTTATTAAGTTTTTTTTTTGTGGTAGCTTTCATCTACCCTGTAAATTGTTTGATTTTAAAACTCTTACTTTTAGAGTGTTACTGATATGGTGTTGGGGATTTTATCCCATATTTTGTAATCATTTTCATGTTCATGAAGAACCCTAATTTAACGTAACTTTTTTTTTATCCATTTCCTTATTCTTAACTGCACTTTGCTTTTATAAAAAAATTGTAGTTTTGTTTCTTGTATACATACTAAACTTGAAGTTCATATTAATACCAAAAAAACCTTTGAAAAGAACAGTTAAAACAGAACACGCTGTGCTCTAATCAGAACAACTGAATTATAATAAGATTAAAATGTGAAATAAAGTTTATTAAATATTAAAATAAATTCAAATAGATTCATTACTGAAATTCTCGTACATATGGATTATATTTTATTTTATATAGAGTCAGGGCAATTATTCAGGATGCTGCAACATAGGTTTTATATATATAATTCTATTGTTGAAGAGTTCTCTAAATAATGTCTACAATTTCCCGTTTACAAAATTAAAGGTTCAGTATTTTTTAATCGGTAAAATTACTTACTTTCACTTTTTATCTATATTTTCTGTTGGAAATTGGATATTTTTACAGGAAAAAAGTATGCTATATTTCATCCGGGAAAACAAGGTACCCCACAAAATCATCCAGTAGTTTTTACGGTAAGCGGACGTAGACAGAAAAAAAAAATTCTAAAAATAGGTGATTTGTATTCCATATCAGCAACAAAAACAAATTAAAAAAAATTTGTATGTACAGGTCCTGTTACAATTTTATTATATTTTATTTAGCAGTGCCCTCTATTTGTTCGAAAGTAGCCCACACCAAATTTCAAGACTTAATTTTATAGCGCTGTAACGGTATCCATCTTTGGTTAACTACTTAGGATGTTGCAGCATAGGCTTTCTACCAAATTATATTATTGAAGAGTTCTGTAAATAGTGTCTAAAATTTCCAGTTTTCAAAAATAAAACATACTGCCAAGTTGTAAGTATTATTAAAGGCCGTTTCACACTATAATACAAGTAGTAATACTTTTGAGGATAATGAAACCCTGACATGATTTTGAAAAAATTTCAAACAGTGATTAGATCAGAGTTGCATTTTATTCAAAAGTATTAATACTTATATTATAGTGTAAAACGACCTTAAGGGGCATTTCACAATATAAAACTTGTATTATAGTATAAAAAGCCCTTAAATCGGTAAAATGTGACGTTTTTAAAGAAAAAAGTATCTCATTAAAACGCATACTTCCAAAGGAATTTTTGTTACATCCGGCGTGCCGCAAGGGAGCCATCTGGGTCCTTTGTTTTGTTTCCCTGTTTATTAATGATCTATCGAAAATCATTAAACACTCAAAACTATTGTATGCAGACGACGTAAAGATTTTTCGCACATATGATCGTCACGCTGATTATATTCTTCTGCAAAAAGACTTAGATGCATTTAGTTCCTGTTGTAATATTAACCTTATGGAATTGAACCTTAACAAGTGCAAACACATGTGTTTCTTCCGAAGATGTCATACTAACGTGCAATATATTTTAAATGGTTATGCACTAGACAAAGTGAATGTAATTTCTGATCTTGGTATTTTACTGGATGCTAAATTAAATTTTATAGAGCATATTTCGTCAACCACTTACAAATCACGAGCTGTTCTTGTATTTATAAAACGCTGGGCGAAGGAGTTTAGTGATCCGTATATCACAAAACATCTTTACACCTCTCTGGTCAGGCCTATTCTGGAATATGGCTCAATAATTTGGGATCCAATGTATAAAATTCATTGTGATAGCATTGAATTGGTACAAAAACAGTTCTTGTTATTTTGTCTTCGAGGGTTACAATGGGATCGCTTAATTCTACCATCGTACTCTAGCAGACTAGCTCTAATAAAGCTGCCAAGCCTAAAAAGCCTCAGAATAATGTTAAATATCACCTTTGTTTTAAATTTAATAAAAGGAAATGTGTGTTCGGTTTTTTTGATAAATAGTATTTCTTTCAATGTTCCATGTCGTCCAACTCGCCATTTTTATCCACTGGCTGTTAAAGTATTCAGAGAAAATTACGCTAACTCTGACCCGTTTTTAAGAATTTGTACTGAATTTAATAAATTTTACAAATATATTGATTTTTCTTTAAATGTTAATGTTATTAAATGTTATCTTATTTTGTATTTATCTAAAGTGTTCATACTGGGCTTTTTGACATTTGAGTTCATTTCGCAAACAGCTGATCACGCTTAGTTGCATTTCTATAATTTAATTCTTTTGCAAAAAGCTTTCGCATAACACTTTTGGATTGATTTAAAATATACACGAATATTAAAAGAAAAACTACAACAAAATTAATGTACAATTATGTACATTTCCATTATTTCATTTGGCTTTTAACATTTTTTCAAACAAAACGGACTTTCTAGGTTGTAAATATGGTCATGGTTGCAAAAAAAGGAGCTTTTTCTACAAAACCAGCGTTGTCTATCGTAATTTCAAGTTAATTTCGACGAAATTAAGTAGAATGAGTTAATTTGGGCAATGGTAAAATGTATGCGAAATTACGTAATTTCAACTTGATTTCGGCCGAAATCACAAAATGACTTAATTTCGTGGCAGCCTGAACAGGCTATTAATGTTATTAAATGATATCTTATTTCGTATTTAAATAATTAAAGTTATGTATTTATGTACTTTATGTTACAGTTTTTAATGTCTGTAAGGATCTTGAATCCATAGACTCAAATAAATAAATAAATAAATGTTTGAAACGAGGCTTTAAAGTACCTACCTCCCAACAAAGTTTTATTAAAACTCATTCAACAGGTTTTAATGATTTTAATTATTAATCAAGTTTTGGGTTGATAAATGGTTGTAATTATTAATATCTGTGGAATTTTGACAAAAAACCTTAAGTAGAGTTAAAATAGCTATTTCAGTTATAAAAATACTATATAGGTACAAAAATATTTATCATGCGTTTTTTTTTTTTGTAAAGGTAAAGGTAAATTTCAAAGGCGCGTATTTGCGTCTAATCGATATATTTCTACAAATGTTAGTTAAAAAAAAAAACAATGTAAGGGAAATCCATTTATTACGAGTATTCTTCAGTACTTCATATCCATTTTTATGCGCTGTTTATGTAACCCAATTGAAAAAAACGTCTAGGAAATTTGTATGAAAAGCACTCAATTTTTTTAGTTATTCCTATACAAATTTTCTAGACGTTTTGTTCAATCGTGTTACATAAACAGCACATTAGTTTCCTAAAATATAAAAATGAATTTTAAATTTTACGTTTTTTCGACATAGCTTCTCGTACCACAACGTTGTCTCAGCAATAAAACGAAACTTTTTATTTATTGATTTGCTATTTATTGCAATTTTATCTAATAGATAGGTACGTAGGTATAAAATATTTGTATGATTGTTATTTTAAGTTAATTAAATAACAAAAGTACTATCTCTCTTAATTGTTTTATAATTCTTGCAAAAAAAAACCGACTTCAAAACAGACAAACTTAAAAGCATGTTTCTTTAAGACGGTAACTATTGCGAACCCTGTAATTTCCGAATTCAAATTTTATACTAGTTATAGCGGTCGTAGCAATACAGGTTCGTTGTAAATTTCAACCTTCTGTCTGTAACGGTTTAAAAGTTTGGTAATATACATCAAATTACATAAACTATTGCGACACCCTGTAATTTATAATTTTAAATAATTATACTTATTATAACAGATATAGTAATGGACATTCTGTCTAATTGTTAAGTGTTTATCAATAACTGTTTAAAAGATAGGGTCATATATATCAAATGACGTCACCTATTGGGACACCCTTTAAATTCAAATTTTAATATAAATACTTTTTAAAGAACACTTTGTAATACAGATTCTTTTTAAATTTTAACTTTGTGTCCATATACATCAAATTACATCAACTATTGGGACACCCTATAATTTCCAATTTTAAATATTTATACTTGTTGTTATTCGAGACATAGTAGTGAACATTTTGTCTATTTTTCAAGTGTTTGTCTATAACGGTTCCAAAGATGAGGACATAATGGTCAAATAACATCAATAATGGGGACACCCTTTAATTTATAGATCCAAGTTTTATACTTGTTTTAATAGCGGACTAAGTAATATAGGTTCTTTGTAAATTTCAACTGTCTATCTATAACAGTTAAAAAGTTTGGCCATATATATTACTTTTACATTAACTATTGGGACACCCTTTAATTTCCAAATTCATATTTTACACTTGTTATTTTAGCGGACTTAGCAATACAAGTACTTTGTAAATTTCAACTGTCTGTCTATAAAGGTTCAAAAGTTTGGCCATATATATATCAAAATAAACCAACTAATGGGACACCCTTTAATTTTTAATTTTAAATATTTATACTTATTATAACAGACATAGTAACGAACATTCTGTGCAACTTTCAAGTGTTTGTCTATAGCGGTTCAAAAGATAGAAGAATAAAGGTGAAATTAAGTCACCTATGGGGTCACCCTTTAATTTTTAATTTTATTTTTTAATTACTTTTTGTTGTTGGGAGCTACAGTGATACGCACTTTTTTTTAATTTTAAATTGGTGACCTATAAGGTTCATAATACACGTAAAAAACATGTATGTTGTATGGGGACACCCTTTAATTTTTAAAATTTTGAACTTCTTTTAAAATGGGACCAATCTGTAGCCATAACCTTTCTAATAGTGCAAAATTTTTAAAATCGGTTCAGAAATGACTGAGTTCTGCGGGCACAAACATAAAAAAAAAAGGCAACATTCAGACGAATTGATAACCTCCTTCTTTTTTTGAAGTCGGTTAAAAATAGATAATTTTCAATGCTTAACAATTGACAACAACAATGATGATGTATGTATTCACTCATTCACTCACTCACTTAATCACTATATGACACACTTTTTCACTTGTTGTTTATTTAATACAAGTGTAAAACTAATAATAAAAACATTTCTATCTTTTACCCTGACCTTACCCAATATAGTGTTGTCAGTTGTTTTTTTATAAACATTTGTGGAGCGCCAATGTTTAGTTTATTTTTCCTCTTTATTTTATTTTGTTTTTGCTTTTGATTCGCTTTTTGATCAAAGTTGTTGTTGCAAAAGTATGGATGAGAAAATGAGACTGTACATCTTCTACTAAGAAATAGATGGCGCCTTTACACAGGGCGTCTTGTGTGTTTTAAATATATTTGTTTTATTATTTATGAAACAGCTTGTCGAATCACTGAAGGCGTTAAAATTAAATGAACTTAAAAAAGTCTATGATGATAAATTATTTTAGTATAAGTTTGAAATCATTTATTTATGGTTGCTGCTCTTTGGGGAAGTGAGAAAGACACAACATTATTATATGTGAACTCATTTTATAGGGTTTATTTGTTGCTTAATATTTGTTTGATAGCAAATAATAGTGAAGATGTTTAGAGTAGGGACCTTGAAGATTTGCAGTTAAACCAAGGTGGATGCGTGTCATTTAATTTTCATTAAATTAGTTACTATTTGTTTGATATTCGCACGCTT
Source organism: Phasia obesa (assembly GCA_949628195.1). Taxonomy (NCBI): domain Eukaryota; kingdom Metazoa; phylum Arthropoda; class Insecta; order Diptera; family Tachinidae; genus Phasia; species Phasia obesa. The sequence continues at coordinate 112,325,593 of OX451219.1, forward strand.
TAGCTTTGTAAAGAACTTAATTTTAAAAAAAATTATTTTATTTAAAAATTATTTATTTGAAACGTCTTTATTATTTTATGTAAACATATATACTTCTATTTAAAGGTAAAAGTGAGGAGGAACCTTGGTATCTTGGTTCAAATATAGGATTTTTGTTTGCAAAAAATATATCATTTCCTAGAAAGAAAAGAAGCAAAAGTACTCAATTTTATCGATTCAATGGAACTTCACCTTTTATTTTTGTCAGCGAATTATTTTAAACACTATTTACAGAGCTCAACAATAATTTTACAATTTTATATAAATTTTAGAAGTTTATCCAGGGATGGGTAACTCTATATAAATAAACTACATAAACCATATCTGAAGCACTATAAAAGTAACTCTTGAAATTTGGTATGTATTATAATAAAACTTCAAAAAGACGGTGTCTGTAGCTTAGCTTATTTTTGCTATTCTTCTTCTTCAGCGTCTTCTAATAAAAAAGCTATTTTGTATATGAAAATCTTATTTTTGCTGTATCTTCATAAAACAGCGTCCAAAAAATCTGTGACGACCTATATTTTTCATAAAAAAATCTATTTTATATGAAAATCTTATTTTTGCTGTATCTTTCTTAAGACAGCCTCTAATCGAAAAAAGGACAGAAATCCAATATTTTTCATAAAAAATCAATTTTTTATATGAAAATCTTATTTTTGCTGTATCTTTTTAAAACAGCGTCTAATCGAAAAAAGGACAAAAATCTGTGACGACCTATATTTTTCCAAAAAAAATCAATTTTTTATATGAAAATCTTATTTTTGCTGTATCTTTCTGAAAACAGCGTCTAATCGAAAAAAGGACAAAAATCGTGACGACCTGCATTAAAAAAAAAAAAAAAATCTAAAAATCTTTTTAAAACAGCGTCTAATCGAAAAAAGGACAAAAATCTTTGACGACCTATATTTATCATAAGAAATCTATTTTTTATATGAAAATCTTATTTTTGCTGTATCTTCTTAATACAGCGTCTAATCGAAAAAAGGACAAAAATCTGTGACGACCTACATTTTTCAAAAAAATCTTATTTTCTTCAAACAGCGTCTAATCGAAAAATGACAAAAATCTGTGATGACCTATATTTTTCATAAAAAATCTATTTTTTATATCAAAATCTTATTTTTGCTTTATCTTCTTAATACAGCGTCTAATCGAAAAAAGGACAAAAATCTGTGACGACCTACATTTTTCATAAAAAATCTTATTTTCTTAAAACATAAAAAATCTATTATATGAAAATCGACATATATTTTTCAAAAAAAAATCTATTTTTTATATGAAAATCTTATTTTTGCTGTATCTTCCTAAAACAGCGTCGAATCGAAAAAAGAACAAAAATCTGTGACGACATATATTTTTCAAAAAAAAAAAAATATATATAGAAAATATAGATATATATTATATGAAAATCTTATTTTTGCTATATCTTCTTCAAACAGCGTCTAATCTATTTTTATATGAAAATTTTATGTTTGCTGTATCTTCTTAAAACAGCGTCTAATCGAAAATAGGAAAAAAATCTGTGATGACCTACATTTTTCATAAAAAATCTTTTTTTTATATGAAAATCTTGTTTTTGCTATATCTTCTAAAAAACAGCGTCTAATCTATTTTTTATACGAAAAAACAGCGTCTAATCGAAAAAAGGACAAAAATCTGTGATGACCTACATTTTTCATAAAAAATCTATTTTTTATACGAAAATCTTATTTTTGCCGTATCTTCTTAAAACAGCGTCTAATCGAAAAAAGGACAAAAATATGTGACGACCTATATTTTTCATAAAAAATCTATTTTTTATATGAAAATCTTATTTTTGCTGTATCTTCTTAATACAGCGTCTAATCGAAAAAAGGACAAAAATCTGTGACGACCTATATTTTTCATAAAAAATCTATTATATAAAAATCTTATTTTCCTAAAACAGCGTCTAATCGAAAAAATTACAAAAATCTGTTGCGACCTATATTTTTCATAAAAAATCTATTTTTTATACGAAAATCTTATTTTTGCTGTATCTTCCTAAAACAGCGTCTAATCGAAAAAATGACAAAAATCTGTGACGACCTATATTTGTAATAAAAAATCTTATTTTTATACGAAAATCTTATTTTTGCTGTATCTTCTTAAAACAGCGTCTAATCGAAAAAAGGACAAAAATCTGTGACGACCTATATTTTTCATAAAAAATCTATTTTTTATATCAAAATCTTATTCTTGCTGTATCTTCTTAAAACAGCGTCTAATCGAAAAAAGGACAAAAATCTGTGACGACCTATATTTTTCATAAAAAATCTATTTTTTATATCAAAATCTTATTCTTGCTGTATCTTCTTAAAACAGCGTCTAATCGAAAGAAGGACAAAAATCTTTGACGACCTATATTTTTCATAAAAAATCTATTTTTTATATCAAAATCTTATTTTTGCTATATCTTCTAAAAAAACAGCGTTTAATCTATCTTTTATACGAAAATCTTATTTTTGCTGTATCTTCTTAAAACAGCGTCTAATCGAAAAAAGGACAAAAATCTGTGACGACCTATATTTTTCATAAAAAATCTATTTTTTATATGAAAATCTTATTTTTGCTATATCTTCTAAAAAACAGCGTGTAATCTATCTTTTATACGAAAATCTTATTATTTGCTGTATCTTCTAAAAAACACCGTGTAATCTATCTTTTATACGAAAATCTTATTATTTGCTGTATCTTCTTAAAACAGCGTCTAATCGAAAAAAGGACAACAATCTGTGACGACCTATATTTTTCATAAAAAATCTACTTTTTATATGAAAATCTAATTTTTGCTGTATCTTCTTAAAACAGCGTCTAATCGAAAAAAGGACAAAAATCTGTGACGACCTATATTTTTCATAAAAAATCTATTTTTTATATGAAAATCTTATTTTTGCTATATCTTCTAAAAAACAGCGTGTAATCTATCTTTTATACGAAAATCTTATTATTTGCTGTATCTTCTTAAAACAGCGTCTAATCGAAAAAAGGACAACAATCTGTGACGACCTATATTTTTCATAAAAAATCTACTTTTTATATGAAAATCTTATTTTTGCTGTATCTTCTTAAAACAGCGTCTAATCGAAAAAAGGACAAAAATCTGTGATGACCTACATTTTTCATAATAAATCTATTTTTTATATGAAAATCTTATTTTTGCTATATCTTCTAAAAAACAGCGTCTAATCTATCTTTTATACGAAAATCTTATTTTTGCTGTATCTTCTCAGCGTCTAATCGAAAAAAGGACAAAAATCTGTGACGACCTATATTTTTCATAAAAAATCTATTTTTTATATGAAAATCTTATTTTTGCTGTATCTTCATAAAACAGCGTCTAATCGAAAAAAGAAAAAAAATCTGTGATGACCTAAATTTTTCATAAAAAATCTATTTTTTATATGAAAATCTTATTTTTGCTGTATCTTCTTAAAACAGCGTCTAATCGAAAAAAGGACAAAAATCTGTGACGACCTATATTTTTCATAAAAAATCTATTTTTTTATATGAAAATCTCATTTTTGCTGTATCTTCTTAAAACAGCGTCTTATCGAAAGAAGGACAAAAAGCTGTGACGACCTATATTTTTCATAAAAAATCTATTTTTCATATGAAAATATTATTTTTGCTGTATCTTCTTAAAACAGCGTCTAATCGAAAAAAGGACAAAAATCTGTGACGACCTATATTTTTCATAAAAAATCTATTTTTTATATGAAAATCTTATTTTTGCTGTATCTTCTTAAAACGCGTCTAATCGAAAAAAGGACAAAAATCTGTGACGACCTATATTTTTCATAAAAAATCTATTTTTTATATCAAAATCTTATTTTTGCTGTATCTTCTTAAAACAGCGTCTAATCGAAAAAAGGACAAAAATCTGTGATGACCTACATTTTTCATAAAAAATCAATTTTTTATATGAAAATCTTATTTTTGCTGTATCGTCTTAAAACAGCGTCTAATCGAAAAAAGGACAAAAATCTGTGACGACCTATATTTTACAAAAAAAATCTATCTTTTATATGTAATCTTATTTTTGCTGTATCTTCTTAAAACAGCGTCTAATCGAAAAAAGGACAAAAATCTGTGACGACCTATATTTTACAAAAAAAATCTATTTTTTATATGAAAACCTTAATTTTGCTGTATCTTCTTAAAACAGCGTCTAATCGAAAAAAGGACAAAAATCTGTGACGACCTATATTTTTCATAAAAAATCTATTTTTTATATGAAAACCTTATTTTTGCTGTATCTTCTTAAAACAGCGTCTAATCGAAAAAAGGACAAAAATCTGTGACGAACTATATTTTTCATAAAAAATCTATTTTTTATATGAAAATCTTATTTTTGCTGTATCTACCTAAAACAGCGTCTAATCGAAAAAAGGACAAAAATCTGTGACGACCTATATTTTTCATAAAAAATCTATTTTTATATCAAAATCTTATTTTTGCTGTATCTTCTTAAAACAGCGTCTAATCGAAAAAAGGACAAAGATCTGTGACGACCTATATTTTTCATAAAAAATCTATTTTTTATATCAAAATCTTATTTTTGCTGTATCTTCTTAAAACAGCGTCTAATCGAAAAAAGGACAAAAATCTGTGACGACCTATATTTTTCATAAAAAATCTATTTTTTATATGAAAATCTTATTTTTGCTATATCTTCTAAAAAACAGTGTGTAATCTATCTTTTATACGAAAATCTTATTATTTGCTGTATCTTCTTAAAACAGCGTCTAATCGAAAAAAGGACAACAATCTGTGACGACCTATATTTTTCATAAAAAATCTACTTGTTATATGAAAATCTTATTTTTGCTATATCTTCTAAAAAACAGTGTGTAATCTATCTTTTATACGAAAATCTTATTATTTGCTGTATCTTCTTAAAACAGCGTCTAATCGAAAAAAGGACAACAATCTGTGACGACCTATATTTTTCATAAAAAATCTACTTTTTATATGAAAATCTTATTTTTGCTATATCTTCTAAAAAACAGTGTGTAATCTATCTTTTATACGAAAATCTTATTATTTGCTGTATCTTCTTAAAACAGCGTCTAATCGAAAAAAGGACAACAATCTGTGACGACCTATATTTTTCATAAAAAATCTACTTGTTATATGAAAATCTTATTTTTGCTATATCTTCTAAAAAACAGTGTGTAATCTATCTTTTATACGAAAATCTTATTATTTGCTGTATCTTCTTAAAACAGCGTCTAATCGAAAAAAGGACAACAATCTGTGACGACCTATATTTTTCATAAAAAATCCACTTTTTATATGAAAATCTTATTTTTGCTATATCTTCTAAAAAACAGTGTGTAATCTATCTTTTATACGAAAATCTTATTATTTGCTGTATCTTCTTAAAACAGCGTCTAATCGAAAAAAGACAAAAATCTGTGACGACCTATATTTTTCATAAAAAATCTATTTTTTATATCAAAATCTTATTTTTGCTGTATTTTCTTAAAACAGCGTCTAATCGAAAAAAGGACAAAAATCTGTGACGAACTATATTTTTCATAAAAAATCTATTTTTTATATGAAAATCTTATTTTTGCTGTATCTACCTAAAACAGCGTATAATCGAAAAAAGGACAAAAATCTGTGACGACCTATATTTTTCATAAAAAATCTATTTTTTATATCAAAATCTTATTTTTGCTGTATCTTCTTAAAACAGCGTCTAATCGAAAAAAGGACAAAGATCTGTGACGACCTATATTTTTCATAAAAAATCTATTTTTTATATCAAAATCTTATTTTTGCTGTATCTTCTTAAAACAGCGTCTAATCGAAAAAAGGACAAAAATCTGTGACGACCTATATTTTTCATAAAAAATCTATTTTTTATATGAAAATCTTATTTTTGCTATATCTTCTAAAAAACAGTGTGTAATCTATCTTTTATACGAAAATCTTATTATTTGCTGTATCTTCTTAAAACAGCGTCTAATCGAAAAAAGGACAACAATCTGTGACGACCTATATTTTTCATAAAAAATCTACTTTTTATATGAAAATGTTATTATTTGCTGTATCTTCTTAAAACAGCGTCTAATCGAAAAAAGGACAAAAATCTGTGACGACCTATATTTTTCATAAAAAATCTATTTTTTATATGAAAATCTGTGACGACCTATATTTTTCATAAAAAATCTATTTTTATATGAAAATCTTATTTTTGCTGAATCTTCTTAAAACAGCGTCTAATCGAAAAAAGACAAAAATCTGTGACGACCTATATTTTTCATAAAAAATCTATTTTTTATATCAAAATCTTATTTTTGCTGTATTTTCTTAAAACAGCGTCTAATCGAAAAAAGGACAAAAATCTGTGACGAACTATATTTTTCATAAAAAATCTATTTTTTATATGAAAATCTTATTTTTGCTGTATCTACCTAAAACAGCGTCTAATCGAAAAAAGGACAAAAATCTGTGACGACCTATATTTTTCATAAAAAATCTATTTTTTATATCAAAATCTTATTTTTGCTGTATCTTCTTAAAACAGCGTCTAATCGAAAAAAGGACAAAAATCTGTGACGACCTATATTTTTCATAAAAAATCTATTTTTTATATCAAAACCTTATTTTTGCTGTATCTTCTTAAAACAGCGTCTAATCGAAAAAAGGACAAAAATCTGTGACGACCTATATTTTTCATAAAAAATCTATTTTTATATGAAAATATTATTTTTGCTGTATCGTCTTAAAACAGCGTCTAATCGAAAAAAGGACAAAAATCTGTGACGACCTATATTTTACAAAAAAAAATCTATTTTTTATATGAAAACCTTAATTTTGCTGTATCTTCTTAAAACAGCGTCTAATCGAAAAAAGGACAAAAATCTGTGACGACCTATATTTTACAAAAAAAAATCTATTTTTTATATGAAAACCTTAATTTTGCTGTATCTTCTTAAAACAGCGTCTAATCGAAAAAAGGACAAAAATCTGTGACGACCTATATTTTTCATAAAAAATCTATTTTTTATATGAAAACCTTATTTTTGCTGTATCTTCTTAAAACAGCGTCTAATCGAAAAAAGGACAAAAATCTGTGACGACCTATATTTTTCATAAAAAATCTATTTTTTATATCAAAATCTTATTCTTGCTGTATCTTCTTAAAACAGCGTCTAATCGAAAAAAGGACAAAAATCTGTGACGACCTATATTTTAAATTAAAGGGTGCTCCAATAGTTTATTTAATTTGATATATATGGCCATACTTTTGAACAGTTCTACACAGACGGCTGAAATTTACAAAGAACCCGTATTGCTAGTCAGCAATAAAAAAAAGTATAAAATTTGAATTGGCAAATAAAAGGGTGTCCCAATAGTTAATGTAATTCTATGTATGTGGCCAAACTTTTGAACTATTATAGACAGACAGCTGAAATTTGCAAGGAACCTGTATTGCAAAGTCCACTATAGCAAGTATACAATTTGAATTTATAAACTAAAGGGTATCCCCATAAATTATGTAATTTGATCTATATGGCCCTATCTTTGGAACCGTTAAACACAAACACTTGAAAATTAGGCAGAATATCCACTACTTTCTCTGGTATGATAACAAGTATAAATATTCGGAATTGTAATGTAAAGGGTGTCCCAATAGCTCATGTAATTTGATATATATGGTTGAACTTTCTAACCCTTATATGCAGATAGTTGAAATTTATAAAGAATCTTTGTGGCCAAATCCTCTATAACAACAGGTCTTTAATTTAAAATTGTAAATTAAAGGGTGTCCGAATAGGTGATGTTATTTGATCTATGTTACCCTATCTTTGAAAGCGTTATAGACAGAGGCTTGCATGGTGTCCTCATAAAAGACCGATGCTGGGGAAAATAGCTTAACTTTTGAACAGTAATTGGGAGAGGCTTGACATTCAAATAGTCTGTATTTTTTACCCTCTAATTTTGGGGCATCTTTTATTTGGTTTAAATCTAATTCTTACAGATTATTTCTTACATTTTTAGTTTAGAATTGGTGCCCTTCTATCTCTTTTGAAGTCGGGTTTTTTTTTTGCAAGAATTATTATAAGTTTAAATTCAGTTTAGTTTTAGTTGAGCTTTGTTCTGTTTTCAATCAATACTTGTAGATTTCAAACTTATTTCTAATTTAGTTAACTTTAAGGTCCAGTTCTTATATAGTTCATATCTAGGTTGGTTCGAAATTAGTTCTAATAAAATTTTACATCAGATAAAATTTACTTTTAGTCAGATATACACGTAGTTTAATTTTAGTTTGGTTTTCAATTTCGGGTCAGTTCTATTGTAGTTTAATTGCAGTTCGGTTCGTGCGCTCAGTTTTAATTCGGTTTATCTTTGGTTCGCTACTAGGCCAGCTTTATTTCAATTTCAGTTCCATTTCAGCACAGTTTGAGATCTGTTAAAACATCTTGCTGTATCTTCTTAAAACAGCGTCTAATCGAAAGAAGGACAAAAATCTTTGACGACCTATATTTTTCATAAAAAATCTATTTTTTATATCAAAATCTTATTTTTGCTGTATCTTCTTAAAACAGCGTCTAATCGAAAAAAGGACAAAAATCTGTGACGACCTATATTTTTCATAAAAAATCTATTTTTTATATGAAAATTTTATTTTTGCTATATCTTCTAAAAAACAGCGTTTAATCTATCTTTTATACGAAAATCTTATTTTTGCTGTATCTTTTTAAAACAGCGTCTAATCGAAAAAAGGACAAAAATCTGTGACGACCTATATTTTTCATAAAAAATCTATTTTTTATATGAAAATCTTATTTTTGCTATATCTTCTAAAAAACAGCGTGTAATCTATCTTTTATACGAAAATCTTATTATTTGCTGTATCTTCTTAAAACAGCGTCTAATCGAAAAAAGGACAACAATCTGTGACGACCTATATTTTTCATAAAAAATCTACTTTTTATATGAAAATGTTATTATTTGCTGTATCTTCTTAAAACAGCGTCTAATCGAAAAAAGGACAAAAATCTGTGACGACCTATATTTTTCATAAAAAATCTATTTTTTATATGAAAATCTTATTTTTGCTATATCTTCTAAAAAACAGTGTGTAATCTATCTTTTATACGAAAATCTTATTATTTGCTGTATCTTCTTAAAACAGCGTCTAATCGAAAAAAGGACAAAAATCTGTGACGACGTATATTTTTCATAAAAAATCTATTTTTTATATGAAAATCTTATTTTTGCTATATCTTCTAAAAAACAGTGTGTAATCTATCTTTTATACGAAAATCTTATTATTTGCTGTATCTTCTTAAAACAGCGTCTAATCGAAAAAAGGACAACAATCTGTGACGACCTATATTTTTCATAAAAAATCTACTTTTTATATGAAAATGTTATTATTTGCTGTATCTTCTTAAAACAGCGTCTAATCGAAAAAAGGACAAAAATCTGTGACGACCTATATTTTTCATAAAAAATCTATTTTTTATATGAAAATCTTATTTTTGCTATATCTTCTAAAAAACAGTGTGTAATCTATCTTTTATACGAAAATCTTATTATTTGCTGTATCTTCTTAAAACAGCGTCTAATCGAAAAAAGGACAAAAATCTGTGATGACCTAAATTTTTCATAAAAAATCTATTTTTTATATGAAAATCTTATTTTTGCTGTATCTTCTTAAAACAGCGTCTAATCGAAAAAAGGACAAAAATCTGTGACGACCTATATTTTTCATAAAAAATCTATTTTTTATATGAAAATCTTATTTTTGCTGTATCTTCTTAAAACAGCGTCTAATCGAAAAAAGGACAAAAATCTGTGACGACCTATATTTTTCATAAAAAATCTATTTTTTTATATGAAAATCTCATTTTTGCTGTATCTTCTTAAAACAGCGTCTTATCGAAAGAAGGACAAAAAGCTGTGACGACCTATATTTTTCATAAAAAATCTATTTTTCATATGAAAATATTATTTTTGCTGTATCTTCTTAAAACAGCGTCTAATCGAAAAAAGGACAAAAATCTGTGACGACCTATATTTTTCATAAAAAATCTATTTTTTATATGAAAATCTTATTTTTGCTATATCTTCTACAAAACAGCGTCTAATCTATCTTTTATACGAAAATCTTATTTTTGCTGTATCTTCTCAGCGTCTAATCGAAAAAAGGACAAAAATCTGTGACGACCTATATTTTTCATAAAAAATCTATTTTTTATATGAAAATCTTATTTTTGCTATATCTTCTAAAAAACAGCGTGTAATCTATCTTTTATACGAAAATCTTATTATTTGCTGTATCTTCTTAAAACAGCGTCTAATCGAAAAAAGGACAAAAATCTGTGACGACCTATATTTTTCATAAAAAATCTATTTTTTATATGAAAATCTTATTTTTGCTGTATCTTCTTAAAACAGCGTCTAATCGAAAAAAGGACAAAAATCTGTGACGACCTATATTTTTCATAAAAAATCTATTTTTTATATGAAAATCTTATTTTTGCTATATCTTCTACAAAACAGCGTCTAATCTATCTTTTATACGAAAATCTTATTTTTGCTGTATCTTCTCAGCGTCTAATCGAAAAAAGGACAAAAATCTGTGACGACCTATATTTTTCATAAAAAATCTATTTTTTATATGAAAATCTTATTTTTGCTATATCTTCTAAAAAACAGCGTGTAATCTATCTTTTATACGAAAATCTTATTATTTGCTGTATCTTCTTAAAACAGCGTCTAATCGAAAAAAGGACAAAAATCTGTGACGACGTATATTTTTCATAAAAAATCTATTTTTTATATGAAAATCTTATTTTTGCTATATCTTCTAAAAAACAGTGTGTAATCTATCTTTTATACGAAAATCTTATTATTTGCTGTATCTTCTTAAAACAGCGTCTAATCGAAAAAAGGACAACAATCTGTGACGACCTATATTTTTCATAAAAAATCTACTTTTTATATGAAAATGTTATTATTTGCTGTATCTTCTTAAAACAGCGTCTAATCGAAAAAAGGACAAAAATCTGTGATGACCTACATTTTTCATAATAAATCTATTTTTTATATGAAAATCTTATTTTTGCTATATCTTCTACAAAACAGCGTCTAATCTATCTTTTATACGAAAATCTTATTTTTGCTGTATCTTCTCAGCGTCTAATCGAAAAAAGGACAAAAATCTGTGATGACCTAAATTTTTCATAAAAAATCTATTTTTTATATGAAAATCTTATTTTTGCTGTATCTTCTTAAAACAGCGTCTAATCGAAAAAAGGACAAAAATCTGTGACGACCTATATTTTTCATAAAAAATCTATTTTTTATATGAAAATCTTATTTTTGCTGTATCTTCTTAAAACAGCGTCTAATCGAAAAAAGGACAAAAATCTGTGACGACCTATATTTTTCATAAAAAATCTATTTTTTTATATGAAAATCTCATTTTTGCTGTATCTTCTTAAAACAGCGTCTTATCGAAAGAAGGACAAAAAGCTGTGACGACCTATATTTTTCATAAAAAATCTATTTTTCATATGAAAATATTATTTTTGCTGTATCTTCTTAAAACAGCGTCTAATCGAAAAAAGGACAAAAATCTGTGACGACCTATATTTTTCATAAAAAATCTATTTTTTATATCAAAATCTTATTTTTGCTGTATCTTCTTAAAACAGCGTCTAATCGAAAAAAGGACAAAAATCTGTGACGACCTATATTTTTCATAAAAAATCTATTTTTTATATCAAAATCTTATTTTTGCTGTATCTTCTTAAAACAGCGTCTAATCGAAAAAAGGACAAAGATCTGTGACGACCTATATTTTTCATAAAAAATCTATTTTTTATATCAAAATCTTATTTTTGCTGTATCTTCTTAAAACAGCGTCTAATCGAAAAAAGGACAAAAATCTGTGACGACCTATATTTTTCATATAAAATCTATCTTTTATATCAAAATCTTATTTTTGCTGTATCTTCTTAAAACAGCGTCTAATCGAAAAAAGGACAAAAATCTGTGACGACCTATATTTTTCATAAAAAATCTATTTTTTATATGAAAATCTTATTTTTGCTGTATCTTCTTAAAACAGCGTCTAATCGAAAAAAGGACAAAAATCTGTGACGACCTATATTTTTCATAAAAAATCTATTTTTTATATGAAAATCTTATTTTTGCTGTATCTTCTTAAAACAGCGTCTAATCGAAAAAAGGACAAAAATCTGTGACGACCTATATTTTTCATATAAAATCTATCTTTTATATCAAAATCTTATTTTTGCTGTATCTTCTTAAAACAGCGTCTAATCGAAAAAAGGACAAAAATCTGTGACGACCTATATTTTTCATAAAAAATCTATTTTTTATATGAAAATCTTATTTTTGCTGTATCTTCTTAAAACAGCGTCTAATCGAAAAAAGGACAAAAATCTGTGACGACCTATATTTTTCATAAAAAATCTATTTTTTATATGAAAATCTTATTTTTGCTGTATCTTCTTAAAACAGCGTCTAATCGAAAAAAGGACAAAAATCTGTGACGACCTATATTTTTCATATAAAATCTATCTTTTATATCAAAATCTTATTTTTGCTGTATCTTCTTAAAACAGCGTCTAATCGAAAAAAGTACAAAAAGGCCTATATTTTTCATAAAAAATCTATTTTTTATATGAAAATCTTGTTTTTGCTGTATCTTCTTAAAACAGAGTCTAATCGAAAAAAGGACAAAAATCTGTGACGACCTATATTTTTCATATAAAATCTATCTTTTATATCAAAATCTTATTTTTGCTGTATCTTCTTAAAACAGCGTCAAATCGAAAAAAGGACAAAAATCTGTGACGACCTATATTTTTCATAAAAAATCTATTTTTTATATGAAAATCTTATTTTTGCTGTATCTTCTTAAAACAGCGTCTAATCGAAAAAAGGACAAAAATCTGTGACGACCTATATTTTTCATAAAAAATCTATTTTTTATATCAAAATCTTATTTTTGCTGTATCTTCTTAAAACAGCGTCTAATCGAAAAAAGGGCAAAAATCTGTGATGACCTACATTTTTCATAAAAAATCTATTTTTTATATGAAAATCTTATTTTTGCTGTATCTTCTTAAAACAGCGTCTAATCGAAAAAAGGACAAAAATCTGTGACGACCTATATTTTTCATAAAAAATCTATTTTTTATATCAAAATCTTATTTTTGCTGTATCTTCTTAAAACAGCGTCTAATCGAAAAAAGGACAAAAATCTGTGATGACCTACATTTTTCATAAAAAATCTATTTTTTATATGAAAATCTTATTTTTGCTGTATCTTCTTAAAACAGCGTCTAATCGAAAAAAGGACAAAAATCTGTGACGACCTATATTTTTCATATAAAATCTATTTTTTATATCAAAATCTTATTTTTGCTGTATCTTCTTAAAACAGCGTCTAATCGAAAAAAGGACAAAAATCTGTGACGACCTATATTTTTCATATAAAATCTATCTTTTATATCAAAATCTTATTTTTGCTGTATCTTCTTAAAACAGCGTCTAATCGAAAAAAGGACAAAAATCTGTGACGACCTATATTTTTCATAAAAAATCTATTTTTGATATGAAAACCTTATTTTTGCTGTATCTTCTTAAAACAGCGTCTGATCGAAAAAAGTACAAAAATCTGTGAAGGCCTATATTTTTCATAAAAAATCTATTTTTTATATGAAAATCTTGTTTTTGCTGTATCTTCTTAAAACAGAGTCTAATCGAAAAAAGGACAAAAATCTGTGACGACCTATATTTTTTATAAAAAATCTTATTTTTATATGAAAATCTTATTTTTGCTGTATCTTCATAAAACAGCGTCTAATCGAAAAAAAGGACAAAAATATGTGACGACCTATATTTTTCATAAAAAATCTATTTTTTATATGAAAATCTTATTTTTGCTGTATCTTCTTAAAACAGCGTCTAATCGAAAAAAGGACAAAAATCTGTGACGGCCTATATTTTTCATAAAAAATCTATTTTTTATATGAAAATCTTATTTTTGCTGTATCTTCTTAAAACAGCGTCTAATCGAAAAAAGGACAAAAATCTGTGACGACCTATATTTTTCATAAAAAATCTATTTTTTATATGAAAATCTTATTTTTGCTGTATCTTCTTAAAACAGCGTCTAATCGAAAAAAGGACAAAAATCTGTGATGACCTACATTTTTCATAAAAAATCTATTTTTTATATGAAAATCTTATTTTTGCTGTATCTTCTTAAAACAGCGTCTAATCGAAAAAAGGACAAAAATCTGTGACGGCCTATATTTTTCATAAAAAATCTATTTTTTATATGAAAATCTTAGAATCTGAGAATCTTCTGAGATTCTCAGAATTTTCTGAATCTGAGAATCTTCTTAAAACAGCGTCTAATCGAAAAAAGGACAACAATCTGTGACGACCTATATTCTTCATAAAAAATCTATTATATGAAAATCTTATTTTTTTTAAACAGCGTCTAATCGAAAAAAGGACAAAAATCTGTGAAGGCCTATATTTTTCATAAAAAATCTATTTTTTATATGAAAATCTTATTTTTGCTGTATCTTCTTAAAACAGCGTCTAGTCGAAAAAAGCACAAAAATCTGTGACGGCCTATATTTTTCATAAAAAATCTATTTTTTATATGAAAAAACCTTATTTTTGCTGTATCTTCATAAAACAGCGTCTAATCGAAAAAAAGGACAAAAATATGTGACGACCTATATTTTTCATAAAAAATCTATTTTTTATATGAAAATCTTATTTTTGCTGCATCTTTATAAAACAGCGAGCGTCTAATCGAAAAAAGTACAAAACCTGTGACGGCCTATATTTTTCATAAAAAATCTATTTTTTATATGAAAAAACCTTATTCTTGCTGTATCTTCATAAAACAGCGTCTAATCGAAAAAAAGGACAAAAATATGTGACGACCTATATTTTTCATAAAAAATCTATTTTTTATATGAAAATCTTATTTTTGCTGTATCTTCTTAAAACAGCGTCTAATCGAAAAAAGGACAAAAATCTGTGACGACCTATATTTTTCATAAAAAATCTATTTTTTATATGAAAATCTTATTTTTGCTGTATCTTCTTAAAACAGCGTCTAATCGAAAAAAGGACAAAAATCTGTAATGCCCTATATTTTTCATAAAAAATCTATTTTTTATATCAAAATCTTATTTTTGCTGTATCTTCTTAAAACAGCGTCTAATCGAAAAAAGGACAAAAATCTGTGATGACCTATATTTTTCATAAAAAATCTATTTTTTATATCAAAATCTTATTTTTGCTGTATCTTCTTAAAACAGCGTCTAATCGAAAAAAGGACAAAAATCTGTGATGACCTAGATTTTTCATAAAAAATCTATTTTTTATATGAAAATCTTATTTTTGCTGTATCTTCTTAAAACAGCGTCTAATCGAAAAAAGGCAAAGATTTGTGACGACCTATATTTTTCATAAAAAATCTATTTTTTATATCAAAACCTTATTTTTGCTGTATCTTCTTAAAACAGCGTCTAATCGAAAAAAGGACAAAAATCTGTGACGACCTATATTTTTCATAAAAAATCTATTTTTATATGAAAATCTTATTTTTGCTGAATCTTCTTAAAACAGCGTCTAATCGAAAAAAGGACAAAAATCTGTGACGACCTATATTTTTCATAAAAAATCTATTTTTTATATGAAAATCTTATTTTTGCTGTATCTTCTTAAAACAGCGTCTAATAGAAAAAAGGACAAAAATCTGTGACGACCTATATTTTTCATAACAAATCTATTTTGTATATCAAAATCTTATTTTTGCTGTATCTTCTTAAAACAGCGTCTAATCGAAAAAAGGGCAAAAATCTGTGACGACCTATATTTTTCATAAAAAATCTATTTTTTATATGAAAATCTTATTTTTGCTGTATCTTCTTAAAACAGCGTCTAATCGAAAAAAGGACAAAAATTTGTGACGACCTATATTTTTCATAAAAAATCTATTTTTTTATATCAAAATCTTATTTTTGCTGTATCTTCTTAAAACAGCGTCTAATCGAAAAAAGGACAAAAATCTGTGACGACCTATATTTTTCATAAAAAATCTATTTTTTATATCAAAATCTTATTTTTGCTGTATCTTCTTAAAACAGCGTCTAATCGAAAAAAGGACAAAAATCTGTGATGACCTACATTTTTCATAAAAAATCTATTTTTTATATGAAAATCTTATTTTTGCTGTATCTTCTTAAAACACCGTCTAATCGAAGAAAGGACAAAAATCTGTGACGACCTATATTTTTCATAAAAAATCTATTTTTTATATCAAAATCTTATTTTTGCTGTATCTTCTTAAAACAGCGTCTAATCGAAAAAAGGACGAAAATCTGTGACGACCTATATTTTTCATAAAAAATCTATTTTTTATATGAAAATCTTATTTTTGCTGTATCTTCTTAAAACAGCGTCTAATCGAAAAAAGGACAAAAATCTGCGACGACCTATATTTTTCATAACAAATCTATTTTTTATATCAAAATCTTATTTTTGCTGTATCTTCTTAAAACAGCGTCTAATCTAAAAAAGGGCAAAAATCTGTGACGACCAATATTTTTCATAAAAAATCTATTTTTTATATGAAAATCTTATTTTTGCTGTATCTTCTTAAAACAGCGTCTAATCGAAAAAAGGACAAAAATCTGTATAAATATTTTTCATAAAAAATCTATTTTTTATATGAAAATCTTATTTTTGCTGTATCTTCTTAAAACAGCGTCTAATCGAAAAAAGGACAAAAATCTGTGACGACCTATATTTTTCATAAAAAATCTATTTTTTATATGAAAATCTTATTTTTGCTGTATCTTCTTAAAACAGCGTCTAATCGAAAAAAGGACAAAAATCTGTGACGACCTATATTTTTCATAAAAAATCTATTTTTTATATCAAAATCTTATTTTTGCTGTATCTTCTTAAAACAGCGTCTAATCGAAAAAAGGACAAAAATCTGTGATGACCTATATTTTTCATAAAAAATCTATTTTTTATATCAAAATCTTATTTTTGCTGTATCTTCTTAAAACAGCGTCTAATCGAAAAAAGGCAAAAATCTGTGACGACCTATATTTTTCATAAAAAATCTATTTTTTATATGAAAATCTTATTTTTGCTGTATCTTCTTAAAACAGCGTCTAATCGAAAAAAGTACAAAAATCTGTGATGACCTATATTTTTCATAAAAAATCTATTTTTTATATCAAAATCTTATTTTTGCTGTATCTTCTTAAAACAGCGTCTAATCGAAAAAAGGACAAAAATCTGTGACGACCTATATTTTTCATAAAAAATCTATTTTTTATATCAAAATCTTATTTTTGCTGTATCTTCTTAAAACAGCGTCTAATCGAAAAAAGGACAAAAATCTGTGACGACCTATATTTTTCATAAAAAATCTATTTTTTATATCAAAATCTTATTTTTGCTGTATCTTCTTAAAACAGCGTCTAATCGAAAAAAGGACAAAAATCTGTGATGACCTATATTTTTCATAAAAAATCTATTTTTTATATCAAAATCTTATTTTTGCTGTATCTTCTTAAAACAGCGTCTAATCGAAAAAAGGCAAAAATCTGTGACGACCTATATTTTTCATAAAAAATCTATTTTTTATATGAAAATCTTGTTTTTGCTGTATCTTCTTAAAACAGAGTCTAATCGAAAAAAGGACAAAAATCTGTGACGACCTATATTTTTCATATAAAATCTATCTTTTATATCAAAATCTTATTTTTGCTGTATCTTCTTAAAACAGCGTCTAATCGAAAAAAGTACAAAAAGGCCTATATTTTTCATAAAAAATCTATTTTTTATATGAAAATCTTATTTTTGCTGTATCTTCTTAAAACAGCGTCTAATCGAAAAAAGGACAAAAATCTGTGACGACCTATATTTTTCATAAAAAATCTATTTTTTATATGAAAATCTTATTTTTGCTGTATCTTCTTAAAACAGCGTCTAATCGAAAAAAGGACAAAAATTAGCGACGACCTATATTTTTCATAAAAAATCTATTTTTTATATCAAAATCTTATTTTTGCTGTATCTTCCTAAAACAGCGTCTAATCGAAAAAATGACAAAAATCTGTGACGACCTATATTTGTAATAAAAAATCTTATTTTTATACGAAAATCTTATTTTTGCTGTATCTTCTTAAAACAGCGTCTAATCCAAAAAAGGACAAAAATCTGTGACGACCTATATTTTTCATAAAAAATCTATTTTTATATGAAAATCTTATTTTTGCTGTATCTTCTTAAAACAGCGTCTAATCGAAAAAAGGACAAAAATCTGTGACGACCTATATTTTTCATAAAAAATCTATTTTTTATATCAAAATCTTATTCTTGCTGTATCTTCTTAAAACAGCGTCTAATCGAAAAAAGGACAAAAATCTGTGACGACCTATATTTTTCATAAAAAATCTATTTTTTATATCAAAATCTTATTCTTGCTGTATCTTCTTAAAACAGCGTCTAATCGAAAGAAGGACAAAAATCTTTGACGACCTATATTTTTCATAAAAAATCTATTTTTTATATCAAAATCTTATTTTTGCTGTATCTTCTTAAAACAGCATCTAATCGAAAAAAGGACAAAAATCTGTGACGACCTATATTTTTCATAAAAAATCTATTTTTTATATGAAAATTTTATTTTTGCTATATCTTCTAAAAAACAGCGTTTAATCTATCTTTTATACGAAAATCTTATTTTTGCTGTATCTTCTTAAAACAGCGTCTAATCGAAAAAAGGACAAAAATCTGTGACGACCTATATTTTTCATAAAAAATCTATTTTTTATATGAAAATCTTATTTTTGCTATATCTTCTAAAAAACAGCGTGTAATCTATCTTTTATACGAAAATCTTATTATTTGCTGTATCTTCTTAAAACAGCGTCTAATCGAAAAAAGGACAAAAATCTGTGACGACGTATATTTTTCATAAAAAATCTATTTTTTATATGAAAATCTTATTTTTGCTATATCTTCTAAAAAACAGTGTGTAATCTATCTTTTATACGAAAATCTTATTATTTGCTGTATCTTCTTAAAACAGCGTCTAATCGAAAAAAGGACAACAATCTGTGACGACCTATATTTTTCATAAAAAATCTATTTTTTATATGAAAATCTTATTTTTGCTGTATCTTCTTAAAACAGCGTCTAATCGAAAAAAGGACAAAAATCTGTGACGACCTATATTTTTCATAAAAAATCTATTTTTTTTATATGAAAATCTCATTTTTGCTGTATCTTCTTAAAACAGCGTCTTATCGAAAGAAGGACAAAAAGCTGTGACGACCTATATTTTTCATAAAAAATCTATTTTTCATATGAAAATATTATTTTTGCTGTATCTTCTTAAAACAGCGTCTAATCGAAAAAAGGACAAAAATCTGTGACGACCTATATTTTTCATAAAAAATCTATTTTTTATATGAAAATCTTATTTTTGCTGTATCTTCTTAAAACGCGTCTAATCGAAAAAAGGACAAAAATCTGTGACGACCTATATTTTTCATAAAAAATCTATTTTTTATATCAAAATCTTATTTTTGCTGTATCTTCTTAAAACAGCGTCTAATCGAAAAAAGGACAAAAATCTGTGACGACCTATATTTTTCATAAAAAATCTATTTTTTATATGAAAATCTTATTTTTGCTGTATCTTCTTAAAACAGCGTCTAATCGAAAAAAGGACAAAAATCAGTGATGACCTACATTTTTCATAAAAAATCTATTTTTTATATGAAAATCTTATTTTTGCTCTATCTTCTTAAAACAGCGTCTAATCGAAAAAAGGACAAAAATCTGTGACGACCTATATTTTTCATAAAAAATCTATTTTTTATATGAAAATTTTATTTTTGCTATATCTTCTAAAAAACAGCGTTTAATCTATCTTTTATACGAAAATCTTATTTTTGCTGTATCTTCTTAAAACAGCGTCTAATCGAAAAAAGGACAAAAATCTGTGACGACCTATATTTTTCATAAAAAATCTATTTTTTATATCAAAATCTTATTTTTGCTGTATCTTCTTAAAACAGCGTCTAATCGAAAAAAGGACAAAAATCTGTGACGACCTATATTTTTCATAAAAAATCTATTTTTTATATGAAAATCTTATTTTTGCTGTATCTTCTTAAAACAGCGTCTAATCGAAAAAAGGACAAAAATCAGTGATGACCTACATTTTTCATAAAAAATCTATTTTTTATATGAAAATCTTATTTTTGCTCTATCTTCTTAAAACAGCGTCTAATCGAAAAAAGGACAAAAATCTGTGACGACCTATATTTTTCATAAAAAATCTATTTTTTATATGAAAATCTTATTTTTGCTGTATCTTCTTAAAACAGCGTCTAATCGAAAAAAGGACAAAAATCAGTGATGACCTACATTTTTCATAAAAAATCTATTTTTTATATGAAAATCTTATTTTTGCTCTATCTTCTTAAAACAGCGTCTAATCGAAAAAAGAAAAAAAATCTGTGATGACCTATATTTTTCATAAAAAATCTATTTTTTTTATATGAAAATCTCATTTTTGCTGTATCTTCTTAAAACAGCGTCTTATCGAAAGAAGGACAAAAAGCTGTGACGACCTATATTTTTCATAAAAAATCTATTTTTCATATGAAAATATTATTTTTGCTGTATCTTCTTAAAACAGCGTCTAATCGAAAAAAGGACAAAAATCTGTGACGACCTATATTTTTCATAAAAAATCTATTTTTTTTATATGAAAATCTCATTTTTGCTGTATCTTCTTAAAACAGCGTCTTATCGAAAGAAGGACAAAAAGCTGTGACGACCTATATTTTTCATAAAAAATCTATTTTTCATATGAAAATATTATTTTTGCTGTATCTTCTTAAAACAGCGTCTAATCGAAAAAAGGACAAAAATCTGTGACGACCTATATTTTTCATAAAAAATCTATTTTTTATATGAAAATCTTATTTTTGCTGTATCTTCTTAAAACGCGTCTAATCGAAAAAAGGACAAAAATCTGTGACGACCTATATTTTTCATAAAAAATCTATTTTTTATATCAAAATCTTATTTTTGCTGTATCTTCTTAAAACAGCGTCTAATCGAAAAAAGGACAAAAATCAGTGATGACCTACATTTTTCATAAAAAATCTATTTTTTATATGAAAATCTTATTTTTGCTCTATCTTCTTAAAACAGCGTCTAATCGAAAAAAGGACAAAAATCTGTGACGACCTATATTTTTCATAAAAAATCTATTTTTTATATGAAAATCTTAGAATCTGAGAATCTTCTGAGATTCTCAGAATTTTCTGAATCTGAGAATCTTCTTAAAACAGCGTCTAATCGAAAAAAGGACAACAATCTGTGACGACCTATATTCTTCATAAAAAATCTATTATATGAAAATCTTATTTTTTTTTAACAGCGTCTAATCGAAAAAAGGACAAAAATCTGTGAAGGCCTATATTTTTCATAAAAAATCTATTTTTTATATGAAAATCTTATTTTTGCTGTATCTTCTTAAAACAGCGTCTAATCGAAAAAAGCACAAAAATCTGTGACGGCCTATATTTTTCATAAAAAATCTATTATATGAAAATCTTATTTTTTTTTAACAGCGTCTAATCGAAAAAAGGACAAAAATCTGTGACGACCTACATTTTTCATAAAAAATCTATTTTTTATATGAAAATCTTATTTTTGCTCTATCTTCTTAAAACAGCGTCTAATCGAAAAAAGGACAAAAATCTGTGACGACCTATATTTTTCATAAAAAATCTATTTTTTATATGAAAATCTTAGAATCTGAGAATCTTCTGAGATTCTCAGAATTTTCTGAATCTGAGAATCTTCTTAAAACAGCGTCTAATCGAAAAAAGGACAACAATCTGTGACGACCTATATTCTTCATAAAAAATCTATTATATGAAAATCTTATTTTTTTTTAACAGCGTCTAATCGAAAAAAGGACAAAAATCTGTGAAGGCCTATATTTTTCATAAAAAATCTATTTTTTATATGAAAATCTTATTTTTGCTGTATCTTCTTAAAACAGCGTCTAATCGAAAAAAGGACAAAAATCAGTGATGACCTACATTTTTCATAAAAAATCTATTTTTCATATGAAAATATTATTTTTGCTGTATCTTCTTAAAACAGCGTCTAATCGAAAAAAGGACAAAAATCTGTGACGACCTATATTTTTCATAAAAAATCTATTTTTTATATGAAAATCTTATTTTTGCTGTATCTTCTTAAAACGCGTCTAATCGAAAAAAGGACAAAAATCTGTGACGACCTATATTTTTCATAAAAAATCTATTTTTTATATCAAAATCTTATTTTTGCTGTATCTTCTTAAAACAGCGTCTAATCGAAAAAAGGACAAAAATCAGTGATGACCTACATTTTTCATAAAAAATCTATTTTTTATATGAAAATCTTATTTTTGCTCTATCTTCTTAAAACAGCGTCTAATCGAAAAAAGGACAAAAATCTGTGACGACCTATATTTTTCATAAAAAATCTATTTTTTATATGAAAATCTTAGAATCTGAGAATCTTCTGAGATTCTCAGAATTTTCTGAATCTGAGAATCTTCTTAAAACAGCGTCTAATCGAAAAAAGGACAACAATCTGTGACGACCTATATTCTTCATAAAAAATCTATTATATGAAAATCTTATTTTTTTTTAACAGCGTCTAATCGAAAAAAGGACAAAAATCTGTGAAGGCCTATATTTTTCATAAAAAATCTATTTTTTATATGAAAATCTTATTTTTGCTGTATCTTCTTAAAACAGCGTCTAATCGAAAAAAGCACAAAAATCTGTGACGGCCTATATTTTTCATAAAAAATCTATTTTTTATATGAAAAAACCTTATTTTTGCTGTATCTTCATAAAACAGCGTCTAATCGAAAAAAAGGACAAAAATATGTGACGACCTATATTTTTCATAAAAAATCTATTTTTTATATGAAAATCTTATTTTTGCTGCATCTTCATAAAACAGCGAGCGTCTAATCGAAAAAAGTACAAAACCTGTGACGGCCTATATTTTTCATAAAAAATCTATTTTTTATATGAAAAAACCTTATTTTTGCTGTATCTTCATAAAACAGCGTCTAATCGAAAAAAAGGACAAAAATATGTGACGACCTATATTTTTCATAAAAAATCTATTTTTTATATGAAAATCTTATTTTTGCTGTATCTTCTTAAAACAGCGTCTAATCGAAAAAAGGACAAAAATCTGTGACGACCTATATTTTTCATAAAAAATCTATTTTTTATATGAAAATCTTATTTTTGCTGTATCTTCTTAAAACAGCGTCTAATCGAAAAAAGGACAAAAATCTGTGATGACCTACATTTTTCATAAAAAATCTATTTTTTATATGAAAATCTTATTTTTGCTGTATCTTCTTAAAACAGCGTCTAATCGAAAAAAGGACAAAAATCTGTAATGCCCTATATTTTTCATAAAAAATCTATTTTTTATATCAAAATCTTATTTTTGCTGTATCTTCTTAAAACAGCGTCTAATCGAAAAAAGGACAAAAATCTGTGATGACCTATATTTTTCATAAAAAATCTATTTTTTATATCAAAATCTTATTTTTGCTGTATCTTCTTAAAACAGCGTCTAATCGAAAAAAGGACAAAAATCTGTGATGACCTATATTTTTCATAAAAAATCTATTTTTTTATATGAAAATCTTATTTTTGCTGTATCTTCTTAAAACAGCGTCTAATCGAAAAAAGGCAAAGATCTGTGACGACCTATATTTTTCATAAAAAATCTATTTTTTATATCAAAACCTTATTTTTGCTGTATCTTCTTAAAACAGCGTCTAATCGAAAAAAGGACAAAAATCTGTGATGACCTAGATTTTTCATAAAAAATCTATTTTTTATATGAAAATCTTATTTTTGCTGTATCTTCTTAAAACAGCGTCTAATCGAAAAAAGGCAAAGATCTGTGACGACCTATATTTTTCATAAAAAATCTATTTTTTATATCAAAACCTTATTTTTGCTGTATCTTCTTAAAACAGCGTCTAATCGAAAAAAGGACAAAAATCTGTGACGACCTATATTTTTCATAAAAAATCTATTTTTTATATGAAAATCTTATTTTTGCTGTATCTTCTTAAAACAGCGTCTAATAGAAAAAAGGACAAAAATCTGTGACAACCTATATTTTTCATAACAAATCTATTTTTTATATCAAAATCTTATTTTTGCTGTATCTTCTTAAAACAGCGTCTAATCGAAAAAAGGGCAAAAATCTGTGACGACCTATATTTTTCATAAAAAATCTATTTTTTATATGAAAATCTTATTTTTGCTGTATCTTCTTAAAACAGCGTCTAATCGAAAAAAGGACAAAAATTTGTGACGACCTATATTTTTCATAAAAAATCTATTTTTTTATATCAAAATCTTATTTTTCCTGTATCTTCTTAAAACAGCGTCTAATCGAAAAAAGGGCAAAAATCTGTGATGACCTACATTTTTCATAAAAAATCTGTTTTTTATATGAAAATCTTATTTTTGCTGTATCTTCTTAAAACAGCGTCTAATCGAAAAAAGGACAAAAATCTGTGACGACCTATATTTTTCATAAAAAATCTATTTTTTATATCAAAATCTTATTTTTGCTGTATCTTCTTAAAACAGCGTCTAATCGAAAAAAGGGCAAAAATCTGTGACGACCTATATTTTTCATAAAAAATCTATTTTTTTATATCAAAATCTTATTTTTGCTGTATCTTCTTAAAACAGCGTCTAATCGAAAAAAGGGCAAAAATCTGTGATGACCTACATTTTTCATAAAAAATCTATTTTTTATATGAAAATCTTATTTTTGCTGTATCTTCTTAAAACAGCGTCTAATCGAAAAAAGGACAAAAATCTGTGACGACCTATATTTTTCATAAAAAATCTATTTTTTTATATCAAAATCTTATTTTTGCTGTATCTTCTTAAAACAGCGTCTAATCGAAAAAAGGACAAAAATCTGTGACGACCTATATTTTTCATAAAAAATCTATTTTTTATATCAAAATCTTATTTTTGCTGTATCTTCTTAAAACAGCGTCTAATCGAAAAAAGGGCAAAAATCTGTGACGACCTATATTTTTCATAAAAAATCTATTTTTTTATATCAAAATCTTATTTTTGCTGTATCTTCTTAAAACAGCGTCTAATCGAAAAAAGGGCAAAAATCTGTGATGACCTACATTTTTCATAAAAAATCTATTTTTTATATGAAAATCTTATTTTTGCTCTATCTTCTTAAAACAGCGTCTAATCGAAAAAAGGACAAAAATCTGTGATGACCTATATTTTTCATAAAAAATTTATTTTTTATATCAAAATCTTATTTTTGCTGTATCTTCTTAAAACAGCGTCTAATCGAAAAAAGGACAAAAATCTGTGACGACCTATATTTTTCATAAAAAATCTATTTTTTATATGAAAATCTTATTTTTGCTGTATCTTCTTAAAACAGCGTCTAATCGAAAAAAGGACAAAAATCTGTGATGACCTACATTTTTCATAAAAAATCTATTTTTTATATGAAAATCTTATTTTTGCTCTATCTTCTTAAAACAGCGTCTAATCGAAAAAAGGACAAAAATCTGTGACGACCTATATTTTTCATAAAAAATCTATTTTTTATATGAAAAAACCTTATTTTTGCTGTATCTTCATAAAACAGCGTCTAATCGAAAAAAAGGACAAAAATATGTGACGACCTATATTTTTCATAAAAAATCTATTTTTTATATGAAAATCTTATTTTTGCTGTATCTTCTTAAAACAGCGTCTAATCGAAAAAAGGACAAAAATCTGTGACGACCTATATTTTTCATAAAAAATCTATTTTTTATATGAAAATCTTATTTTTGCTGTATCTTCTTAAAACAGCGTCTAATCGAAAAAAGGACAAAAATCTGTGATGACCTACATTTTTCATAAAAAATCTATTTTTTATATGAAAATCTTATTTTTGCTGTATCTTCTTAAAACAGCGTCTAATCGAAAAAAGGAAAAAATCTGTAATGCCCTATATTTTTCATAAAAAATCTATTTTTTATATCAAAATCTTATTTTTGCTGTATCTTCTTAAAACAGCGTCTAATCGAAAAAAGGACAAAAATCTGTGATGACCTATATTTTTCATAAAAAATCTATTTTTTATATCAAAATCTTATTTTTGCTGTATCTTCTTAAAACAGCGTCTAATCGAAAAAAGGACAAAAATCTGTGATGACCTATATTTTTCATAAAAAATCTATGTTTTTATATGAAAATCTTATTTTTGCTGTATCTTCTTAAAACAGCGTCTAATCGAAAAAAGGACAAAAATCTGTGATGACCTATATTTTTCATAAAAAATCTATTTTTTATATGAAAATCTTATTTTTCCTGTACCTTCTTAAAACAGCGTCTAATCGAAAAAAGGACAAAAATCTGTGATGACCTATATTTTTCATAAAAAATCTATTTTTTATATTAAAATCTTATTTTTGCTGTATCTTCTTAAAACAGCGTCTAATCGAAAAAAGGACAAAAATCTGTGATGACCTAGATTTTTCATAAAAAATCTATTTTTTATATGAAAATCTTATTTTTGCTGTATCTTCTTAAAACAGCGTCTAATCGAAAAAAGGCAAAGATCTGTGACGACCTATATTTTTCATAAAAAATCTATTTTTTATATCAAAACCTTATTTTTGCTGTATCTTCTTAAAACAGCGTCTAATCGAAAAAAGGACAAAAATCTGTGACGACCTATATTTTTCATAAAAAATCTATTTTTTATATCAAAATCTTATTTTTGCTGTATCTTCTTAAAACAGCGTCTAATCGAAAAAAGGGCAAAAATCTGTGACGACCTATATTTTTCATAAAAAATCTATTTTTTATATGAAAATCTTATTTTTGCTGTATCTTCTTAAAACAGCGTCTAATCGAAAAAAGGCAAAGATCTGTGACGACCTATATTTTTCATAAAAAATCTATTTTTTATATCAAAACCTTATTTTTGCTGTATCTTCTTAAAACAGCGTCTAATCGAAAATCTTATTTTTGCTGAATCTTCTTAAAACAGCGTCTAATCGAAAAAAGGACAAAAATCTGTGACGACCTATATTTTTCATAAAAAATCTATTTTTTATATGAAAATCTTATTTTTGCTGTATCTTCTTAAAACAGCGTCTAATAGAAAAAAGGACAAAAATCTGTGACGACCTATATTTTTCATAACAAATCTATTTTTTATATCAAAATCTTATTTTTGCTGTATCTTCTTAAAACAGCGTCTAATCGAAAAAAGGGCAAAAATCTGTGACGACCTATATTTTTCATAAAAAATCTATTTTTTATATGAAAATCTTATTTTTGCTGTATCTTCTTAAAACAGCGTCTAATCGAAAAAAGGACAAAAATTTGTGACGACCTATATTTTTCATAAAAAATCTATTTTTTTATATCAAAATCTTATTTTTGCTGTATCTTCTTAAAACAGCGTCTAATCGAAAAAAGGCAAAGATCTGTGACGACCTATATTTTTCATAAAAAATCTATTTTTTATATCAAAACCTTATTTTTGCTGTATCTTCTTAAAACAGCGTCTAATCGAAAAAAGGACAAAAATCTGTGACGACCTATATTTTTCATAAAAAATCTATTTTTTATATCAAAATCTTATTTTTGCTGTATCTTCTTAAAACAGCGTCTAATCGAAAAAAGGGCAAAAATCTGTGACGACCTATATTTTTCATAAAAAATCTATTTTTTATATGAAAATCTTATTTTTGCTGTATCTTCTTAAAACAGCGTCTAATCGAAAAAAGGCAAAGATCTGTGACGACCTATATTTTTCATAAAAAATCTATTTTTTATATCAAAACCTTATTTTTGCTGTATCTTCTTAAAACAGCGTCTAATCGAAAAAAGGACAAAAATCTGTGACGACCTATATTTTTCATAAAAAATCTATTTTTATATGAAAATCTTATTTTTGCTGAATCTTCTTAAAACAGCGTCTAATCGAAAAAAGGACAAAAATCTGTGACGACCTATATTTTTCATAAAAAATCTATTTTTTATATGAAAATCTTATTTTTGCTGTATCTTCTTAAAACAGCGTCTAATAGAAAAAAGGACAAAAATCTGTGACGACCTATATTTTTCATAACAAATCTATTTTTTATATCAAAATCTTATTTTTGCTGTATCTTCTTAAAACAGCGTCTAATCGAAAAAAGGGCAAAAATCTGTGACGACCTATATTTTTCATAAAAAATCTATTTTTTATATGAAAATCTTATTTTTGCTGTATCTTCTTAAAACAGCGTCTAATCGAAAAAAGGACAAAAATCTGTGATGACCTACATTTTTCATAAAAAATCTATTTTTTATATGAAAATCTTATTTTTGCTCTATCTTCTTAAAACAGCGTCTAATCGAAAAAAGGACAAAAATCTGTGACGACCTATATTTTTCATAAAAAATCTATTTTTTATATGAAAAAACCTTATTTTTGCTGTATCTTCATAAAACAGCGTCTAATCGAAAAAAAGGACAAAAATATGTGACGACCTATATTTTTCATAAAAAATCTATTTTTTATATGAAAATCTTATTTTTGCTGTATCTTCTTAAAACAGCGTCTAATCGAAAAAAGGACAAAAATCTGTGACGACCTATATTTTTCATAAAAAATCTATTTTTTATATGAAAATCTTATTTTTGCTGTATCTTCTTAAAACAGCGTCTAATCGAAAAAAGGACAAAAATCTGTGATGACCTACATTTTTCATAAAAAATCTATTTTTTATATGAAAATCTTATTTTTGCTGTATCTTCTTAAAACAGCGTCTAATCGAAAAAAGGAAAAAATCTGTAATGCCCTATATTTTTCATAAAAAATCTATTTTTTATATCAAAATCTTATTTTTGCTGTATCTTCTTAAAACAGCGTCTAATCGAAAAAAGGACAAAAATCTGTGATGACCTATATTTTTCATAAAAAATCTATTTTTTATATCAAAATCTTATTTTTGCTGTATCTTCTTAAAACAGCGTCTAATCGAAAAAAGGACAAAAATCTGTGATGACCTATATTTTTCATAAAAAATCTATGTTTTTATATGAAAATCTTATTTTTGCTGTATCTTCTTAAAACAGCGTCTAATCGAAAAAAGGACAAAAATCTGTGATGACCTATATTTTTCATAAAAAATCTATTTTTTATATGAAAATCTTATTTTTCCTGTACCTTCTTAAAACAGCGTCTAATCGAAAAAAGGACAAAAATCTGTGATGACCTATATTTTTCATAAAAAATCTATTTTTTATATTAAAATCTTATTTTTGCTGTATCTTCTTAAAACAGCGTCTAATCGAAAAAAGGACAAAAATCTGTGATGACCTAGATTTTTCATAAAAAATCTATTTTTTATATGAAAATCTTATTTTTGCTGTATCTTCTTAAAACAGCGTCTAATCGAAAAAAGGCAAAGATCTGTGACGACCTATATTTTTCATAAAAAATCTATTTTTTATATCAAAACCTTATTTTTGCTGTATCTTCTTAAAACAGCGTCTAATCGAAAAAAGGACAAAAATCTGTGACGACCTATATTTTTCATAAAAAATCTATTTTTTATATCAAAATCTTATTTTTGCTGTATCTTCTTAAAACAGCGTCTAATCGAAAAAAGGGCAAAAATCTGTGACGACCTATATTTTTCATAAAAAATCTATTTTTTATATGAAAATCTTATTTTTGCTGTATCTTCTTAAAACAGCGTCTAATCGAAAAAAGGCAAAGATCTGTGACGACCTATATTTTTCATAAAAAATCTATTTTTTATATCAAAACCTTATTTTTGCTGTATCTTCTTAAAACAGCGTCTAATCGAAAAAAGGACAAAAATCTGTGACGACCTATATTTTTCATAAAAAATCTATTTTTATATGAAAATCTTATTTTTGCTGAATCTTCTTAAAACAGCGTCTAATCGAAAAAAGGACAAAAATCTGTGACGACCTATATTTTTCATAAAAAATCTATTTTTTATATGAAAATCTTATTTTTGCTGTATCTTCTTAAAACAGCGTCTAATAGAAAAAAGGACAAAAATCTGTGACGACCTATATTTTTCATAACAAATCTATTTTTTATATCAAAATCTTATTTTTGCTGTATCTTCTTAAAACAGCGTCTAATCGAAAAAAGGGCAAAAATCTGTGACGACCTATATTTTTCATAAAAAATCTATTTTTTATATGAAAATCTTATTTTTGCTGTATCTTCTTAAAACAGCGTCTAATCGAAAAAAGGACAAAAATCTGTGATGACCTACATTTTTCATAAAAAATCTATTTTTTATATGAAAATCTTATTTTTGCTCTATCTTCTTAAAACAGCGTCTAATCGAAAAAAGGACAAAAATCTGTGACGACCTATATTTTTCATAAAAAATCTATTTTTTATATGAAAAAACCTTATTTTTGCTGTATCTTCATAAAACAGCGTCTAATCGAAAAAAAGGACAAAAATATGTGACGACCTATATTTTTCATAAAAAATCTATTTTTTATATGAAAATCTTATTTTTGCTGTATCTTCTTAAAACAGCGTCTAATCGAAAAAAGGACAAAAATCTGTGACGACCTATATTTTTCATAAAAAATCTATTTTTTATATGAAAATCTTATTTTTGCTGTATCTTCTTAAAACAGCGTCTAATCGAAAAAAGGACAAAAATCTGTGATGACCTACATTTTTCATAAAAAATCTATTTTTTATATGAAAATCTTATTTTTGCTGTATCTTCTTAAAACAGCGTCTAATCGAAAAAAGGAAAAAATCTGTAATGCCCTATATTTTTCATAAAAAATCTATTTTTTATATCAAAATCTTATTTTTGCTGTATCTTCTTAAAACAGCGTCTAATCGAAAAAAGGACAAAAATCTGTGATGACCTATATTTTTCATAAAAAATCTATTTTTTATATCAAAATCTTATTTTTGCTGTATCTTCTTAAAACAGCGTCTAATCGAAAAAAGGACAAAAATCTGTGATGACCTATATTTTTCATAAAAAATCTATGTTTTTATATGAAAATCTTATTTTTGCTGTATCTTCTTAAAACAGCGTCTAATCGAAAAAAGGACAAAAATCTGTGATGACCTATATTTTTCATAAAAAATCTATTTTTTATATGAAAATCTTATTTTTCCTGTACCTTCTTAAAACAGCGTCTAATCGAAAAAAGGACAAAAATCTGTGATGACCTATATTTTTCATAAAAAATCTATTTTTTATATTAAAATCTTATTTTTGCTGTATCTTCTTAAAACAGCGTCTAATCGAAAAAAGGACAAAAATCTGTGATGACCTAGATTTTTCATAAAAAATCTATTTTTTATATGAAAATCTTATTTTTGCTGTATCTTCTTAAAACAGCGTCTAATCGAAAAAAGGCAAAGATCTGTGACGACCTATATTTTTCATAAAAAATCTATTTTTTATATCAAAACCTTATTTTTGCTGTATCTTCTTAAAACAGCGTCTAATCGAAAAAAGGACAAAAATCTGTGACGACCTATATTTTTCATAAAAAATCTATTTTTTATATCAAAATCTTATTTTTGCTGTATCTTCTTAAAACAGCGTCTAATCGAAAAAAGGGCAAAAATCTGTGACGACCTATATTTTTCATAAAAAATCTATTTTTTATATGAAAATCTTATTTTTGCTGTATCTTCTTAAAACAGCGTCTAATCGAAAAAAGGCAAAGATCTGTGACGACCTATATTTTTCATAAAAAATCTATTTTTTATATCAAAACCTTATTTTTGCTGTATCTTCTTAAAACAGCGTCTAATCGAAAAAAGGACAAAAATCTGTGACGACCTATATTTTTCATAAAAAATCTATTTTTATATGAAAATCTTATTTTTGCTGAATCTTCTTAAAACAGCGTCTAATCGAAAAAAGGACAAAAATCTGTGACGACCTATATTTTTCATAAAAAATCTATTTTTTATATGAAAATCTTATTTTTGCTGTATCTTCTTAAAACAGCGTCTAATAGAAAAAAGGACAAAAATCTGTGACGACCTATATTTTTCATAACAAATCTATTTTTTATATCAAAATCTTATTTTTGCTGTATCTTCTTAAAACAGCGTCTAATCGAAAAAAGGGCAAAAATCTGTGACGACCTATATTTTTCATAAAAAATCTATTTTTTATATGAAAATCTTATTTTTGCTGTATCTTCTTAAAACAGCGTCTAATCGAAAAAAGGACAAAAATCTGTGATGACCTACATTTTTCATAAAAAATCTATTTTTTATATGAAAATCTTATTTTTGCTCTATCTTCTTAAAACAGCGTCTAATCGAAAAAAGGACAAAAATCTGTGACGACCTATATTTTTCATAAAAAATCTATTTTTTATATGAAAAAACCTTATTTTTGCTGTATCTTCATAAAACAGCGTCTAATCGAAAAAAAGGACAAAAATATGTGACGACCTATATTTTTCATAAAAAATCTATTTTTTATATGAAAATCTTATTTTTGCTGTATCTTCTTAAAACAGCGTCTAATCGAAAAAAGGACAAAAATCTGTGACGACCTATATTTTTCATAAAAAATCTATTTTTTATATGAAAATCTTATTTTTGCTGTATCTTCTTAAAACAGCGTCTAATCGAAAAAAGGACAAAAATCTGTGATGACCTACATTTTTCATAAAAAATCTATTTTTTATATGAAAATCTTATTTTTGCTGTATCTTCTTAAAACAGCGTCTAATCGAAAAAAGGAAAAAATCTGTAATGCCCTATATTTTTCATAAAAAATCTATTTTTTATATCAAAATCTTATTTTTGCTGTATCTTCTTAAAACAGCGTCTAATCGAAAAAAGGACAAAAATCTGTGATGACCTATATTTTTCATAAAAAATCTATTTTTTATATCAAAATCTTATTTTTGCTGTATCTTCTTAAAACAGCGTCTAATCGAAAAAAGGACAAAAATCTGTGATGACCTATATTTTTCATAAAAAATCTATGTTTTTATATGAAAATCTTATTTTTGCTGTATCTTCTTAAAACAGCGTCTAATCGAAAAAAGGACAAAAATCTGTGATGACCTATATTTTTCATAAAAAATCTATTTTTTATATGAAAATCTTATTTTTCCTGTACCTTCTTAAAACAGCGTCTAATCGAAAAAAGGACAAAAATCTGTGATGACCTATATTTTTCATAAAAAATCTATTTTTTATATTAAAATCTTATTTTTGCTGTATCTTCTTAAAACAGCGTCTAATCGAAAAAAGGACAAAAATCTGTGATGACCTAGATTTTTCATAAAAAATCTATTTTTTATATGAAAATCTTATTTTTGCTGTATCTTCTTAAAACAGCGTCTAATCGAAAAAAGGCAAAGATCTGTGACGACCTATATTTTTCATAAAAAATCTATTTTTTATATCAAAACCTTATTTTTGCTGTATCTTCTTAAAACAGCGTCTAATCGAAAAAAGGACAAAAATCTGTGACGACCTATATTTTTCATAAAAAATCTATTTTTTATATCAAAATCTTATTTTTGCTGTATCTTCTTAAAACAGCGTCTAATCGAAAAAAGGGCAAAAATCTGTGACGACCTATATTTTTCATAAAAAATCTATTTTTTATATGAAAATCTTATTTTTGCTGTATCTTCTTAAAACAGCGTCTAATCGAAAAAAGGCAAAGATCTGTGACGACCTATATTTTTCATAAAAAATCTATTTTTTATATCAAAACCTTATTTTTGCTGTATCTTCTTAAAACAGCGTCTAATCGAAAAAAGGACAAAAATCTGTGACGACCTATATTTTTCATAAAAAATCTATTTTTATATGAAAATCTTATTTTTGCTGAATCTTCTTAAAACAGCGTCTAATCGAAAAAAGGACAAAAATCTGTGACGACCTATATTTTTCATAAAAAATCTATTTTTTATATGAAAATCTTATTTTTGCTGTATCTTCTTAAAACAGCGTCTAATAGAAAAAAGGACAAAAATCTGTGACGACCTATATTTTTCATAACAAATCTATTTTTTATATCAAAATCTTATTTTTGCTGTATCTTCTTAAAACAGCGTCTAATCGAAAAAAGGGCAAAAATCTGTGACGACCTATATTTTTCATAAAAAATCTATTTTTTATATGAAAATCTTATTTTTGCTGTATCTTCTTAAAACAGCGTCTAATCGAAAAAAGGACAAAAATCTGTGATGACCTACATTTTTCATAAAAAATCTATTTTTTATATGAAAATCTTATTTTTGCTCTATCTTCTTAAAACAGCGTCTAATCGAAAAAAGGACAAAAATCTGTGACGACCTATATTTTTCATAAAAAATCTATTTTTTATATGAAAAAACCTTATTTTTGCTGTATCTTCATAAAACAGCGTCTAATCGAAAAAAAGGACAAAAATATGTGACGACCTATATTTTTCATAAAAAATCTATTTTTTATATGAAAATCTTATTTTTGCTGTATCTTCTTAAAACAGCGTCTAATCGAAAAAAGGACAAAAATCTGTGACGACCTATATTTTTCATAAAAAATCTATTTTTTATATGAAAATCTTATTTTTGCTGTATCTTCTTAAAACAGCGTCTAATCGAAAAAAGGACAAAAATCTGTGATGACCTACATTTTTCATAAAAAATCTATTTTTTATATGAAAATCTTATTTTTGCTGTATCTTCTTAAAACAGCGTCTAATCGAAAAAAGGAAAAAATCTGTAATGCCCTATATTTTTCATAAAAAATCTATTTTTTATATCAAAATCTTATTTTTGCTGTATCTTCTTAAAACAGCGTCTAATCGAAAAAAGGACAAAAATCTGTGATGACCTATATTTTTCATAAAAAATCTATTTTTTATATCAAAATCTTATTTTTGCTGTATCTTCTTAAAACAGCGTCTAATCGAAAAAAGGACAAAAATCTGTGATGACCTATATTTTTCATAAAAAATCTATGTTTTTATATGAAAATCTTATTTTTGCTGTATCTTCTTAAAACAGCGTCTAATCGAAAAAAGGACAAAAATCTGTGATGACCTATATTTTTCATAAAAAATCTATTTTTTATATGAAAATCTTATTTTTCCTGTACCTTCTTAAAACAGCGTCTAATCGAAAAAAGGACAAAAATCTGTGATGACCTATATTTTTCATAAAAAATCTATTTTTTATATTAAAATCTTATTTTTGCTGTATCTTCTTAAAACAGCGTCTAATCGAAAAAAGGACAAAAATCTGTGATGACCTAGATTTTTCATAAAAAATCTATTTTTTATATGAAAATCTTATTTTTGCTGTATCTTCTTAAAACAGCGTCTAATCGAAAAAAGGCAAAGATCTGTGACGACCTATATTTTTCATAAAAAATCTATTTTTTATATCAAAACCTTATTTTTGCTGTATCTTCTTAAAACAGCGTCTAATCGAAAAAAGGACAAAAATCTGTGACGACCTATATTTTTCATAAAAAATCTATTTTTTATATCAAAATCTTATTTTTGCTGTATCTTCTTAAAACAGCGTCTAATCGAAAAAAGGGCAAAAATCTGTGACGACCTATATTTTTCATAAAAAATCTATTTTTTATATGAAAATCTTATTTTTGCTGTATCTTCTTAAAACAGCGTCTAATCGAAAAAAGGCAAAGATCTGTGACGACCTATATTTTTCATAAAAAATCTATTTTTTATATCAAAACCTTATTTTTGCTGTATCTTCTTAAAACAGCGTCTAATCGAAAAAAGGACAAAAATCTGTGACGACCTATATTTTTCATAAAAAATCTATTTTTATATGAAAATCTTATTTTTGCTGAATCTTCTTAAAACAGCGTCTAATCGAAAAAAGGACAAAAATCTGTGACGACCTATATTTTTCATAAAAAATCTATTTTTTATATGAAAATCTTATTTTTGCTGTATCTTCTTAAAACAGCGTCTAATAGAAAAAAGGACAAAAATCTGTGACGACCTATATTTTTCATAACAAATCTATTTTTTATATCAAAATCTTATTTTTGCTGTATCTTCTTAAAACAGCGTCTAATCGAAAAAAGGGCAAAAATCTGTGACGACCTATATTTTTCATAAAAAATCTATTTTTTATATGAAAATCTTATTTTTGCTGTATCTTCTTAAAACAGCGTCTAATCGAAAAAAGGACAAAAATCTGTGATGACCTACATTTTTCATAAAAAATCTATTTTTTATATGAAAATCTTATTTTTGCTGTATCTTCTTAAAACAGCGTCTAATCGAAAAAAGGAAAAAATCTGTAATGCCCTATATTTTTCATAAAAAATCTATTTTTTATATCAAAATCTTATTTTTGCTGTATCTTCTTAAAACAGCGTCTAATCGAAAAAAGGACAAAAATCTGTGATGACCTATATTTTTCATAAAAAATCTATTTTTTATATCAAAATCTTATTTTTGCTGTATCTTCTTAAAACAGCGTCTAATCGAAAAAAGGACAAAAATCTGTGATGACCTATATTTTTCATAAAAAATCTATGTTTTTATATGAAAATCTTATTTTTGCTGTATCTTCTTAAAACAGCGTCTAATCGAAAAAAGGACAAAAATCTGTGATGACCTATATTTTTCATAAAAAATCTATTTTTTATATGAAAATCTTATTTTTCCTGTACCTTCTTAAAACAGCGTCTAATCGAAAAAAGGACAAAAATCTGTGATGACCTATATTTTTCATAAAAAATCTATTTTTTATATTAAAATCTTATTTTTGCTGTATCTTCTTAAAACAGCGTCTAATCGAAAAAAGGACAAAAATCTGTGATGACCTAGATTTTTCATAAAAAATCTATTTTTTATATGAAAATCTTATTTTTGCTGTATCTTCTTAAAACAGCGTCTAATCGAAAAAAGGCAAAGATCTGTGACGACCTATATTTTTCATAAAAAATCTATTTTTTATATCAAAACCTTATTTTTGCTGTATCTTCTTAAAACAGCGTCTAATCGAAAAAAGGACAAAAATCTGTGACGACCTATATTTTTCATAAAAAATCTATTTTTTATATCAAAATCTTATTTTTGCTGTATCTTCTTAAAACAGCGTCTAATCGAAAAAAGGGCAAAAATCTGTGACGACCTATATTTTTCATAAAAAATCTATTTTTTATATGAAAATCTTATTTTTGCTGTATCTTCTTAAAACAGCGTCTAATCGAAAAAAGGCAAAGATCTGTGACGACCTATATTTTTCATAAAAAATCTATTTTTTATATCAAAACCTTATTTTTGCTGTATCTTCTTAAAACAGCGTCTAATCGAAAAAAGGACAAAAATCTGTGACGACCTATATTTTTCATAAAAAATCTATTTTTATATGAAAATCTTATTTTTGCTGAATCTTCTTAAAACAGCGTCTAATCGAAAAAAGGACAAAAATCTGTGACGACCTATATTTTTCATAAAAAATCTATTTTTTATATGAAAATCTTATTTTTGCTGTATCTTCTTAAAACAGCGTCTAATAGAAAAAAGGACAAAAATCTGTGACGACCTATATTTTTCATAACAAATCTATTTTTTATATCAAAATCTTATTTTTGCTGTATCTTCTTAAAACAGCGTCTAATCGAAAAAAGGGCAAAAATCTGTGACGACCTATATTTTTCATAAAAAATCTATTTTTTATATGAAAATCTTATTTTTGCTGTATCTTCTTAAAACAGCGTCTAATCGAAAAAAGGACAAAAATCTGTGATGACCTACATTTTTCATAAAAAATCTATTTTTTATATGAAAATCTTATTTTTGCTCTATCTTCTTAAAACAGCGTCTAATCGAAAAAAGGACAAAAATCTGTGACGACCTATATTTTTCATAAAAAATCTATTTTTTATATGAAAAAACCTTATTTTTGCTGTATCTTCATAAAACAGCGTCTAATCGAAAAAAAGGACAAAAATATGTGACGACCTATATTTTTCATAAAAAATCTATTTTTTATATGAAAATCTTATTTTTGCTGTATCTTCTTAAAACAGCGTCTAATCGAAAAAAGGACAAAAATCTGTGACGACCTATATTTTTCATAAAAAATCTATTTTTTATATGAAAATCTTATTTTTGCTGTATCTTCTTAAAACAGCGTCTAATCGAAAAAAGGACAAAAATCTGTGATGACCTACATTTTTCATAAAAAATCTATTTTTTATATGAAAATCTTATTTTTGCTGTATCTTCTTAAAACAGCGTCTAATCGAAAAAAGGAAAAAATCTGTAATGCCCTATATTTTTCATAAAAAATCTATTTTTTATATCAAAATCTTATTTTTGCTGTATCTTCTTAAAACAGCGTCTAATCGAAAAAAGGACAAAAATCTGTGATGACCTATATTTTTCATAAAAAATCTATTTTTTATATCAAAATCTTATTTTTGCTGTATCTTCTTAAAACAGCGTCTAATCGAAAAAAGGACAAAAATCTGTGATGACCTATATTTTTCATAAAAAATCTATGTTTTTATATGAAAATCTTATTTTTGCTGTATCTTCTTAAAACAGCGTCTAATCGAAAAAAGGACAAAAATCTGTGATGACCTATATTTTTCATAAAAAATCTATTTTTTATATGAAAATCTTATTTTTCCTGTACCTTCTTAAAACAGCGTCTAATCGAAAAAAGGACAAAAATCTGTGATGACCTATATTTTTCATAAAAAATCTATTTTTTATATTAAAATCTTATTTTTGCTGTATCTTCTTAAAACAGCGTCTAATCGAAAAAAGGACAAAAATCTGTGATGACCTAGATTTTTCATAAAAAATCTATTTTTTATATGAAAATCTTATTTTTGCTGTATCTTCTTAAAACAGCGTCTAATCGAAAAAAGGCAAAGATCTGTGACGACCTATATTTTTCATAAAAAATCTATTTTTTATATCAAAACCTTATTTTTGCTGTATCTTCTTAAAACAGCGTCTAATCGAAAAAAGGACAAAAATCTGTGACGACCTATATTTTTCATAAAAAATCTATTTTTTATATCAAAATCTTATTTTTGCTGTATCTTCTTAAAACAGCGTCTAATCGAAAAAAGGGCAAAAATCTGTGACGACCTATATTTTTCATAAAAAATCTATTTTTTATATGAAAATCTTATTTTTGCTGTATCTTCTTAAAACAGCGTCTAATCGAAAAAAGGCAAAGATCTGTGACGACCTATATTTTTCATAAAAAATCTATTTTTTATATCAAAACCTTATTTTTGCTGTATCTTCTTAAAACAGCGTCTAATCGAAAAAAGGACAAAAATCTGTGACGACCTATATTTTTCATAAAAAATCTATTTTTATATGAAAATCTTATTTTTGCTGAATCTTCTTAAAACAGCGTCTAATCGAAAAAAGGACAAAAATCTGTGACGACCTATATTTTTCATAAAAAATCTATTTTTTATATGAAAATCTTATTTTTGCTGTATCTTCTTAAAACAGCGTCTAATAGAAAAAAGGACAAAAATCTGTGACGACCTATATTTTTCATAACAAATCTATTTTTTATATCAAAATCTTATTTTTGCTGTATCTTCTTAAAACAGCGTCTAATCGAAAAAAGGGCAAAAATCTGTGACGACCTATATTTTTCATAAAAAATCTATTTTTTATATGAAAATCTTATTTTTGCTGTATCTTCTTAAAACAGCGTCTAATCGAAAAAAGGACAAAAATCTGTGATGACCTACATTTTTCATAAAAAATCTATTTTTTATATGAAAATCTTATTTTTGCTCTATCTTCTTAAAACAGCGTCTAATCGAAAAAAGGACAAAAATCTGTGACGACCTATATTTTTCATAAAAAATCTATTTTTTATATGAAAAAACCTTATTTTTGCTGTATCTTCATAAAACAGCGTCTAATCGAAAAAAAGGACAAAAATATGTGACGACCTATATTTTTCATAAAAAATCTATTTTTTATATGAAAATCTTATTTTTGCTGTATCTTCTTAAAACAGCGTCTAATCGAAAAAAGGACAAAAATCTGTGACGACCTATATTTTTCATAAAAAATCTATTTTTTATATGAAAATCTTATTTTTGCTGTATCTTCTTAAAACAGCGTCTAATCGAAAAAAGGACAAAAATCTGTGATGACCTACATTTTTCATAAAAAATCTATTTTTTATATGAAAATCTTATTTTTGCTGTATCTTCTTAAAACAGCGTCTAATCGAAAAAAGGAAAAAATCTGTAATGCCCTATATTTTTCATAAAAAATCTATTTTTTATATCAAAATCTTATTTTTGCTGTATCTTCTTAAAACAGCGTCTAATCGAAAAAAGGACAAAAATCTGTGATGACCTATATTTTTCATAAAAAATCTATTTTTTATATCAAAATCTTATTTTTGCTGTATCTTCTTAAAACAGCGTCTAATCGAAAAAAGGACAAAAATCTGTGATGACCTATATTTTTCATAAAAAATCTATGTTTTTATATGAAAATCTTATTTTTGCTGTATCTTCTTAAAACAGCGTCTAATCGAAAAAAGGACAAAAATCTGTGATGACCTATATTTTTCATAAAAAATCTATTTTTTATATGAAAATCTTATTTTTCCTGTACCTTCTTAAAACAGCGTCTAATCGAAAAAAGGACAAAAATCTGTGATGACCTATATTTTTCATAAAAAATCTATTTTTTATATTAAAATCTTATTTTTGCTGTATCTTCTTAAAACAGCGTCTAATCGAAAAAAGGACAAAAATCTGTGATGACCTAGATTTTTCATAAAAAATCTATTTTTTATATGAAAATCTTATTTTTGCTGTATCTTCTTAAAACAGCGTCTAATCGAAAAAAGGCAAAGATCTGTGACGACCTATATTTTTCATAAAAAATCTATTTTTTATATCAAAACCTTATTTTTGCTGTATCTTCTTAAAACAGCGTCTAATCGAAAAAAGGACAAAAATCTGTGACGACCTATATTTTTCATAAAAAATCTATTTTTTATATCAAAATCTTATTTTTGCTGTATCTTCTTAAAACAGCGTCTAATCGAAAAAAGGGCAAAAATCTGTGACGACCTATATTTTTCATAAAAAATCTATTTTTTATATGAAAATCTTATTTTTGCTGTATCTTCTTAAAACAGCGTCTAATCGAAAAAAGGCAAAGATCTGTGACGACCTATATTTTTCATAAAAAATCTATTTTTTATATCAAAACCTTATTTTTGCTGTATCTTCTTAAAACAGCGTCTAATCGAAAAAAGGACAAAAATCTGTGACGACCTATATTTTTCATAAAAAATCTATTTTTATATGAAAATCTTATTTTTGCTGAATCTTCTTAAAACAGCGTCTAATCGAAAAAAGGACAAAAATCTGTGACGACCTATATTTTTCATAAAAAATCTATTTTTTATATGAAAATCTTATTTTTGCTGTATCTTCTTAAAACAGCGTCTAATAGAAAAAAGGACAAAAATCTGTGACGACCTATATTTTTCATAACAAATCTATTTTTTATATCAAAATCTTATTTTTGCTGTATCTTCTTAAAACAGCGTCTAATCGAAAAAAGGGCAAAAATCTGTGACGACCTATATTTTTCATAAAAAATCTATTTTTTATATGAAAATCTTATTTTTGCTGTATCTTCTTAAAACAGCGTCTAATCGAAAAAAGGACAAAAATCTGTGATGACCTACATTTTTCATAAAAAATCTATTTTTTATATGAAAATCTTATTTTTGCTCTATCTTCTTAAAACAGCGTCTAATCGAAAAAAGGACAAAAATCTGTGACGACCTATATTTTTCATAAAAAATCTATTTTTTATATGAAAAAACCTTATTTTTGCTGTATCTTCATAAAACAGCGTCTAATCGAAAAAAAGGACAAAAATATGTGACGACCTATATTTTTCATAAAAAATCTATTTTTTATATGAAAATCTTATTTTTGCTGTATCTTCTTAAAACAGCGTCTAATCGAAAAAAGGACAAAAATCTGTGACGACCTATATTTTTCATAAAAAATCTATTTTTTATATGAAAATCTTATTTTTGCTGTATCTTCTTAAAACAGCGTCTAATCGAAAAAAGGACAAAAATCTGTGATGACCTACATTTTTCATAAAAAATCTATTTTTTATATGAAAATCTTATTTTTGCTGTATCTTCTTAAAACAGCGTCTAATCGAAAAAAGGAAAAAATCTGTAATGCCCTATATTTTTCATAAAAAATCTATTTTTTATATCAAAATCTTATTTTTGCTGTATCTTCTTAAAACAGCGTCTAATCGAAAAAAGGACAAAAATCTGTGATGACCTATATTTTTCATAAAAAATCTATTTTTTATATCAAAATCTTATTTTTGCTGTATCTTCTTAAAACAGCGTCTAATCGAAAAAAGGACAAAAATCTGTGATGACCTATATTTTTCATAAAAAATCTATGTTTTTATATGAAAATCTTATTTTTGCTGTATCTTCTTAAAACAGCGTCTAATCGAAAAAAGGACAAAAATCTGTGATGACCTATATTTTTCATAAAAAATCTATTTTTTATATGAAAATCTTATTTTTCCTGTACCTTCTTAAAACAGCGTCTAATCGAAAAAAGGACAAAAATCTGTGATGACCTATATTTTTCATAAAAAATCTATTTTTTATATTAAAATCTTATTTTTGCTGTATCTTCTTAAAACAGCGTCTAATCGAAAAAAGGACAAAAATCTGTGATGACCTAGATTTTTCATAAAAAATCTATTTTTTATATGAAAATCTTATTTTTGCTGTATCTTCTTAAAACAGCGTCTAATCGAAAAAAGGCAAAGATCTGTGACGACCTATATTTTTCATAAAAAATCTATTTTTTATATCAAAACCTTATTTTTGCTGTATCTTCTTAAAACAGCGTCTAATCGAAAAAAGGACAAAAATCTGTGACGACCTATATTTTTCATAAAAAATCTATTTTTTATATCAAAATCTTATTTTTGCTGTATCTTCTTAAAACAGCGTCTAAT